>BMAO01020618.1:0-144651 GCA_019973975.1 Trichonephila clavata
TGGGTGCTGAAAACTTCTCTAAAAGCTCTTTCCATTAGGTTAAAAACTAAATGTTTTATTAATGCAAAAATATACTGTTAGAGTTGTTTTTACATTCTTCTAAGGACTAAAATTTTTAAGTATTTTAATTTAAAAAAACATTAACTTAAAAACTATTATATTTGTTTTCTTTGGTGATAGGAAAGTGTAAAATCAGTTGCTTTAACAAAAAACGAGCTTAGTTTGTAATATAGCAATGCATTTTCTTTATTTCCATGTGGATAGGTTTCTATTTAAACAAAACAATTGATATAAAGAGTACTTACACACCTGGGCCTAATGAGTGTTACTTTAGTCAAAAGGTTTTTTTCTTCAGGTTACATAATATGTAAAAAAGCTATTTCTTTCTGGCATTGTTTTGAAATTTTTACTTAGAAAAATCTGTTATTTATCATAATGTTTCCTAGATATTTCTAATAACTTATTATTGAAGGGCTGAATTTTTTTAAATAAAAGTTAATTTTCTGCTTGTATATGATTTTAAGGAAACAATATAATGCTTCTAGAGAAACATAAATATAAATAATGAATCAAATTGCTTCTGGAACTAGTTCAAAATGCATACACATTTGTTAAACGATAACATCGAATTTATTTTTGCAGTTTTCAAAGATTTATATTTCAGGTATAAGTTCGAAGACATGCAGTTTGTGATCAAATAATAGTTGCGTTTTTTTTTTTCGAAAAGTAATATTTTTGTTGATACTTGCGTATTGTCGCCACCGTATTGGCGACATTATATAAAACGAAGTACATGGTTGCTAATTCAGCGCGTAGGACACATGCGAAATCGTTACTGCCAATTTGGCGAGTTATCTTTAACTTAGGCACTTTCGCGATAATATGCGAGTACCTTTTTGTTACACACAATAAATGTAAAATGAATTTTGATTTCGAAGTTAAGTGTAAAAATTTCATGAAATGAAAATAAAATAATACGTAAGATGTAGAAAGTGAAAATTTACAACTCAGGTATCACATTTTTAAATCCCTTAAGATTTGGGTTAATAAATATTTTTCTGTTAAAAATTCATATTAGATACAACAGTACCGAAAATAAATGCTATACATACTCATTTTATTGTTTTAACTCATATTTGATACATTAACAGATTCAAATATGAGTGCATTATATACTCATATCGATCTTTCATTCTCAAAAATTTGATCCCGTAACAGGTTCAAAAATGAGAATGTACTTGTGTCTCAATATGAGAATATGCGATTCTCAGATTTGAGTAAGCGTGCATCGGAGCTATTTTGAGAATGTGAAGTATTCAAAAGTGAGCTGTTTTCTCTCAGTTTTGAAAATCGTTTCTCGCAGTGTATATATAAGCAGTAAAAATTTATAAAACATCGTGAAATACCCAGCGAAGCGGGCGGGTAACAGCTAGTATATATATATATTCCTTTCCCCAACAAGCTCCATTTCAATTTTAGCTAGAGGTACCTTCACAATCAAGGGCAATAGATGCGTCCCAACCACCATTTGTAAACTTGCTATAATAGTGAATGCGTTATGGGGCTCTATTTTTGGCAATGGTGTGGATCAGATCATTGGTAATTCTGTGTGAGCCACTTCCAGGCAGCTTTTAAACTGTATGTCCACAAACACCTGCCGTTTGAATCTTTTAGAATTTCCTCACGATAAGGTTTGATTTCGTCGAGCAATTCTAAAAAAAAGTCTCGCAACCAGGACTTTAACTATTCCACCACAGAAGCAGAATTCGTTGAATTTCAGAAAAAATACAGCGCACACAAACGAATAAAGTTAACCGTTATTAGTTTAATTTACAATCGGAGAGGGGGGGAAAACGTTAAATGGCAAATATATAAATTGAAACCAAGCTTGACGAGGAAAATAACGAATCTTTTTTTTCCCCAAAACAAAAGTTGGTAGTTTAAAAAAAAAATCGGAAAGCAATTGGCATTATAAACAAATCTTGGCTCCACAGTTAAAAATACAGAGAAAACACATCAAATTCTTGAACAAGCGGGGGGAGGGGGTATTTTGTTGATCAAATAGTTAGTACAACCAAGAATGTTTAATTTATGTTCTCGAGTTACATTTAATGAATTTATATAAAAAGTCAATGAGATTCTTTGAAAATAACAGCTCAGAATTCATTTTAGAAATAAATCGGAAACAAGTTTGAACATTATTTTACAGAAGAATATATAATATAGTAAAAATTAATCAAAACAAAGATTTCTCCCACCCTCTTCCTCTTGCCCAGATTGCAAGAATCGACTCCCAAGATTGAAAAATTTCTGATTTCTCAAAGACTTATTCTGCCTTGTCTCTTCCAAACAAAGCAAACCCAAACTCAGCCGAAAACTTCTTCCACAGATGCCTTCCAGTAAAACAGAGGCAGCAAAACTTAAAAACGAAAAACTTACTCGGGAAATTTTAATGGTTTTTGTAGTATAAACACGTTGTTTTCATTTTCATTCGTTTAACCTTCTCAATTTCACCACACAGCCTTTGGAGAATGAGAAATCATTATCGGAGAAAAAACCTTCGTCGAACAATATACAGTGGATTCCCTTGCAGTAAATATGACAAATACTAGCTGCATGGCCTGGCGTTGCACGGGCTTTCTCTACTTTTATAAATTTTATTTTTTCCAATATCAGCACGTCCAAGTGTGGGTGGGTGTGATTTCTATATCAATATGTCATTAAAATTTTCTTTTTCGAAATTTTTTTTGACTTCTTTGCACCGTTTCTTTGCACCGTTCTTTGCACCGTACGGGTTTCTTCCCTCGCTGCCCTGCGTACCGAGTGTGTATAACTTAATGCCCAAGGAAATTTCCTCTTTCTCTCATGACGCTAGCACTTGTGTATGTGCGTGTTTGTACGCGAGTGATGCGAGTTATTTCTACAATTATGTTTTAAAATTCCCATTTTCGCAATTTTCTCTACTTCTTTTCCTTGTCAGACAGGTTTCTTTTACCTCCATATATCCCGTCGATGCACGAACATTTTTGAATGCATAATATATTGCCATGGAAACTTCCCTTCCCCTCTCGCCGTCAGCACTTCTTGGTGTGTGCATGATTTCTATATTAATGAAATTACAATTACTACAATATAAAAATATTTTAGTATTTTATTATAATTTTATAATTTTCCATTCCACTGTGTTTAGCAATTGTTTGAACGCGTATCTGACGAAAAACAGTATATTATTTTTAAAAAATAACATATTAATGATCTTAACAATCATTTCCTTCTTAGGATTTGAAATAATAAATTTGATTGATTAAAAATGCTCATTTAGTAATAAATTGTGACATACCGTTTGCTTAAAAAAATGGCAGTAAAAGAAAAAAAATCTGGTTTGTTGATATCCAACTCAGTGGCAAAAAAGAAGGGTGGGAGTAAGATTGCCGAATTTTCCGCCCATGAACTCAAAATCTAGAATTCGTGGTGGTTTCCCACATTTAATTATTACTGCCCTTTGGCAATTTTCGCTAACACAGAAGACCCGCTGTTGAAAGGAGCGATGCACGTTGAATCTGTCGAGAGCTCAAACGTCCAAGCGTGGGTGTTGTGTGGTAGTTAGGAGAGATGGGTGCCAGCTCAGGTGACGTCGTCTTTTTTTAGACTATATTTTGTTTTTATGCTCACGCCCCTCCGTTCCATCTCAACACCCCTTAATTTTCTTTGGGTTTTTTACTGCCCCCCTGAAAGCCTCAAACGCCCACAAGTGGGCGTTATCGAACCTATGCTATCGGTGTTGAGAACCTATGCTTTACTTTTTTTACCTTTTCCGATCCTGAATATTGAACTACATTAGCTACAATTGGTATGCTGATCGATTGGAAGGCATTGGATGACGGCCTTCGTCAAGAGACGAAGACGACACTTGATTTGGTACGCGCTCTCCAAACTTACACACAAAGTTTCACTTCGAGCTTCTGTCTCCCTCTCAGTCTATTCGAAAAACTTTCAGTTGCACAGACTCCACAGACACATAGCCAACCACGAATTCGCAACCCTGATCACTATCGAGGCTACAAAAGGGATTCGACTGCAAACTATCTCTAGAAGATATTTTTTGAAGATCGATTAAATAATTAGCGTCAAAATGTTGGGTTTTTTTATTAGCGCAACACAGAAGCAACACGAGGGCTTCTGGCGAAATAGAGAAAGGAATGGAGATTTCCCAAAAAAGTTTAGAGCTATAAAACCAGTCTCTCGGGAAACAATCGCCCACACACACAGCCTAAATTGAACAAAAATCTTATTTACAGTTTTTACAGGCGAAGTACACAAAAGCAAATTTACATAATTTAAAGATAAGTTCAAACATAACAGTTCCAATTGACAAGTAAGTATTAACAGTTATTAAAGCCAGAATACCACAATTTTAAAATACAGTGGAATAAAAATATATGAACAGTTCAAAATGTGTATATATACATACACACACGCACATGTACAAATTCAGGGTAAGATGAAGAAACAAATAAGATTGAAATCTGCAATAAAGCACTTATGTACTATAAATATCTCTAATGCAGATGCACAGTAGTAAAAAATCAAAAACATACAAAAGAAGGACAAAAACGAAACAGAACAATATTTGTCTTAAAGTTCACATTTTAAGGCGCCACCATTTTTTGTTAATAATTTTATATAAATGAATTCCTATATTGTGAGGAAGGTGATTCATTTTCGATGCCTTTTTAAGATGAGCTTAGCCTCAATACCAGCAAAAAGCGATCCAATCTCATCTAGGAGATTTGGACACGGACAGTAGAAGGAATCCAAATATATGCTTTAGATTTGAGTGAACGAAAGGTTTTTAAAATAATGGAGTTAAAACTTTTTTTTCTTTTTTAATGGAGAGATTAAATGAAATTCTTTTGTTAAAGGGCACGTTGCGATCAGCGTCTGTAACGGAGCCGCAAAGACAATTGGTGATAGTTCTTCATTTAAAGCGATGCAAACGACAAAGAAACAGGTCGTGGCTAGTTAGGAATTCTGTAATCTAATTTGAACAGGGCTTGATATCCAAGTTGGTTTCGGTAAGTAAGGTTTGACTCGTAAGCTAGTATTAGAGTTCGACCATCAATTCTTCCAGTCCTTAATATATTTTTGGCGAAAGACAGACATTTTGAACCATGATCAAATGAGGAGGAAGACACCTGAGTTGTCACCCCCGAGTTTGCTACCTAAGCATGAGTATTGTTGTTGGTAATGCCACCTGTCTGGCATAGTCAGATTGAGGTACACGAAATTCATCATGGTATCGAGCTAGATTGTACGCCTGTCATTTGCCGTAGCTTTGAGCACCATGCAGGTGACAGTACGATTTGGCTCGGTTAACCCCAATTTTGAGAGAGAACACCCTGGGAGTGATCAGGGGCATCCCATCTCTCCTCCCCTTCTACCAACCTCACGAGAGGACTTGAGGTTCGACGGCTATTTAGAGTACCTCCATGTCGCGAAGGCACTATACATTTACAAATATCCATGCCTTCTCCAGGATTCGAACCCCGGTCCTGCGGCACAGCAGTCAGTATCGCTAACCACTATACCGGATGGGAGACAATGTTGTTGACATATAAAATTAGTCATATATAGAAGTATTTACTGGTAAAAGCAGTTATTTGCCTTCTGTGGAATTCTCCTACTGCATTTAGAACATTCATTTCATTTATTTCTATTAATCTCACCGTTACTCACTTAAAAAACTAGCTGCAAACCATATATTTTATGTACGAAAGAAAACATTATCTTCGCGTTCCTTTTGACGTCTCCACCTAAAAATACGCTTTTACTTCCCACCTTTCGTTGGCCGCGATAACCGAAGAATCATGGTCGCAAACTCTTGCTAGGCATTGTCAAGTCATCAGTTCGAGTCCGGAAAATACTATCAAACAAACTATCAACATTCAGCGTTTTTTGGACAGAATATTCTACGCATGACTGCTCGAAATGTAGGAATCTATATTTTTTTTTTTTAAAAAAAAGAGAGAGAAACGAAGTGAATGTGAGAAAAGCTTGATATATATTTTGCACATTCGGTACTTCCTTGAGATTTTTTAATCTTATGGAAATGGTGGCAACTTGGGGCCTTCCGGACAGATATTTGAATGTCTTACAAAACTTGACTTTGTTTGCAGATAGTTCATCCGTAAATGGATTCATTGCGGGTGGTGTTTTTCGCTGGAGACTAAAAATACAAAATTTACAAAATGTAAAATTTCAACAATTCTAATTTTTGTTTAAAAAAAATATTTTTAATGAAATTGTTTTAATCACGTTGCACTTAGAAGAAACACAAGGACCCTTGATTAATTGTTTCAAAAACAACGCACTTTGAAACTACACAAATAGATCCAAGTGGCACTCTGCTATTTGATGAAGGAAATTAAGAGGCAGGGATGAGAATCGAGATGATTGAGCATTGCCGACTTTTCAACAAAACTATTTAAAAATAAATATCGATTTATAACTTTTTTAAAAAAAAAAATGAGACAAAACCATTCTCTTTCATCATTTTTAGCATTTTCTTTGCCCTTCATGAAATTCCACGAATTAATTCTCAAGCATCAAACTGTTTTCTCACACTCGCGCCATTAGCCACATCGAACACTACCCAAAAAAAAATCGAACCAACCTTCAAAAAACGTTCGATGTGTCAGTAGGCGGTCCCCGATTCCGTCGGCACCCTTTGATGTGGGAGGTGCACAGCTTCCTTAAAAGCAAATAATAAATACAGAGAGAAATGTAAAAGAAAGAAAAAAAAGTGATGATGTGGAGAGAAAAAAGTAAAGATGCATTCTGCGGAATCCGCAAACTTACTTTACGCCACGAAGAGCAAGGAGAGGGGGAACGGCCGGTAGGTTTCAAATTAGATCGAACGCTGCTCGTGAGAGAAATTCGCAATGGAATATAAGTACGGAGAGTTTCTGCTGGGGGTGTCTCTGGCAATGTGATGTTTCTTTCTCTCCCAAATACAATTTCCAATGAGACCGGTTGCTTTATAACAACTGAACTGTTGCTCTACGGTGAGAAAAGTGAATTTGGGTTTGTTTATATAGGTGACATATGACAAAAATAAATTTCATATTTGAGCCAACAGCCATCTTAACGCTGTTAATCACGATCACCATGAATAATTGGAATGTTCAATTTTGTTTCTGTTGCGCCATTTTGTATGGTTACAGATTCTGTTTCTTTTTGCGAGAGCGTTCTTTGTTCGAAACCAAGTCAATGTTAAGGTGAACTGCATATTCTAGTTCATCGACATAAAATTATTTCCTTTGGAGAGATTAAATGAGCTGAAGCCACATGTACAGGAGATATTGTAATTCAATTGTAGAGTCGCCGACGTTGATAGTGATGAGCCAAGTTACCCATCGATTCAATGACATTGCTGTAACTTTCATCATATTCCTCCCACAAATTATATTCAAAGCTGTTCTGTTTTTCTAAAATACTTTAGTTGTTTTTCTCAAACTTAGGTTTGCAAATATACTTTGTGACGGGTGCTTACGCGTTTCACTAACCTTCTCAAATATACTTTTTAAATGTTTTATTTATTTCAACCAATCTCCACCGGGAGCCAAAAGCGTGATTTATGCAAATGAGATATTTTATATAAGTTCAGGTTTAGCGAGTTCGAAAAGGAAATGGAAAGGGGAAATGAAAGGAAGAGAAACGAATGAATTGAGAAAGTGCTTTTTCTAGTGTAAACGTAGACGTCGTGAGTAAAGTCTATTGTAAAGTGTAGATAAAATTAGTTCGGGAAAGAACTGAGAGATAGCTGAGACTGAAGCCGCCCATTAAAGGAATCCAGATATTAAAGAAGCAGCTAGACGAACCTGCCATAACAAAAGGTATCAGGTTAGTTTTACTTACCCCAATTAAGTATAAGTGTGTAGCTATAATTGCGTACGCGTTGGTCCGTCGTAGATTCAGATAAGATTCCGTCGTTCATGATTATTGAATCCTTCTCATTCTCCACTGTGTTTTATTGTTCTTAAAGTTGAATAGTATTTGTGTAATCTCTTAATTAAGAAAAGTCAATAAATAAGATTGATTTGCGAAAATGAGTAGTAATTTATTATGAATTCAACACATCCAAATTTAGGTGATAACCGAAGGGGAGTTGATAATCTTAGAGGTAGCGATAGGCTACGACAACTTCATATGAAGCAAAAGAACGATCAGGTCTGAAATGATGGCAAATGCATCAAATAGACCAGGGGCTATCAACAGAAAATTAACAGAGCGACACTCATGTTAACAGGGGATGTACTGTATCGATAGGCAGCCTCTAAAAATCGCTCCAGTGTGACCCTCTACAAATAGGGGAAAAATTCCCTAAGGAGGGACATCCCTCCTTCCGTGTGAGAAGCGCAACTAGCAATTCAGAGGCAAAAGGCGCCTAACAACTGCCGAGTCGGGAGTTTTTTTTTCAGTCGAGTCTGCAAGGTATGGCTTGGGACAGGTGGGACATAGACAAGGTGACTTCCAATCACTTGTCCATGTTATGGTTAACAGCTCATTCAGTTTCGGAATGCACTTTGTTGGACTCCAAGCCAAGTATCACTTCCAACAATTCGATTGTTTATTAAGGCTGTACTTAAAGGAAAATTCGGTATGACGAGGATGATGTTCAAGTTGGCACCCACTCAGTTTGCACACGACGCTAATATGAGGATTCCGAACCAAAATGGCTCAGCCGATATTAGGATTTTGAACCCTTATTAATGTAACGTGCGTTAGGCCTGGTACACTTAAAGCAGTTTGATCTTTAATAGTGCCAATTAACTGAAAGTTCTATAAAACAGTAGAGGGCTTCTGTACACTCCGAAGTTCAGGATAGCGGAACACTTTACAAAGGTCTGTCGAGACGATGACGAACAAGGTTCCCTAAGAATTGTAGGCAATCAAATTAATCGTAGGCAACCATTTTGTAGCAGTATGTAACTACTTGAGAAGCGGGGCTCAAAACACTTATTTTTATGTCTCTGTGTAATCTCTAATTTTCCAGAAACTAAGAAAGGGCATGTTAAAATGCATTTAAGTAAAATCAAAATTATATAGGTAAAGGCATGCTATTAGAAAACGAACCAAAATGTGCAAAATTCAATAAGTTCACACGTGCAGTTGTATGTTTAATCACCAGTTCAGTTATATATTTATAAAAAAAATTAAGTCGAATAAAACATAAATGAAATTGTGCCTTTCATTGGGTTAATGTATATTATATATATATATATATATATATATATATATATATATATATATATAATTTATTATAACACTTTAAGAATTCCATTTTTTCCTTGTCAGAATCAATAACTACTCCAACCTCACAACTTACCATAGATAGATTAGAGAAAAAGATGAGCTTATCTGTACGAATTCGTACACATTATTTTAAAGGTTACCTTCGCGCAATGTTAAAACAAACAACAAGGTTCAATTTCATAATATAGTAGTTGGTACACCCGTTCTTTGCACGGATGAATTGAAAAGTTAAACAGTACAAATTGAAGGATGGAGAAGTTTTTGAGGAGTTAATTTTGAATGAATTGCAAATGAAACACAAAAAAGGCTTTTTGCTAATCTCGCGGCTAAACAAAAACAAAAAAATGTTAAATTTTAAGTCTGAAGGTCTAGTAGCTGATAAAAAGTATTTTTCTTTAATTCTCTTGTGGGTCGATTTTTGAAAACATCTTCCTGAGTTAATCTCTGCTCAGCAAAAGTAACACATTGTTACAAATTTTGTATAATGAACGCTTAAAATAGTGTAAATAATTTATATCTGGATGTGTTATACGTTAATATTATTTTCTGTTATGTTTATTTTATGTTAAAATTATAATATTAGCAATCAATGCCGTTTCTTACATTTTAATGGCGATTCAATGGAAACATAGTGAAATGTTGGCAATAGAGCCAAGTTGGCATCATTATTGGCCACCACGTTGGCAATTTGGCCATTGATTGAACGGTGCAAAAGTTGCTTTGCTGTAGCGCGACCTGTTGGGGAGAGGATAGCACAAAACCTTCTCCACAAAATATACTTATATAAGTAGTTTTCATAGTGATCGGTCGAACAGTGTTGGAGTGAAGCGATTTCATACATACAAACATCCATTTATATATATATATACACTGGAGTGCAAAAATTAAGGACGAGACGGTTTTTTCAATATAACTTTGTACAAAAGCATTCCAAATCAACACATTTAATACCGTAAGATCCCCAATACGTAAGGACATGAGTAATGTAAGCAACACTTACTAAAAGAGAAATCAGAGGGATAAAAAGAAGCTTTATTGAAAAAGTAGCATGGAGCGCAATGCGACTGAAGGCCGAAACATCCCTGTGATGGGTGTCCAGCAAGAAATATCCGGTCTTTAGTAGGGGATATGATCTCCCCTGACTGCTAGGCAGGTTTCACAGCGTCTGCCCATGCTGAGAATGAGGGTGTCAATGAGTTGTTGAGGCATTGCTGCCCATTCGTCTTGCAGCGCCAATCGAAGCTCCGGAATCGTTACTGGTGGTAAGGTACGAGCTGCCAAGCGTCTGCCTAGAAAATACCATACATGCTCGATGGGATTGAGATCCGGAGATCGTGCCGGCCAATCCATACGTTCAATATCCTCACTCTCTAAGAGCTGTTCGGCAGCTACTGTGCGATGACATGGTGCATTGTCGTCCATGAAAAGGAACTGCGGACCCATAGCGCCTCTAAAAAGACGCACATATGGAAGAAGAATCGCGTTACAATAACGGGTCCCGTTGACTGAACCTGCGTCGAAGATGTGAAGGTCTGTACGACTACCAAGCATGATGCCTCCCCAAACGAGAACACCACCTCCATACCTGTCCCTTTCAATGATGTTCGAGGGATGATTGCGGCTTCCCCGCTCTCTCCAGATGAGTATGCGATGAGAATCGCTACTCAGACTGAATCTGCTCTTATCTGTAAAGAGTACTCGTCCCCATTCATTGTCTCTCCAATTCCGGTATTCCCGGCACCACAGAGAACGCCTTCTCCGATAGGCAGGCGTTAGAGGTACACACCGTACAGGGCGTCGTGCAAACAGACCACCACCGTGCAGTCTTCTGGCCACGGTAAAACGCGATATCGGTCGTCCAGTCGCCTGTGTCGTGTGTCTAGCGATTTCTCCCGCTGTCTGCCGCCTGTTTCTTCTGGCCTGTAAGGCAATATACCGGTCATCTGCGGGTGTGGTTCCTCATGGACGACCACTACTGAACCCCCGGATAGCTGTTCCTGTAGTTTGAAATTGTCTCCAAAGTCGTGAAACGATGCTGTGAGCAATTCCGAACTCTGCAGCCATACTTGTTACACTGCGACCTTCCTCCAACTTCCCAATGATTCGACCTCGGGTAAAAGCATCCAGATGTCGTCTAACAGATTGATTATTCGCCATTTCTCACTGAGGCAGCAACTCGGTGTGATTTTAACTGCTATACGGTGTGCAATCTCTTTGCCAGAAATACTAATCTTACACCGACAACATGCTTTACTACTCAAACACTCCCCCATTACGTCTACCTGCATATCTGCGCATGTGCTACCGTACATCACCTCACTTAATCTCCTGATTGGTCTTTCTGTCCGCTCTGCCTCTTCGTTCAGCTGATATGCTAATTTTTCGACTTCGTCCTTAATTTTTGCACACCAGTGTATATATATATATGTATATATATATATATATATATATAGATTAACATTAAAGGAGAAACTATCCAAACCCAATTTTTCTGTGCTTGGTCTCCATGTTCGCTACTCGGCGATTGATTGAACGGTGCAGAAGTTGATATGTTGTAGCACTACCTCATGGAAGAGAATAACACCGAACTAGCTCAACCATCTCACTCAGCAAAATTCCACACCCCAAAGTGAGGACTAGTAGGGTTTAACGTTCATCAAAATCTATACACGCGACGATGTTTTATGATACAGGACTCGAACTCAGGACTCAGCAGAAATAATACAACCCTGATGATGGACAGTAAGTTGAATGGAAATTGGGAACAGTTCGAGTTGCATTGATTTTTGAAATAAAAATTCTTGCAAAAAAAAAAAAACACGTCAAATTATTCAACAATTAAAAATAAACAAGTATAGTCGCAAATCACTTTAACAATCTGGTCACAATGAACACCCAACTTGTTGAGATGCATCGTTTAAATCCAGATAAAATTTGAATGTTATAATAAGACACACAAACTTTCGGCGGGAGGAGAAAAATCCAATTTCGGCCGGCCTCATCTTCGGACCTTTTTTACGAAAAAGGGCGAAACTGTCCTCTGAGGGGCGCAGGAGGAATAGGGGCGTGAGAAAAAGGTACTGGCCATGCGCCGGGAAGACGGGGCGGTGACTTGGGGCGGCGCGTTAAGACAAGAATGTTTTTCTTACTTGAGAGGACAATCTTCGTTTGAAAAACACAAGATTACCTTGAGTGTGGCAGATTACAGGATCATTATGACCAAAATTTGTAAACGAATTATTTTTAAAACTAAGGCTTTGAATAAGAAACTAAGGAATGTGCTTTGAAATATTTACTAAAATAATATTTTTCAGGAGGAAATCTTTTCTCAAATGGTAATACTTTTTGAAAATCAACATGAATGTTATAATATTCTTAAACCTTTAATTTTCTGATATCATTCGAGTAAGCAATTAATAAATAAATCCCCTTCAGGTTGACATAAATAAATGGATAGAAAAAATGGGAAACACTTTAAACGCCAATCAAGGGGTACAGTAACTACTAAATAACAATTCTATGGAAATTTTCGACTTATTTTCTCTTTCCATGTACTTAAAAAAAGACACAAAAAAAATAAAAACCAGAAATTAAACAGCATTAAGAGTTTTTTAACGCAAAAAAAAAAAAAAAAATTTAATACTATTTTAACTAGAAGGATAAGGGACAGAAATTTTTTTTTTAAAAATTGATACAGTCGGTTCCGGATTGACTAATTTATCGGGACCGAACATTTTTTATTCGTCAATTCAAGGTTATTCGTAATATCGGGTCTTTTTTTTTTTTTTTTTTGCATTTAACTTTTGATAATTCTATAATAATCAACTACACATAAAATATTCAGTTAGAAATTACACATTTTTTATTTAACAGCTAAAAATGCTATTAGTGAATTATTACGCACCAGTTAATTAGAAGTTTTAAAATACTGCCCGATAGATGTTTAAAAAACTATTTGATTCCTTACTCGAAACAGTTCTTTTCCTACTTTATGGAGAGAAGAAAATACTGTGTTCTTTACATCCTGCTGCATGAGGTATGTTTTCACAATTTCTAAACAATGTAAAACATTAGAAAATATAACAGTTTTGATAGGAGTTTCATTATCAATTTCTGCATAATAATCACTAGGCATTCGTTTCCGACAATCTGTCATGCTTCGCAAATTTTCAAAAACAAAATTTTCTGCAAAACCGAACGTATAAGAAGCCTCACTTTTCTCGAAAAAGAGCAAATTGTAAAATCTCTTAAAACATACCCTGCGTTGTGAGGTACAGGGTTTTTCCTGTCCTATTCAAAACTCAGGCGGTAGGTTACACATTCATGACTCCTCTACACTACTAAAATCTAATAATGGGCTGCACCGTTCGTTATAGAATTTTGCTCTTGACATGAAGTTTTTTTTCTGTTCCAGGCAAAAAGGATGTAATTTGAAAAGAAATTCAATTCTTTCTAATCCAAACGAATAAAATAAAAAGCAATTCGGTTGTTAAAATAAATCATTATCTCGGGGTTTATTTTTCGTTAAATCGGGATCGGACTGTATATGTTTTAATCATAATTTTTTTTTAAACAAAGTTGAGAGAATACCAATTTTAATAAATAAACTCCTACATTCCTTAATAACAATTCAGTTTATGTTTTAACATCAAATTTTTTAAATGTCGGTATTTCGAAACAATTATTCTAAACAATTGAGCTTGAATCAGTATAAATTCTTTTTAAAAAATAAGGAAAAAATAAAATAAAATTATAAGAAATCTCTTTCTTATAGCACAAGAAGTAAAGTTAATGGTTTCACAATTCGTGCTGATAACCTTCCCAAGGAAGCCTAAATTTTCCTCAACTTTCCCAGTGAAAAAGCACTTCATTCCAGATCTTAATTGTAACCGTATTATTTCAACCACCATAGCCACTTTAAAGGGATGAAAATATCCCCTGATAGCCAAAGAAGTTATAATACTTGTCCTAACTGTCCTGACATTATCCTAACTATATGTTTAACTGTCCTCCTATATTGGCTTAACTCCACATCATAGACCTAAACCCCACGGAACATCAACTCGCCAAAGATAGTGGACATAGCAAGAGCCGTTTTAGACGCCCTCGGCGCCATTTTATTTCACTCCAAGACAACAACGCAACCGGAACGATAATAGTATCATGTAATATTCAAAATAAGTTGAAGTCCCTATCTTCAAACCATAGTGATTTTATGAATTGGTCATAATGAATTTAAGTACTAAATGATGTTATAAATTATAATTTTCTATTATCTTTTTTTTTTAAAAAAAATACAGATTATTTAGATGTGTCTATCAGAATTTCCTTCGGAATACACATTTTATAACTACGATAATAATGTAACCAGTGGCGCACACAAGGGGGGTGTCCTCGGGTGTGTGTGTATATGTATCACATATCTAGAGTAAGACGAAGTTTCAGTGGATGCGCACCGTGAGTGTTGTACAACCAGATTGATTGCGGTGAGGGCCCACATCATTTACGCTTCGCTGCTTTATTTCCATATTTAATCCATCAAAAATTTCATTTCCTTTGGCTAAATAAGTCGATGTTTTGATTAAGATAAATAAACATTTTAGTAACAAACTGACATTTTTATATTGTCCTAATCCGCCCCATACCCTTTTCTCAAGCTATTTCAATTCAATGTTATCAGTCACTGCACTGTTCAAAATCTTTTACGAAAACTATCGGGTAGGGGGGGGGATAACATTCTATGGGTTGTTTAATTCAATATTCGTAAATTTTCTTTACTTAAATACAAAACAATTCCCCATTTGGTTCCATTTCTGAAAACAATTACTTCTAATACTTCGCTCTCCCATTGTTATCTAAAAAAAATTATGCGAGTTCGAAGCGATATTCTTGTACTAAAAAAAGTAAGAAAAAATGGAAAATGAACGCTTTAAACAAAATAAATAGCATGAAGTATCAATAGATATGTGCAAAAGGTTTGTCCTATACGTAATGCGTTATGCAGCGCACAGTTATATTTTAGAGCTGGAAGAAGTGGGGAGGGGATGAAACGACTATTGAGGACAATTTAGACTCACAATTACCAAAAAATTAGCAGCGAGTTGTGTCAAAAGCTTAGATACAAAAATCTGAGATCTGTTATGACTTAAACGCAGCAAAAGATTTTCGCCGCTAGAGATCGTCAGCAATATTTTTCATATAATTGTTGCCGTCAGCAACGCTGTTCTAAATCAGTCAGAGATTTTACAGTTTCCACAAAAGCGTCCACTATATTTTTCTATGCGTCAAGAAAAGAAAGAATTCGTCGGTGATTTGTAAGGCCCTTAAACATTTAGACATCAATAGCATTGCAAACCGTAGTAATCCGGTCGTCCGCGTTCGATGAGAACACCGGATCTCGTCAAAGCAGTTTGGACGAGAGCTCTTTAAAGTCCTTGTCAACAGGAGACACTTATTGCTAAACAGTTCAACGCGTGAAAACGAACAATGTGTCGCATAGAACTCTTAACGAAACACAACTGGCCATTTCCTTACAAACAAATTATTTTTACCGATGAGAAAATTTTTGGCATTGAAGAATTTTTCAACTACCAGCATGATTGTGCATTTTCAAGAATTGCTCAAGAAACTACAGAGTATAAAAAATACTTCCAGAGAGTTCATCACCCACCTTCCGTAATGATTTTGGTGGAATATATATCAGTTATGGAAGGCAGATTCATTTTTGCGAGAAAGGAGTAAAAACCAAGATAAAGGTTATCAAGACACTATTTTAGAACCAATTAGTGAAGCTCATTTGTTCAATGGAAACGCCTGGGCTTTTCAACGGGACTCAAACTGCTTTAAATGTACCGGACAATAAATTGTGAGCAGTATTGGATTAAAAACGGTATCCCAATTGAAAATATCTTAAAGGAGAGCAACGACGGAAATTCCCACGGAGGTAATGCGTGCCTCAATAGATGATTGGCTAAAACCCCATATGAAGTCAAAAGGTGATTTTGAATAAAAGGTACAGTTAGTTAAATTTAAAGACAAAACAAAAGTTTAAGAAGATTTAGTTTTAAATTGGATTATACAGTTTTTAATTTTAATTCCTGTATAATTGTATCAGATCTGATGTCACGGCAAGGTATCTTTACAAGTGTGACAAACATTTGGAGAAACCCCATTTCCGTTACTCCAGCAAAAAATGGTCTCATTAAAATGCAACAAGGGAAGAATAAACATTCATTTAGGGTTAAAAAGGGAATCATTTATGTTAAAAAGAATAAACATTCATTTAGGGTTAAAAAGGGAATCATTTATGTTAAAAAGAATAAACATTCATTTAGGGTTCCTAACTCATCAGCGTTCTTCCATTGTTTTAAACAGTTTAATCAATGGGTTGTTTCGAATAAAGATTCTCTCTTGGAATCCTAATTCTCTCTAGGTCCATCTAATTTCAAATGTTCTACAAATATATTAGGGACAATCCAAATATATTAGGTTATTTTGTTGTTATTCGAGAAAAAGAACAGATACAAATTCCTAAGGAGTAATATATATTACTTCTGGAAAGATAAGGAACTAATTAATAACAATGGTATTGTATTACTATTCCTAACTGCAGCTCCTTATCAGAGATATTCATTTTAAAAATTTTAAAACTTATTTGACGGACTTGCATAATTAATACAATAACATCTTTATTATTATTATTAATTATATACATTAGCATTAATTTAATAAGAGTGATCAATATAATTGATAGTATGTCCCTCCATATGTCACATGGTGTCCGACTTCTTTACTATTTCATTTTCGGTTATGCTCGGAATAGATTGCCACATAGAGCATTGTTAAGTCTGTGTCTTTGCGAAATATTAATGAAACAAATTGATTTTTTTTCCACATAGAAAAATGGTCCAACATAAACATTCTAAATTAGCTATCCTAAACAAGGAGCAGGGCCCAAGTTTTTCTGGTACAATCTATAATCCATATTTTGCCTCCGATATAGTAATACTAAATGAGTTTTCACTTTATGTACCAAAGGAAAAAGTTGCTTATTTTAAGGAATGCTTTTCAAATTTTAAAAACGTAGTATTATAAACCAATACATAAATTATAACTTTACAACTTCTCATGAATATCGCAACATCTAACCCCCCCCCCCCCGTCTGAAAAAGAGCCCAAAGTCCAGTCATGCAATTTTACATTTGGTGATTGTTGAAGAACATCGTACTTTAGAGCTACTTATGAACTTCGGTCAAGTGATTCGGACAACACACATGGGCTGTCATCCCACTCTCCAAATGTCCACGCCACGTGAGGGAGCATCGGTACATTTAACATGCATTGGCCACTCGACAAGCCAGGTTCAAATTTTAAGCCTTAAGCGCATTTCTCCCTTTATATTAAAGCTTTCTTTCATATATCAAAGAAAAATTAGTTATTTACTTTAGTTTTGTAACACTTCATGAACTCATTTTCTCCATCACTTCCCGTGATAAAAAATAAACCTATCCGCAGTAGATACGAAGCAATTCTTCAAAAAATTCGACGATATAATTGTCAGCTTGGTTTCTTTGAATTCCGAATATCACAAATAAAATTATGATGGGAACCTTCTAGTAAAGAGGCCGAGCAACAACAATGTCTCGAAATATTCTTCATTTGAGAACCGACAGAATAGTAGAGCGTCCTCTGGTAAACAATGTCAACTTTTGATGCATTGCTTCTTTTGGTCATCGTTTAGCGTCGTTAATACGCAGACAAAAGGCTTTTACTAGAAAATCGTGATTCGCTTCAATCTGCGCGTCCCGATCTTGGAGACCTTGGAAGTGGGACAAACGAACGGTCATCGTTTTGTCGCACACATCACGACAGCCCATTGAACAGTATGAATGGGGTCCATTACGTATGCCGAATGTTTATGGACAAGAACTTCGGTGAATGAGTACAAATGTTTTCTTCCAGAATCTTTCTTTCATCTTTTGATTCCTTGATCAGAAAAAAATGGGAAATGTATACTTTATAAAACTCCAAGAGATCAAAAATTTAAAAAAAAAAGAAAGAAAGAAAATACATCTGAAATTGCACTACTAGCCTCTGCAAGAAAAAAAGGGAACAATTATAACTGCAAATAAACACGCAATAATTTCAAAAGCAAGAAAACGAAAAAATGTTATAATGGGTTATTTTCTAAGGATGAATTTATTCGATTTATATACCCCCCCCCCCATCTTTTTAGTTTCCATTCGCTTCTTAGTTACGGTCGCGAGAAATAAACATAGATAAGATAAAATTTAAAAAATATTATTAATTCGTCTTTTAAATTCCACAGCCCATAAATATAAATAAAAAAAATTCCGATATTGTCCTAGAATGCATATTAAGACCATTGTGACCGAATTTTCAAAGATGCAAATTCGTAGCGAGGGGTGTTTTAAAAAAATCTACGTATTCAATTCTTGATTCCACTAAAGGCAAGTTGTGTAGTGGGACGGAGATGCACGTTAAAACTTGGGAGATCCGCTTTCCACACCGGACGAAGGTCAGTAAGCCCTACGCGCGAAAACTTGTTGCGTAAGTGTTTATTAATGTTGTACAATAAAGCAAAAAGAGGGCTAATGGCGATGAACCTCGTTATTTTGAACCACGGTCAGATGACGAGGACTCGGTTCCCTTCTCCCATTCCATCTAAACTTCCACACCATGCAAACGGGAGGAATTTGAGCTTTGATAGATTTAACGTGCATCAGCCCTTCTAAACGGTGGTCTTCAGCAGCACCAGAACTCGAACTCATGACATTCCGGTCACTAGTCTTTGACTATCGCTACTAAGCTATCGCATCCTCGAAAAGTTTTCATTCCTGTATGCAGTTTTACTTCCATTTTTTTAATTAAATCATTATTTATCACTTCTATGACTCGTTTGTTTTTAATTTTTGATTGCCAGAAGATTTTTCCAAAACTACTTAAGTCTTTTCTGGTGAACAAACCTAGGAAGTCAAGGACGAGGGGTGCCAGCTCAGGTGTTAACTACGTTTTCAGACTGTTGCTTAAATTAAGAGGTAGCCCCAATAGCCACAGGATTACTTCTAACTACTATCCTAATAAACAATATATCAAACGCATATGATACGATCAAATACAATTTTATTAGATTTAATGATAATCTAAGTATGGCAAAATAAAAGTTTACTCCACAACTAAGATCACTAAGTTTCGGTTAAGGAATCTTATCCAATAAAAAACCGGACAATAATATTTTTTTAAAAAAATTTGGAATGACGGGGGGGGGGGGGGAATAGATTTACACGGTTCACAATTAAACTATTTCTTTCATGAACAAAATATCACACATAAGAAATTTAATAAAAGTATAAATCCCTAAAAATATAAACGAAATTGCATAAATATAGCAGAATATTTGAAAAAAAACTCGCTCAGAACGTGACGGAAAACGGCCCCTCTTAAAAAGAATCCATGCGTGACAATCGCTTTGAAAAAAATAACCTCATCTCCCTTTTAAAAAATAACCCTAAATCACTACACGGCGAGTGGTTTTAAAGTCTTTAAAAGAAGATTTTTGCGTTAGTAACGCCTCCAGAATTCCACCTCATACGGAATTTATCTTCGAGTTACGACGCAATGGCAACATGTGTTGAATTTCGAAAGGGGTGGGCGATAATCCGGCTCTCCCTTCCAGATTAAAGATTCTGTGCGAGGTGTCAGGATGCCTACAAAACTCAGCGGGCATCCCACAGCAGTGAATCCTGTTTTCAGGGTTGCCACTTTTATGGGCTGGCGCAGGAAAGCAAACGGGCTTAAAATCTAAACTAGGATTTTGAAAAATTCACGAAACGGAGATTACTTCCGCAATTTCGAACGTTTTCCGAGAACAGTCGAAAGAGAGTGGCTTCTGCAAGGGGATTTTTAACAAATTGGCGATATCTATTGGCAGAAGGGGATATCTAATCATACAATACCTAACAAGTTCCATATTATACTTAGAGATTTTTTCTACTTTCTCACTAATCGAAAAATTCTACAATCTTTTTAAATTGATTTCAGGTATTATATGCTTCCATTTGTTAACATTTATCTCCTTAAATTCAAAAATGGTAAAAAACAATGTTAACGAAATTTTACTTTTTATAAGGAAAATACAAATAAATGGAATGAAGACTAAAATGATGGTCTAGTTGTAAAAAAAAATCATGTAGCAAAAAAACGAATAGCTTTCTAGGTAATACAGTGGTTAGACTATCGTGAGAGATGTTTCTTTCGGTCAGGTGAAGTTATCCACTCCTTCCGCTCGTAGAGAGGTTACTCCATGCTAAATCTGTAAAAACCGTTAGCGTATGGGGTCAAATATATTTCGTCTCGACCATAGTTATAATTTACGATGAGACTTATTATTAACGCCGCACATACACGTGAGCTAGCTGCCTCAGTAAAGTGACAAGAATGGTATTTGAGCTATCATCCCACTCTTTACCATACCCCATGACTTTGAATCTTGAAAGATTTAATGCATATTAGTACTTCTACTTGTGAGCCTCGAATCCGCCACAAAATACAAATATCATGCCGGCTATGATTTTGCATCCAGAAGCTTGAGACGACAGAGAAGTCTAAGCAAGGCTAAGCGGATTTTTCAAGTCGGGCAAAAACAAGAAAAAATGGAAAATCATTCAATGAATTTACAAAATTTACGGAAGACCACATTTCAAATAATTTCACATGTTCGACAAAATTTTGGTATATAATTTCCTTTTGTTCTTTGAAATTAATGTGATAAGGGGTGATTTACAAAAGGAATTGCAAAGCCTCTATGATGTGTAATCCAATACATGGTATTTAAATTAGTATTTATTGAAGAGATCAATCCCAATGGCCGGAGAGAATACAAAGAAGAGACAATCGAGCATTTAGAAGCAGGGACAGAAAAATTGCCGAATTTCACAGCATAAAGAATCTACACCTAAAAAACGTCACGGAAATATAAAAGAAAAATCTATGCGAATGAAATGGCATCATCAAGAAGAGGGGGAAGGTTAGCTTTATAGCACACATAAAAAAAGAGAAATAAAAAAACCGACGAATCCCAGAATTGGTAAAAAGGCATCTGCATATAAAAAACCGCTACTCATGAATAATACTAAAATGCAAATAAGCGAGACGTGTAAAACGGAAGAGTGGACACAAAATGCAGGTGAGAGGAGAGGCGGCTGTAAAAATTATTTTTGAAAGAGATAGCCAACCACGGAGGGAGGGACTGCTGAAGGAAATTTATGGCGTCTTCTTTGTGGAAAAGGTCGAATTCTCGACGCAGAACCGAACGACGGCTATTAACCCTTTCTTTTTATATCCAGAAAATAATAAAACAAAAAAAAACCCTGAAAAACATTAAAAATCATTAATAAAAGTTTCATTCAAAAAAAATTTTAAGTGAACTCCCTCAGCAACATTTTTAATAAGTACAGCACATTTCGTTCCCCTCCAAAGTAATTGCTTTTTCTCTAATATAACACACAAAATTTCAAAACCCGATTGCGAGTATACTGATGTCGAATTCAAACTAATCGTCCTTGGAAATTCAAACTTCATAGTCCTTTACCCAACGAATTAGTACTTTTGTTTTATTTATTTATGTTTTACAATAACGAAGACTTTTAGACCTTGTTAAACCTCTGTTTTTTAAAAATAATAATAAATTTTTAGTTTAAAAAAAACCTACCTAATAATCAAGAAAACTTCTTCCTAACAGGAAAACAGAATGTAATCCTCTTCTTTTTCAAGAGGAGTGTATGAACTTGGATACGATCTGAAGAATAAGCACAACTGAAAAAGTTTTTAAAAAATGCACTTTGAGAGATTCAGTTTCTCTGTCGAGGAAAACTTGTAAGCATGGATGTGTAATATATCTTTATATATAAAATATACGTGTCACAGTGTTTGTCCGCAATGGACTCCGAAATTACTCAACCGATCATAATATAATTTTGCGTACTGTGTGTCATTTCGTTCAACTTAGAACATAGGATGGTTTTTATTTCAATTAATCACGCCATAATTTTTTTATTGCCGGAAATGTGAAGAATCCAAAAAATCGTTGCCAGATTCCCGTAAGGGAATAATCGTAAAATGTGGCATTGCTCATGCGTCTGTGGAAGCAGATATTACAAACCAAAATGCACGAAAATTAGATTCCTGGCGTATTTCGGGGTGTGGAATCCGATTTTAGAGTCAGTTTCCAAAAATAACCGTAACTTTGCCGGATAAAGCGGCCCGACCGTATCTTAGACACACCATAACAGGGGCTTGCATTAAAAGCCCTAAATCGTGAAAACTTGGACCCTGGCGTACTTCAAAATGGATAATCCGAATCTGATATCCAGTCTGAGAAATAACTGTAACTTTGCCGGATAATTCAAGACGACCATTTACTACACAAACCGTGGCAGGAGCTTACCCTTAAAGTCTTGGTGCGGAAAAAGTGCGTTTCTGTTGTAATTCGGGATGGTGAACGAGAGTTTGAAATTGAATTTTAGACATTCCTGTAACTTTGCCAGATAATGCCGGACGTCCCTAATGCCCTTCAAGGGACTGAACTTGCCAGCTCAGGGGAACAAAAGTAATTTCCAGTTGCATCTAGGGACGGGAAACGATAATTTGAAATTATATTTCAGAAACTCCACTAAACTTGCCGGATACTGTCTTAATTGGGAGAAAAGGCAAATGATTCGAGTTCCGCGCGTCCGGATTTTCATTATCTCTAGCGACTGAACTTGCTCGCGCTGGAGCATCAAAAGTCAGCTCCGTGTGCATTTCGAAGTGTGAAAATAGAATCTGAAATTGAATTTTTGGAGTTTCGATAACTTTGCCGGATAATGCCAGTCGACCGTATTTTAGACACACCGTAGCAGGGACTTGCCTTAAAAGCCTTGGATCATGAAAACTTTGTCATTGTGTATTTTAAAACAGATAATCTGAATCTGATATTCAATCTGAGAAATAACAGTAACTTAGCCGGATAATTCAGGATGACCGTCTTTTACGCAAACCGGGGCAGGAGCACACCTTAAAGTCTTGGCGTGGGAAAAGTGTATTCTTGGTGTAATTTGAGATGGTTTAAGCGAGTATGAAATCGAAATATAGAAATTCCTGTATTTTTGACAGATAATGCCAGGGGATCGGAATATTCTCGAACAGCAGTACCAGCCTATCTTGCCGACGTAAAGTGAGTGAGTGAGTGAATATTAACGTCGCACTTTTCAGCTACACGAGGGCTTTTGGCGACTGACAGCGTAATTTTGAACCATGGTCAAATGACGTGGACGACACCTGAGCTGGCACGCCCTCTCCTAACTACCACACCACAACAAAGGGAGGACGTTTGAGCTCTCGACAGATTTGACATGAATCGCTCCCCTACACGGCGGGTTTTCAGTGGTACTGGGCTCGAATTCATGACACGCTAGCCATGATCCGATGTCTTGACCACTTGGCTACCGCGGCCACTGCAGACATAGAGACGAAAAAGTAGATCTTAATTGTATTTCGAAACTGGCGATCCGAATATATATATTCTCAATCCAATTCAATATAATCTGATATCTACGTCAAATAATGCCAGACGAAAGTATTTTGCACGAACTGTGGAAAAGGCTTGATTTAATTCTTGAGGAGAGAGAAATGCTTTCCTGGCGTTTTTCTGGATGGGAAACAATAATAATGTCAAATCGGATTTTAGGAACTCCCGTAACTGTGCCGGATAATGCCGACCGATCGTAATGTCCCCCTTCAGAGACTGAACTTACAGGAGCAAGGGCGTCGAAAGTGGGCATCAAGTACTTCCCGGGGTGGGAACGAGAACCTGGATACGGATTTCAAAAGCTTCGGTAAATTTTCTGGATATTGCTGGAATGAGGTCAAATGGCTTTGTGTTCGAGTTCCACCTCCGGATTTTCATTCCCTGTAGCAACTAAACTTTCAGGTGCAGTCGAGCGAAAATATGATTGCAATAGGGAATTGCATCTTCGTGCATTGTTGTCACTGTGTTAGATGGCGCAAAAACTGCACATTCCACATCAGCTGCCATTGAACATTCTTAAAATACAAGATGAAATGTGTACCATTGAAAAAAGGGTGGATTGGCTACAGTATTGCAAATGAATTGTCATGATCAGGGATAATTGTACCATGAACCATAAACATTCACTCAAAGCATTACATAGAGCTTTGCAAGATTTAAATGGCAACGAGAGAATATTCGGTGTTGTTGCTGTATTAGTGTCTGATGATTTCCGACAGGTATTAACAGCCATTACACGCTCTACTTTTGCTCACGAGATTAACGCCTGTTTAAAACAACCGTTTTGATGGCGAAACGTGGAAACACTTCGACTGGCCATAAACACTCGAGTACATTTGCAAAATGATCAATCTGCGCAAATATTTCCTAACCAAATACTGAATATCGGAAACGGTGAAGTAGAACTTCATCCCAATACATAATGCATGAAATACCCAGACGATTTCTGTAATGTTCTTTAGGCAAAAAGGAACTGATTGAGAGTGTCTTTCCGGATATACTGTATAATTATCTTGATCTGTTACTTAATCAGAAAAAATGTTGATATTGTGATGAAATAAACTTTCAGGCACAAGTTTGTTGCCAGTTGATCCAACGTTTTTTAAGCCAATCAACACTATTGTTGATAAAAACAAAACTGTAAATTTTTCAACCAAGTTTTTGAATTCTCTAGATATATCAGGAATGTCACCACATAATCTTCGGTTGGTTCCCTGGTTTTTAACTGCGTAACTTAAATTCACCAAGATAATGCAACGGTGCACGTTTGATCATCAAAAAATTATACCGGGAACTTCTTGAAGCAAACATTTTGACTGCAAAGTTTGAACGAAAATTCGGTTCTGCTACTACGGAATTTGTTGCCACGCGTATTCCACTGATACCGTCAGAATCTCTAATACCATTCAAAATTCTTCAATTCCGATTCGTTTGGCTTTCGCGATGACCATAAATGAATCTGAAACCCAAACAATATTAATTTGATACTTGGACTTAAAAAATCCATGTTTCTAGAATGGGCAACTAGATGTTACATGCTCACGTGTGCGGAAACCGTTGAATCTATTTGAGTTAGCAAAATACGGGTTACCGAAAAATATTGTGCACCGATTAGCGATTAGTTGTATAAAATTATTTTTTGTTATACTTTAAAATGATAAAATAATTTTAAAAATTGCAAAGAATCAACGTTATTCACCACATTTATAAAATTAAATCGTCATATATTGTTACTTAACGACTTCGTTAGTAATTCATGCATTATACTACACTCAAGTAGGAGATGAATGAAATGAAAAATTAAAATAATTTGTTGTCTTATACTTTATTTCAACCCTCCAAAATTATAAACGAAGATTAATTTGAATGCATTGAATAGCTTAGAATAATATTGAACTAACGTATTAAAACAAAGCCACAGCAACGCGTGGCCGGGTCAGCTAGTATATATATATGAGAGAGAGAGAATAGAGGATATACTCTACGTACAACACAGAAGTATCGAGATAGAGATTTATACATATAAACAGAGCTATAGAGTAAAGAACTTTTACAATGAAGACAGGAAACCTTCTGGAGATTCCCACAAGATCATAGAAAAAGCGATGCACCAGATTTATTGCCTTTAACATCACTATTTACTAACATCTTGCGAATTTCATCTTCAATTACTAAGCAGATGACTACTGGACAACACAATGGGTTCTACGACACAGATAACGAGACCATTTTTAAATAATAATAGAACACTTGGAAATATTCTGAAACTCGAATAGCAAACTAAATAAATAACAGCAACAGTGTGTTAAAGAGTTGATTCACATTACATCTGTAAAGGCTCAAAATCCTCACGCTGACGTATCGTGTAAATTTGGAGAGTGCAACATCAACCCATGTCAATTGACCCTAGTGAAAATGACGAGGTTAACCGGCAGTAGCACCTTCGAAAAATGTGACGTTAACTGACAGTGTTTTCAATTGTATTTATAGACAATACAGCGTTTTTAAACTTTTTGTCGGTCTTGGATGTTAATGAAAATTGGAAATATTCTCAAATTATGTAGAAATATTTATTATATAAGAATTGTACACTCATTTTTCAAATTATATACATAAGATTAGTATGGTTTTTGATTCTTTTCTGAAGTGCTCACGTACCTTTGAACGACATTTGAGTAACCCCCTCACCTGAAAGATCTGTAGTTTGGGGATCACTGTGTGTGTGATAGTTGGGAAAAATCAATGTTCACTATACTTGTAATGAAAACTAGAGACTGTGTAACATAAAAACATATCCAATACATTGGAAATACGTATGTATTGCAGAAGACCAGGTATTAATATTTCCGACATATATGGTAAAATAGTTCTTAAAATTAGGATTCGAACGCGTTTGATGGACCAATACTCTTATCAAAACAAAAGTTTCCGAGTGAGAGAGAGGGTTCAGTGGCATCCATTTCCGAGGGATTAGAAGGGGTGCGCACTCTGGAGAATTGCTCCCTCCTTCTCCACTCCAGGTCAAGAAACGGAATCAGGTGGGGATTACAGACGATCGAATGTCCTCCGTAAAAGCGGGAACAGACGAAAAAATGCAGCAGGACCTTCATAGATCGACAATTTCTTTAAATAAATATTTTGAGCGTTAAGGTTCTTAATAGAAAAAACGATGGAACAACAAATTGAGTAACACATCAATAATTTCTTTCCTATATATAAATTAAAACGCAAAATGTTCGGATAATGACTATAAACTGTTTTTAAAAAAAACAGTATCGAAAAACAAATTATACTTATATTCCGATGTGGTATCTTGCATTGATTTTGACTAAATTGTAAAATTTTAACAATTCCAAACATGGAAAGGATATACTAATGACATAACAACGCATGCGGAAACACGGAGGGGAAAAGATCCATTTAGCATAACACCAAAATGTTTCGTTTCTCTCAGGATGTCAACAACCACAAGCAGCAGAGAAAGGAAAGGATTCAAGACACACATGCATTTTACAATCTCAAGATTTGTGGAAGAAAGGTATACTCAGCATTTAAATTTTCTGCTCAATTCTAAATAAATTTTCGTACAAAAAAAATTAAACACTCATGCAGTAATACGAATAACAAATATAAATAAATATCGAGAATTATCAGACTGCAAAGCCCCATCTCTCATTGCTAAATACATCTCATTAACATAATTCGCAAAATTTTCGCTCATAAATTTGCAATTTACTGGAGTTCTTATAGCATTCAAACAGTATATAAAATAATGCTAAAAATAAAATACATTTACGGTAGAAATTGCTGAATGCAGAATATAGTAAAACTTTTTTATAAATGGGGTGCTAACGTTTTGGAATAAAAATAGAAAAAAAGAGAAAACCAACTCCTCACAAACACAAAACACAATAAATTTTTAGTAATTTAAATGTATCTTCACTTCAATTTCAGCGAATTGAACTAAATTCGAAAGTATCCTTAAATCTTAGAATAACTAAAAAAACACTTGAATACTACATAAATTTCTTAACTTTTATATATTGTAGAGAAACCTGTGAAAACAAGTAATAGTTAGTTTACAAGAAAAAATGGTTAATTGAAACAGGAGAAAAAGTACATTATACGTTGCTCTACGTCGAAAAGACAAAACTTCTTTCCCAGAAGAGTTTAAAGTTCGAATCCTAATTCTGACAATCGATAAAGACAAGTCCGGTCTATTCTCATACACCGAATCTAGCAGCAGGCTATCCCGAGATGATTTTCTCTTAAAAACTAAATTATTTTCACTATTACCTCTTCTTGTTGAAACGTAGTGAGCAGAATAGATTCTAAGATATATAAGTGAGTGAAAAAGATGTAGAAATTGATGTTAGGTGTAGATTTGCCTTTGGAAAACTAGATTTATCTACTAGTAAACCTAATTACAAAAAAGGTAATTGTGGTTACCTAGTTCTAATCACTGGTTGATTATTAAAGTAGAAAGGACAAGTCTTACCGAAGATCGGATTCGATGTTTACGGATGCTTCTGTCGTTTCGTGGAAGTAAATATTCAGTCATCGCTCTATTTCAAATAATTCAAATTTTGATCATTTAAATTATAGTTAATCATCCTCATAACTCTTAAGTAGGGTAGATTAATAAATTTATAAGCTAGATTATTTGTGTTTGCAGTTATTTCTGGTGTTTGCATCAGGGCATTTTTTCCCCTAAGGCCGGATTCGGGTCACATTATCTCGAGAGAGAGGGACCTATGATAGTCAGATTGCAGGGGAACCGTTACAAATTCACAAGAAACAAAAACAGAAAGAGCCCAAATTTATTTCCATTATTTTCCTTTTCCAAAATTCTGAGATGAACTGAATTATGTTCGTGTTCAAAGAAAAGAGGTACAGATACATTTCTTTCATTATATCTGCAATTCATAATTAAGACTATGACGATCACAGTAAAAAATACCCTAAATTATGGGGAAGAGGGGGGGGGTTGTATTATTTTGTGTCCAGAATAATGGATAGCACGAAGTGAATGTCCAAAACAAATGAATCGAAATAAAAACTGAATGGTGACCACTCTCTTGTGCTGGCGAAAAAAAGAGTAAAAAGAAATGTCCATCGGAAAGGACTGTCCATCTCGAGGGATTCCTAATGTTCAGAATATTCCTGCTCCCTTCTTGACTTATTCATCATCTCTACTCCTGGTCACGGGGCTCCGAAAGCAGCTTCTACTTTCAATCTTTTAATGTGATGCAGGGACCAAATCCGATTCGCAAATCTCGAGGATGCTGCAGCATCTGTAATCCAGTCCTTTTCAGAGAAAAGGATTTCCCTTCATGTCCGTTTTTCTTAGGGAAATTAGATTTCGGATAAAATGCGAAATGGAATGCCAATCCTACATGTTGCGTCTGCATTCAAAATAGTAGGGGGGGGGGTACTTTTTATTTATCCATTAAAAAGAAGAAAATAAAGTCTTGATTTTATCTAGTGAAGAATAAATGAAATAACTCGAGATACTCGTAAACAAAATAAATTTAAAATAATAAAAATAAATAAAGTATGGAAATGGGACATAGGACACTCGTACACGTATACTTCGGTTGTCGGTTCCAATTTACTGCTTCGGCGAGTTCCCTTAATTTTATCAATAAAATTCTGCTCATGTAGGAGCACGTAGCCATAAAAAGTTAATTTTCAGTCATTTTTCCTCTTCCCAGGAAAATGTACCTACAGAATGCTTTTCGTCAACCAAACGAACACAAACATACAGGGAATAATTAACTAATGAAAAAAAAAGATATAACCAATGATCACAGTTTGAGAGTTTAAAGCCAAATGATGGACCGGAAACAGTTATTAGGTTAAAAAATGTTCTTGTATATTAGTGTTAACCAGTAGGGAGCACAAGAATTTTTCAAGGGGGAGAAAGGGTCGAAAGTCCACTATTCTCGTATCATGTTTCAATACGCCGCCCAACATATTTTTTTGATTTTGTCAATTTTCAGTAACAAATAACAGTAGAAAATTAATTAATGAATATTTAGCATCAATTAATAAAACTAATTAATAAAAACAAATACTTTATAAAATTTTACGTACTATATACATAGGACTATAATCAATCGAGAAAAAAACAAGGGCTTGGGAGGTTCCAGACCCGAGGACCCCCCTCCCCCACTTGTGTTCGCCACTGATGTTAACACGAGAACACTGTTTCTTTATAGTGTAAAGCAGATTTTCAACTTAATGTATTAATGTACAGAACACAAAGTAAGAAACATTCTTTGAAAACAAAAAAGTGATGAATTGGCATAGAAATAAATACATAAAGTAATATTTAAAGAAAGAGAGAACGATTGAGAAAACTAGCACGCTTATTAAGGGAAACATGGCGCAATTTGGGTATAAAAAGATTTACAGCCAGTATTATTTGCATATTCTTTAAGGGAAAAAAAAACAATCTAAAAGAATAACTTTTATTGCAATATTTTTTTGATCAAATCATTTTTCTGCAGTAGTGTAAATTAAGCTGAATAAATAATAAATTTTAAACTAACGTGTTTTGAAAGGAATGGAAGTAGTTAAATTAACATTTTCCAAATCTCAAAAATAATCTTATTTGCTCAAAGTTGCATGTTGAAGCAACACCAGAACTACAAATACAACAAAAATCAAATCAGTTTATCGTCCTCGGCCACCCTCGTGCAGATCAATGGCTTCGCAATTTTAGATTCAACAATTTAATAAAAAATGTCCTTCCGAAATTGAGTACTTGGCTTATAATAAATTGCTTACTGACCAAGTAACGAGGACAACATCTGAGCTGGTATCCCACTCTCCGAATTTCCACAACCATGGTAACGTGACCATTTTCAGCCTCGGTAAGTTTAACGTCCATCAGCTATTCTACATAGCTTTCCAATTTAGAGAGAGAGAGAATACATAGTTCAGAAAACATGCGAAATATGAATTAGGTGACCAGTAGAGCAAGACACCCCGTTGTACACCCCCCCCCCCTTCCGGAGTGAACCTAAGGCAAATCCACACTTGATTCACTCAAAATCTACAAAAAGGTATTTTTAACAGTCAAAAAAAGATTCAATTATTTAACCATTAAAGCGAAGGTCTTTTTCAAAGATTATGCCATCCATAGAATAGAAGAATTTTACCCCGGTATGCTAAATTTAGAATTTCACCAAACAACCTAAGAGGTGGGATGATTCTAAATTAAAGTTTGCTAATGAGGCAAAGAAAAGAAATTTCATCAGGAACTTATCTCTTATAACCGTTCGCAATCATCTATGGGTTCGGAGATATGTGCTTCCGAAAGTAAAAAAAGTTGTCTTTGGACTCTTCCCAAACCTTCCGCATTGTCCATTTGCAACGCACAAAAAAAAATATAAAAATAAGCACTCTCAGTTAGTTTCGCAAAGACGATACTAGTTGCTTCTCGAAATTCGTTAGCGGTGGTTTTGCTGTTTTAGGCTAATTATTTAGTAGCGCGGCGGAATCAAGTCATGGACAAAATGCCATAATTTATAACATTTCACGTAAAGAGGAAAATAGAGTAGAAGGAACTCGGCCCTAAACTGAAATCGAAACATAAATAAGATAATTTATTCTCAATACATTTAACAATCGCAGAGGGGCGAGAGTATAAGGTGAGAGTTATATTCCGGTTGAATTATGCATCAACAAGCGGGTTATTAGCGAAGGTCTTTGTAATTTTGGACATCGATCAAGTGACTACAGTCCCCCTCCCTAACCTAACTGTCACACCACACCATGGGACGACACTGAGCTTCAACAAATATTGCATGCACATCGGCTCACTCTGCACGTCAGAGTTTTCAGTGGCCAGTTTTCGAACCGCGACGTTTCGGCCACGAGTTCATGTTTACAGCCACTCTACGCTACCGCGGCCACAAAAACACAACCGTCATACAGGTGAATAATCACAGAAACATTATGTGCTATTGAATATTTTCTTAGACCTCAGTGCCCTTCAGATGTACTCCTAGCTAGATACAATTCAATTCCAGCAACGTGTGTTGGAAACTTGAGAAAAATTCCTTTCTTGCTGACTGCTTGGATGTCTAAAATGTTGACAAACATTTTGGACATCCAAGCACGAATAAAATCCTCTCTTTGACTCTCCGATACGAGTTTCGCCGACATCCAAGTGGTTGGGTACTCACATCAGTACAGAGAGAGGAGTGTATTTCAGAAGCCTTCAACAATTACAGGAACGCGATGAGATCATTTTGATACAAATATTTAAAACTTAACTTTACAATGTGCCTCAGAAGTGGCACATAGTATATAATTAAAAACTGCTTGTTGGAAAACTAAAACTTTCCATGCACCTTTAATAGCAAACTAGGCTTGGAGTGTTTTTATGAGAGAATTCCAAGGAAAAATTTACTACCTAGTGTGCATCTGCTACATATATATATTCAATTTATTTAATCAATAAATTTAATTTAATCGACTGCAATTTGTCTTGCATTTGATGTCGTCATTGACTGCATTGACGACATGTTATTTGCTACATTGATTGATTTCGTAAATCTAAAATTCTACTTGCTTACCGCATATTTTGGATTGTTTTAAAGCAATAAAATAAACCATCGGATTATTCCGATACAATAAATTATAGTTTTTTTAAACTAAAAAACACGATTTTATAGTGAATCGAACTAAAAAGTTTTAAAAAAATAATTCGTAATATAACAATAAAATGATTAACGAGAAAATTAATGACATTGGGGTAAAAGTGTGAGGTGCTCGATATCAATTGTTATAATTTCTTATAAATTCTATTACGAAATGCTGAGTGAGAGTAAAAATGTAGTACAAAGCACCCCACGCTTTTACCCCAGTGACGTTAATTTTCTCATTAATCATTTTATTCTTATGTTAAGAATTATTTTTTTTAACTTTTTAGTTTGATTCACTATAAAAGCGTGTTTAGTTTTTTTTTTAAACTATAATTTATTTTTCCTTTTTTAGTTCGATCCACAATAAAAGCAAGTTTTTTAGTTTTTCAAACTATCATTTACTCATTCGTGAATTTATCCTTGAGTTTGAAATTTGGAGCCAGGGGGGGGGGGTTACGTAGCTGCTGGATGGATATTAATTAATGGGTCTGAAGTGTATTTATTCTCTCCGTTTCAGGGATAGGATCAGTCCCAAACCGTTATATTTCACAAAGATTCCCTCTCAATAGTTACAAAATTTTTTGATATACTATGTTTTTATAATGGACTAAAAAGTATAAAATTCCTCCTTTCGTTCCCCTCCCCTTCTTTTTTCACATATTTATGCATTGTCATCCACTGAGCTACGGTCCAAATTTCAAGTCTTTAGCTCATCGGGAAGTCAGTTTAAAATCAATTACAAAATTCCACTCGGGCAGACAAACAAGAAAGCGAGAGAATAATAACATGGTTATTTTTAGTATCAATCGTATTATCACCTTATAAACGTATTGCTCTAATGTTAATTGGTATCATCACTTCTAAACGTATTGCTCTAATGTTAATTGGTATCATCACTTCTAAACGTATTGCTCTAATGTTAATTGGTATCATCACTTCTAAACGTATTGCTTTATAAAAATAAAAAAAATATTTAGCAGTTAGAAGATAAATTATTTTTTTTCATACGCACGAATCTATTTTTTTTTTTATTTCCATTTTCAGAAAAACTAGACAATTGTTTATATTATGATAAGAAATTACTGTGACGCACACCCACCCTTCCCTTTCTCACATGAAAAGAAAGCAAAATTTTTACTAGGTTTACTTCTATTAAGCACAAGTGTATTCGTTTTTAGGGTCTTAATCTTTTAGTCGTTAAATCTGGAATTAGTCGCCAAATTTGGAAATGAATGATACAGTCGACTCTCGATCATTCGAAGTTGATGGGACCAATGAAAAACTTAGAGTTATCAAGAGTTCGAACTATCAAGAGGGTAGAAAAAACTCAAAATACACGAAGAAAATTTTATTCCAATACATTTAAATTTGAAACTATGTAATAAAACAACAATTGTACATATGTATAAAATTATTTTAAAGTATTTCTCAAAATACATATTATACTGTATAAATATTTTCAGAAGTTAAAAGTCCTATGTTAAAAGAAAACATTGAATACATGCCCATACACAATTCTATACACATCTCCTCTTTACAATAGCAGACCATCCTTTCTGAACACATGTGTAGCAAGGCCACGAGATAAACGAAAGATATGGACGGTGAAAACAGGTGCGGTTGGTCTATTGTCCACTTGAAGAAAGAAAGCAATAAAAGTGTCTTTTCATATGAGAAACCAGAAAACACAAAGAAGGGGTGGGGTAGCAGACAGATGGTCATCAAAGGGGCTACGTTTCAGAGGAGACACGCAGAGACAATACAAAGCAAAATTTCTAAGCTCTAACCTGTTTGCTACAGACTGTACATGATAGTGAGTGTTCGAATTGTCGAGAATTTTATAGGATAACTTCGAATTATCGCGTGTTGTAGTCTGGTCAGCCACAGATTTTACTTCGAATTATTGAGTGTATCAAAACGTATTGTTTTAGTTCGAAATATCAAGAGTTTTTCTGGGGACTCAGCATATACTTCGAATAAGTGAAAGGTTCGTATTTTCGGAGGTTTGAACTATCGAGAGTCGACTGTATTTTATTTCTAATTACACACCAGTTCAAAACGAGATTTGGAGTCAAAAGAATAAATCACACATGCCTGTAATTAAAAATACTTTTAACACTCAGCCACAAATTTAGCGTACTCAATAAAAAAAATTCCATAAATCGTCGACTTTTTATTGGCACAGTGCGAAACTCGGGGCATCATTTCGCAACTAAAACAGTAGACATGACAGGTTGTTTTCCTTTTCTCAAGTATGCGCATTCCTAGAGAGTAGTGAATGAATTATCGATTTTACGGCGGGAAAAAATAGTGGGAACACTTACTCCGTGCGCGCCAAGTGTGGAATATCTGGGAAAGTATGGCAACGCGGGGAGTGTAGGTAGACTATTATTGGAACCAACGAAAAAACAGTCGCCTCTTCCGTCGAGCGCATTCTCATTGACAGCCTTATCTAACTTTTAACATAGATCACATAGGAAGGCTGCTCAATCTTATGCCACTTGCAATTCCTTTTATTTTACTTGCGTATTTCAAACATGTACCGATAATGAATCAAAAAGAATATTTGTTTCAAAACAATTAGGCATACCAATTCTTACTCATTAAAGAATTCACTAACATGGTTGGTTGGATATTTATTGAGCAATAAATGGGCGACGGACCTTGTCGTCATTTTGCACGCATGTTAACCCGGCACTGCCTAACTTTTTTCAAGACGCAATCTTAACCTTTTTCGGAAAATGAATAGTTTCTCTTGCAGCTGACTTCATGGCCATATCCTTTGAGGGGCCTTAAGTTATAGGCGAATTCTAAAGGTATATTTTTGGATACCACCTTTTCGGGTATGTCATACCTTACGCGTGAATTGCCGTTATAGTTCTAAATGCATGAACACGCTTTAAAATCTTTCGTATGCGATAGCGTATTATTGTAGTTATGATAAAGAAATGTGAAATTTAAGTAATTTAATAGATATAGTAAAATAGTATTTTTGGAAGAAGAAAGACTCTTTGCGGGGTTGAAGAGGAAGAATCGAATGATGAAGAGTATAACAGCAAGTATGATTCCTCTACTGAAATCTATTCAGATAACTTAACTGAGGGAGCAATCGTCGTCCTTGATAAAATGACCACATCATATTCAATGGCTAGAAAAAGTAATCGTTAGCCTATGACAATATTTTTGTGCTGTTGAACGTTGCGACAATAAATGTGCAAATTATTTTGTTAAGTAGCCAAAAACCACCTACTAAACATTGAACCAGACGCTGATTTCTGAAATGTATTGGATTTCGATTTACAGAAGAATTTAAAAAATTCAGAAACTAGCAAGCAATGCTCCTACGAAATTTTTTTAAAAATTAAGATCCAGTTAAAACATCGCACTCACTCGCGACAAAGACTAAATGAGTGTATTAACAATGTACTGAATGCCCTGATAAAAAGAACAGAAAAACTAAATTTACGTGTGAAAAGTGCAATAAACATATTGTATTTCCAACCTTTCTTCCTTTTTCACCTTTTTATGCAAATTTTACGGTAACAACACCCTGTGGTATGAGATACCCTGCGCATGAAGTTAAAGTCATTTTTTTCACGCGTGAAGCGCCAGGTTTAAGTGGCGAAGACAACACCTGAGCTGGCACCTTAAACTTCCACTTCACCATAAAATTTTAATTTTTCATAAATAATCATTAATTATTTTTAATAAATCTATGGTGCCTCACAATTGTATCGTACTATTTTCAGCAACGCACGATCTAACAATATTTTTGTTTGATCTTTACTTTTTAAAAATATTTCCTACTTTTAAATACACTAATAATAAATTAAAAGTAAAAAAGCTTTTTTAAAACAAGCTTTTATTTAAACGCGCTAAAAAGAATAAAATAAATTTTTCTTTAAAACTTTTTTTACTATCAACTTTTTCCCTCATTACACAATTTATATGATATAAAAGCTTGTCGCGAGATTTACCTCTGCAGATAAACAAGTAAATTAAATAACTTGATCAGATTGATTTTAATTTTTAAAAATTTCAAACTAAGTAAATAAGAGTACTTTAATCTCGCGACGAGCTTTTATATCATATAAATTGTGTAATGACGGAAAAAGTTGATAGTAAAAAAAGTTTTAAAGAAAAATTTATTTTATTCTTTTTAGCGCGTTTAAATAAAAGCTTGTTTTAAAAAAGCTTTTTTACTTTTAATTTATTTTTCACTTTTTAGTTATCACTGGACAGGTTTCTCAGTATGTTCATCTCATTCAATGCTAGGTGTTTGCCGGTTATTTTCGAACAGTTAGCTAAATGAATTCCCCCAAAAAGGGTACTAGACTAAAAACACAATTTTTTTAAAATCCGTAATTTTTAAGCAATTTTTTTAATCTTCGTACAGATCTTGGGTAATATTGTCCTACACACGAAAAAAAAATTCATGAGATTTTCTTCATAAATGACGAAGTTATTAAATGTTTAATTAAAATTTTGAGTATTTCTTGAAAAATCGTAAAAAAAAAATGTTTTCGGCATTTTATTTTTTAAATGACTAATTCTAAAAAAGCAAAGCATGAGCTGTTTTAGTAAGGAATGTCGATTCATTTAAACAAAAAAAAATTTCATGCGCAACGATTTAGACATTATTTTTATAAAAACGCATCGATTTTGAATTATTTAAAAAAAATCGTAAGAAATACAAATATTATTTCGTAAAAAACATTATACCTTATCGGGACGAAATAAATGATCTTTCCGATTCTATAATTATTTTTTGTCTGAGCTTCATAGATTAACCTCTTAAACGGTCAATTTTTTTGACCAAAATTTTCCCGAAAAAAGCCCATTTTTTAACTGCATGTAACTAAGCATAATAATTAACAGAACGCGCGAAAATGGAAGATTTTTATTTTAATCTCAGGTTTAAAATTTTACTCACCTTTTTTTATTTTATAATTTTTGAACACAAAAACCCGTAAATGTTTGTTTTTAATGAGTACATTCTGCGTAATATGAAGAATACTTCACATATATCTTAAAATATATTTTCTTCCACTTACCAAAAAATTTCATGTTCATACCTCTTTTTCATACGATTGATACGATTTCATGTGTGTGCATATTTATTAGCACACACAATATGAAGAATAGTGTAACACTAAGCCTTATATTCCAATGGGGATAGAGATAATATCGACTTCTTTGGATTATCTATCCATTTTCCTTAGGCAACACATTGTACATTGCCTTGTAAATCCCCGTTCTTAATCCAATATTTTCAAGAATATACGTATATTCTTGCCTTCAGTGAAAAATTCTCACCTTCACCACTACCAAAATTCTGAATGAAGAGTAGTTCAGTACCATGGACAAACTCTCTCTCTGCATCTCCTAAAGACACACTATACTAATAACCTTATTATAGGAATAAAAATGTCTGTGCAAATAAAATATAGAAAGAAAACATTTCGGTGCCTATACAGCGCACGGGCAAACCGGTTGTGGATAACTTTCAGTAGCCCGTAAGGTGTACGGGCAAACCATTTAAAGGGTTAAAGTTAGAATTTCTATAATACTCCATCTCAGTTTAACTTGGCAGCGTTGAGAAAGGTATACAATGTACCAATCTACTTGAAAAATAGCTCTACTTTTTTTGTTTTGAATTTAAATCTAAGAAAATAGATAGAAATTTGTAAAAAAAATTGCATATGTTGCAGAAATTAGATTATTTTTACGTTGTAGAAATGTAATTATTTTTTAGACAAAGTTAATTAATACAGTCAATAGCGCAACGTTATGATATTCCAGTTTGGCTGAAAACAGATTTTCGACGCCAACTTTTGTCATTGTTGTAACAATAAAATTATTACAACAATGCAGATATATCCAAGTTGGCGCCCAAAACTAGTTTAACGTTTTTAATTAATATCTTTTTAATTAATGGCAATATTGGAATATAAATGGTCAAAACATGCATTGTCATCCAAACTAAACGTGTATACAAAATTTCAGCTCAATGGGAGGAAGATATCTGCTTCAAAATTGAGTTGCAAGATTCCACCCGAACAAATTACATACATACATACATACACTGTAAGTTAAATAAAAGCTTTTAAAAAAGGCGTGTTTTTATAAAAGCAATATTATTGATAAGCCGGCAGGGTGGCGTGGTTGGTTTGTCGCTGGCCCAAGTCGGTGGATTTTCATAATGTAGAAAATCAACAACGGCCTTGACATGATTATACGGCATGTAAAAGATCCCTAGAGTGTCCGTTTGGCTCGAGTGCTCTCGGCAAAATTAAATCCTAGTACAGGTTCGCATCGTCAGAGCTCATGTGCCTCCCTCAAGGGAAGAAACTGGGCGTCAAAATTACCTGCGGCGATCAGAGGCGGATTAAGGTAGTTGGAGGCCCCTGGCGGTAAAAGGTTTGGGGCCCATGAGCTTAAGAGTCGAAAAACTAAAATAGTGAAAAGAGTCATTTACTTTAAATTCTCAAAATAAAATGTAATGATACTATAATAAAACTCATCGGCTAAAGAAAAATCTTAACTGTATATATATATATAAAATATTATAAGCCTTACTTAAGAGCTTACAGTCTTGCTATACAGTTTGATTTCTCTTTGGCAAATTCATTAATTATTTTTACCATATCTATTTTGTCCAAAACATTTTATTTTGTATATAATATGGCCAAGTTGTTCAAATTGTCTTTTCTCCCATAGTACTTCTTAAATTATTTTTAACACGTTTTAAAAGTAAATAAACTAAAAGTAAAAAAACTTTTTTTAAGAACAAGCTTTTATTTAAACGCGCTAAAAAGAATAAAATAAACTTTTCCTTTAAAACTTTTTTTACTATCAACTTATAACGTCATTACACAATTTATATGATACAAAAGCTTGTCGCGAGATTTACCTGTGTAGATAAACTTGACCCGATTGATTTTAATTTGTAAAAATTCAAACTAAGTAAATACGAGTACTTAAATCTCGCGACAAGCTTTTATATCATATAAATTGTGTAATGACGTTATAAGTTGATAGTGTAACGCACGGTATAGTTCCAAGACCGAAATATAGGTGCCGCCATTACAGTATTGTCTTGGACCGGAAGTGTGACTGTACGAAACACTGTAGTATCATCAGAGAGAGTTTGGATCTGGACAAGCGTGTGTCCCCATTTTCGATGTCCAATCCTGGACTATGTAAACTTTACTTATTTTCACTTATTTTCTCTAAATGTTTGTCTTGTAATTGTCTAAGTGTCTGTTCTTTGTAACTGTGCTATCTTGTATCATTAAATATATTAATTTACCCCGAGATTCTATTAATTACTTTTGGTTACCCCAAGTAATGACGTAAGAGGCAGTTACAATAGTAAAAACAGTTTTAAAGGAAAAGTTTATTTTATTCTTTTTAGCGCGATTAAATAAAAGCTTGTTCTTAAAAAAGTTTTTTTACTTTTAGTTTATTTTTTACTTTTTAGTTATCACTGGACAGGCTTCTCAGCCTGTTCAACTCATTGAACGCTGGTTCGCCATCCCTAGTTTAGCTGAATTAATTCTGGCAAAAAGGGTATTAGACTAAAAACACAATGTTTTTAAATCCGTAATTTTTAAGCAATTTTTTCAATCTTCGTGCAAAAAAGTTGATTTTGAAAAAATAATTAACCATCGCATTATTTTTATACAGTCATATCTCCATGTAACGAACTTCTATTTTGGGAATTTCTCTATTTTAAGAACTTTTTCCTGGAACCAAACACATATTACTCTTTTCTTCGTAAAACAACTCCAGATAGCGAAGTGCATTTTCTATTTAACGAAATGTTTCTTCTAAGATTCGATTTTTTTCTCTCCTTATTTTTAAAAATATTTCAGGTCATTTTGCAAATTATTCTCTTTTGGCACATTTTATGAATATAAAGAACCTTGAGCTGGTTTTACAATGTGCCTAACTCATCTAGAAAAACAAAATTGCCGTAATTTTTCAAACAAAAAAAAACTCAAATAAAATTAACAGATTCTATTTGTAATTAAATTTAAGGACACATGTCGTAGTGTGTGTTTAGATTACTGGTGATAAAATGAGGTATATTTAAATTACTTGTAGGCTTAAAATTAGAAAATTTCTTTAAAAAATTAATTCATTTTATTATAAAATTATTTTTTAATCGAAAATATATTGCATTTCTAGATAATATTTTTCTCTTATTGTTTTCCTAGCGGATTCCTTTTTGATGGGTAAGATACATAAAAAAATTATTTTTTTAATCGAAAATACATTGCATTTCTAGTTAATATTTTTCTCTTGTTTTCCTAGCGGATTCCTTTTTGATGGGTAAGATACATAAAAAAATGATCTTTCCGATTCTGTAATTATTTTTTGTCTGAGTTTCAGAGATTAAAGTTAGATAAATTTTTTAAATAATTTCTTCAATACTCCATCTCAGTTTGACTTGGCAGCGTTGAGAAAGAAATACAATGTACCAATCTACTTGAAAAATAGCTCTACTTTTTTGTTTTGAATTTAAATCCAAGAAAATAGATAGAAATCTGTAAAAAAATTGCATACGTTGTAGAAATTATATTTTTACGTTGAAGAAATGTAATTATTTTTTAGACAAAGTTAATTAATACAGTCAATAGCGCAACGTTATGAAATTCCAGTTTGGCTGAAAACCAATTTTCGACGCCAACTTTTGTCATTGTTGTAACAATAACATTATTACACAACAATGCAGATATATCGAAGTTGGCGCCAAAACTAATTTAATGTTTTTAATTAATATCTTTTTAATTAATTGCAATATCGGGATATAAATGGTCAAAACATGCATTGTCATCCAAACTAAACGTGTATACAAAATTTCAATGGAGTGAAGATATCAGCTTGAAAATTGAGTTGCAAGATTCCACCCGAACAACTTACACACACACACACACACACATTGTAAGTTAAATAAAAGCTTGTAAAAAGATCATTCACCTGATGCATTCGAGATATCGGTATTGTTAAAATATTTTCAAAAGTTTTTCACATTAGGATTTCTTCATAGTAACTTTGTTTTCGTTTCATTTTTTGTTCCAAGGTGGCTTGGTTGGTGTGTCGCTGGCCTTTGCACTCATCAAGCTTGGGGCTCCTACCAACGCTGGGGGCCCCTGGCGGCCGCCAGGTCCGACACCCGCTTAATCCGCCACTGGCGGCGATTGGTATCCGCCTATAGAGCGCCGCACTAAAAAAGAGATACCAGCTTCCGGGAATGTACTAAGATTGCAATGATAAAACACCAATCAGCAACAAATTAGAAATAAAAAAAAATAATAAAATATTGTTGATAATTATTCTATTTGAAAAAGTGTTCAGAATTAATGTCTTTTTCTCTAACTTTAGCAAATAGATACTTTTCATTTAACTCTGGGTATTACAGGAGGGTTTGCAACAGACCTGTTTTTCGCGTTTAAACAAACAAAAGACTATGTTACAATCTACCCTCTGCCTTTTTCGCCGTTTTATCTTACTCTCACCTATTCCAGTAGAATTTGGAAATGCATTCCTTCACCCTTCACTTGTTACGGTAGGGGAGTGAGGGTGGAGTATGTGAGCAAACAGGGACGTCCCCCTCCGACTTCAAGTCACCAGAGAGTGACGATACTGCGACCGAGAGGTGTTGATGACTCGTATTTTCAATGTGCTGACACGATTTACATGTTTTCATGGTCAGTCAAGCACGAACTCTTGGCTCCCGGCGCCCAAAAGAAGACGTTAAAAACTCAACTAAGAATCACCACCGCGAAGGGTGACTTGGGATACGACACAAGGAAATGAGACGGTCAAGAGCTTTCTTCCTATTGCTAGGCAGACTGGGCTAATTTTAAAAAAAACTTCAGATACGATTCCCCCCACCCTTCAGAAAGGGGTCACGGTAACCACAAGAGCATTGCTTAAATGCAAGTTTCTTAATTGGTAAAATATTTTAAATACTTTCGATAAAAGGTTACGAACCAGATTCAACTTTGAAACGAGTTTAAATCCCTTCTACCCTGTGACCCAGCTAAAGGTGTGGAAGGAATTCAAGGATCATTCGACATGATAAATTCCAATTATTTTATTTATCACTATAATCGACTCAAACACAAATAACACTTTAAATAAGATAATTCAGTCAAGCAGTAGAGAGAAGAGACGAGATTTGCGTTTGGGGAGAAAATGTTGAATAATGCGGCTCTTCTCTCCTTAATATTACTTTATACAGAGCTTACATATTTAATGTCCGCCTAACTACTGTAACACTCTAAACATCAGCTTAATATAAGGTGACAGTACCTGAACTTATGCAGTCTTCAGCACAATCCAACTTAACTTTAACACTTCTTGGTTATTATCTTTTACAAGGACTTTAAACCAATTCTAGTACTCTTCACCTTGTAACTATCTTGTCACCTCTTGTTAGCTAAACTTCTGACTTTCTGTTTACCTATTCTCTTCCCCGCCAATTCACTAACTAATCACTATTCTCTTCACTTCTAATCCATTCACAATTCACTAACTTTTAAACTCGTAAAGAAGGAATATATATAATAAACTTAATTTGCATATCACGCTCCCTTCTTTTAAGAGAAGATTGGTTCAAATTTGCTGGCCCAAAAGGACTTGTTTGTTGAAAGTCGCGAACCGATCCGTCAAGTATTTTAGTTCCAAACGCTGTCACCCAAATGATTCACCTCAGTATCAAAAGGCTGGAACTGAAGCCATATGCGCGTAAAACGAAACTGGTGATTTGATTAATGTGACGAAAAACGCGCTGATATCTTAATGTTTTCATTATACCGATTATACTACTATGAAAGTTCAATGTTTGGTTGTTTATTCACGTCGCATTCTGAAGCGACATAAGGGCTATTAGGAATAGACCTTGTCATTTGGAATCACGATCAAAAGATAAGACAGCAGGGTTGGTATCAAGATTACACACGACGCAGACGTAGGGAGTCGAGCCTTCACTGATTTAACCCCTCTTCACAAGGGACATGACAGAAGCAACTACAGCTATGAGTTAAAGAGTCCATAAACACTCGGATACCATCATGACAATTCAAAACGTGAATTTTATTCCACGTAGACTGCAGAGCCTAACTCTGCGCTTAAAAAGGTTTTTTTTTTTAAAAAATCAACATTTTATATATTCCGAATCCCTTAAAACACAGGAGTGCCCAACCTTTTTGGGAAGAGTGCCACTATCTGATGAAAAATAATCATACGTGCCACTTCCAATTTTTCGAACAAACAAAACAATATAAGCAAGTGGGGCAAAAATGTTACTTATAGGCTTAATTTTGGACTTTTATGAAATGCACATTTTTAATGAAAGTCTAAGTAGTGGAAATTTAAAAATAATATAATAAATAATACAAACTTGGGTTTCCCTGTAATTTAGCTCAGTTAATTTTGAGAGAGATTTTTATTTTATTTTAATTATGTTCAAATAACAGAAAACATTTTTTCACAAACATATGTTGATCTAAACCTACAGTATTTGACAGACTACTTTAAAGGTATTCGTTATTACTTAAGGCAATGCTTTCCAAAGTGTGTTTGTATGGGGACAATAATAATCTAAATTAGGTGCCTTCCCCCCCCCTAATGAAATCATCCAATTTCCAAAACAAACGACCTTTCAAAAATTAAATCAAGTTAAGATGTGACAAATTAAATTTAATGTTACAGTATTAAAGCTTGCATGTATACATATTTTATTTATATAATAAATTTTCTTCAAAAATTTCCATTGCAGTTGTGGTCCAAAGACACGTTAATTACAAAAATGAATTGATGATTCTCAACTACACATTATACCAGTAAGCTTACACACTAACACAGCAAAAAAATACTCGAACTAAGCTTATGACAAAAAGCGTTCTTTTTCAATCCAAAGCTTATCACATCAAGAAAGTTCTGAAAACGTACTTAAATCACAGGATTCAAGCACACTAACTAATCGGATTCAGTTGCTAATAGCGCCAAGAAGCCACAAAATTTGACAATGCGACATGAGTTAAAACTGCAGTTCAATATACAGAAGTATCACGCAGTGGCACACACAAGGAAAGGAGGAAATGTCCGAACCCCCATAGCCCTTTATTTTTTTTTTCGATTGATTATAATCCTATGAATATAACTCGTAAAATTTGATTAAGCATTTGTTATTAATAATTAACTTTATAAATTAATGCTAATTATTTATTCAATAAATTTTTTATGCTTTTTGTTCCAAAAAACCCAAAAGACTATGTTCGGCGGCGAACTGGAACATGATACAAAAATGGTGAACTTCCAAAGTTATTCTTTTCGTGCCTCATATTTTCAATACATATTTTGCAACTTTGATTAATTTCAACATTATTTTGGGGTATTGTTATATAAGGGTATTTCTTTAAGAAGCAAAATGCTCACAAACTTAAAAAATAAAAATAATAAACGTTAAGTATCATTCTAAAGATCAAGCATTTTTAAGACACTTCACCCGACACCGATAGAATCTCTAGAGAAAGAAAAAAAAATTAATCAAAAAAAAAAATTGTTTTTTTTTTTTTTAATTCTAGGCAAATAAACAAATACGAATACATTTGAAGCACTGGAATGCGTATACTAGGACTGTGTGTCTTGTTTATTTGGGGTTGAAACACGTGGGAACGAGGTCCCATACATCTCACGCGAATTCCTTATCGGAAGGGCCCATAAAGCACGGGCAGGGGACCAAGGTCCTCTTTGTCTCCACGCGGTAAACAGAAGCGATTTTACGAGTGTTGCTCTTCATTATTTCGTGCAGAAGTAGGGAAACGGTTTGGCTGCCGGCCCGAGGGAATGCCACCCCTTCCGGCGTGTTTTCACTCAGTTCACGCACTCGGCAACAGATGTCAACGGGAGTGGTGACGTCAATAACAAAACGGGGCTTTACATAGGAATATTTTTATAAGATTTGTATTAAATAAAGAGTCACTTAAAAACAAACACGTTGCTCGGTACTTCTGAACAAGGTCACTTGAGCCAAGTCGCAGCAGTTGGAGAGAAAAAAACCCAAAGATTTACCCGTTTTGGTTTGTTAGATTTATTTTCTTTTAAATTGAAATGCGTGCGTATATTTAAAAACAAGTCTGTGAATTACTTGAAAAAATCCCGAATTTATTATTATTTTTTTTAATGGAGATGAAAATTTCTTTTTCACTTGGCTTTTTCGAAAGAAAAAAATCTCGAAATAGTAGTTTTACTTGAAAAAATTCACTATTTCCGGAAGTAATCGGTGATAAATATTTTATAGTAATAAATTTTGTCTATTGTAAAAATAACACGCATGATGAGACAAAGAGCAGGTTTTGACTGTAATGTAACGTGATTTTCGATTGAATATAATTCTATGTATATAGTGCGTAAACTTTAATCCAATGCTTGTTATTAATTAGTTAACTGTACTGATTAATGCTAATTATTTATTCAATAATTAGTTTTACAGTATTTTGTTCCAAAATCAAAAGAATATGTTGGGCGGCGTATAGGAGTGCTGCGACGCTCTTGAAAAATTCCTGTGGGCGCCATTGGGTAAACACACAATAGCTTTCAAGTTGATGAATGTTTAGAAAAAAGATGGAAACATTATTTTCCTATATTTTAATTTCGAAATAGTTTACAGTTAAAAACATTTTTTCTTCAGAATTTGATATCTAAAATAGAAAATCATGTACATAAAAAGTTTTCAATCAAAATGATTTATGTCAATCTTAGATCAATTCAAAATTTTAAAAACGTAGAAATATCGAATGCGGCGCAGATTTAGTTTAAATTTCCCAAATAATAAATTAATTTTAAAACAGAAATGGGACAGGATTTTGAAAACTTTCTTAAGTAGCCCTAAAGGATTGATATAACCAGTTTTTATTGTGTATATTTGATTAAAAAAATAGTATTTTTGACAACGTCGATTATACAAAATTTTAATACGATAGATCTCATACGTAGAGGCTTTCAGCAATCCATCATTTCACTCTTGGCGTAAGCCAACTTTATTAGTATAAATATCTTTGCCTGAGAATTACAGGGATGAACAGTAATCCATTTGTACTACTACTTTTTTTCTATTCTTAGGGACATAAAAAAATTTGCTAGAATTCGCGAGTGAAAATTAAGAAACTTTGCTCCGATTAAATAAAAACTTATGATCCACTATAAGGTCAATGCAATACTTTGCAAGTAAAAACAGAGCGGTTACTTTTTTCCATGTTAAACGTTAAATTTCATTCAAAACGCCTATGTTGTGTCGGGTTTTTTCACTTATCCAATTGAATGTCTTCGTGATGTGAGACAAGGTTTCTTCGCTCTCTTGAATTCATTGCTCATCCTTTATTCGCACCTGACGGTCGTCATAAGCGGGAGAACAAAAAAAAAGGGGGGGGAATACATAGGATGCATAGTAAAAAGTCGTTTCTGCTGCACAATGGGCCTCGTTCCCTTTTGTGCGCTTACCCATGGTGGCGCGCGTGCCCGCTTGAATAGGCCCGCGCCAATGAAGACTTCTTTTTGAGTGTCTCAAAAGAGTGGGGGGAGGCAGTCATTAACCCTTCAACTCTCTCGTCAGCAACTATCCATTGTTGTACTCATTAGAAAATAACCTTTTTCAAATGAAAAGGGGGGGGGAGTGAATAGTATATTTAAAATACCACAGAAAAATAGCATTTCTAAAGGTATTTATAATTATTCTTTTTAAGGGGAACAGAATAGTTTCGAATTAGAAATTTTAATATAAACTCGTTTTGAGAAATTAAAGGGCTGTCGATTTAAAAAGAACAATTTTGGAGACTAGCCTATTGCAGGTAAATTTCGAAGAGTACCCGTTCAGAAACGTTTGTTCAAAATTTATATATCAGTGATATTTCGTTTATAAGTACGATACCCTTTCAAACGAAGAATTTTTTTTTTCATTTAAATAAACGAAAAGGGGCTTCTGTAAAGCTGTTTATTTTCAGAAATGTCACTCCTAAACACACAAGACAAACCGCATTTCTTGATATACCCTGTTTCTTATTTTGAGCTTAGATAAGCTTTGATCGTAGAACTCTCCTCCATAATGTGAGTTACAAAAATTCGTTGAAGTTTCCCAAAACAAAAGTTCCTTCTCTCCTCGAACTTTCAAAAACATCTGTTACGAAATTACAATCCTCATAAATAACGTGGGCATACTGACAGACCATTTTAGTTAAAAACACATCTCCTCAAAAACAGAATTTTCAAATCTAACAATAACAAATGATATTTTAAGCAACACCTTTCTCGATTGAATGGCAGATAATTCATTAATGACGCACTTCGAAGCAACAAGAGGGTTAATGGCGTCGGTCAAATGACGAGGACGATACCTGCGTTCACATTCCCTTCTCCAAAATTCCCCACCAGACCCATGTGAGCACTTTCGAGCTTTAGCCCTTCTACACAATTCTTGCATTAACAGTAAAGTGCACACAAATAATTCAAATGATAAAAAATGAATTATGATTAAGAATTACAAGAGAGAATGTGGTTATTATAATCTAAATTAAACAAACAATAAGAGAAAGTATGCATATACATTTCAAGAATTCTCACTATACATACAACAAATAACGATTGGACGAATTCAATGGGACTGAATATTTTGTTCGTTAAATCGAGGTTATTCTTTATATCGGGTTCAAACAAATATAATTTTTTTTCATTTCTCTTTAAAAAATTCAGTAATAAGTTGCTTTAAAATTGCTATTTATTGGCTCCGACAAATCAACAATTTCATCAACTTCAGTTGCGCAGATAGGCAATCCGTTATCAAATGTATCATAATCGTTCAATATTCCATGCATTGTGGATTGAGATGAGATAAGAAAGAAATTTCCTGTCTTTGTCCAGCTTCATGCGACAGGTTACATTCATGACTCATCTACACCTGTAAGGTCTAATGTAAACTCTTTCCCGTTGAAAACTTCTGTTCACAAGAAAAGGGGGGTGGGGGGTCCTGCTCCGGACAAAGAAGATATATGATTGGAACAAAAATCCAGTTTTTCTAATATAAACTAATAAAAAAAATTTTAAGTTCCTGAAGTAATTCGTTAATTCGGGGTTTGTTATTCGTTAAATAGGTGTTTTTGCTTTCATTTTAAAGAGAAAAATTCGTTACATCGGGATCCGGCTGTATCCATGTTAAAACAGAAATGTACAGTAGAGCGTCGTTTATCCGAATCAATTGGGACACTGTTCGGATACGCGATTGCTCGAATAACCGGACACTATACGAATATTGAAAATCATCACATGCGGGAAACGTGCTTGAAGAAAAAGCAAAATAGGTGCAAAATATCGCCATTTTATCTTTATTGTGGAAAATAATCACTTATTTTTCGCTGTACCATTGTACACCTTCGTTTTTCGCTGCAAGGTCTCTGATTCTCTTGATCAGCAGTAGTTGAGTAGGACAGCTCTCTGTTGTTCGTACCACTCCATAGCTGTCTTTAAGGGGATGGTGGACTTTAAAATTGGCGAAAATCATCCAAAATATGGAAAAAAAAACTTTTATGTAAATTATGATTTTGGTGAGTTTACTGAACCATATGCAAGAAACCGCATGTGTCTAAGTAAATTTATTAAAAAGTTATAAGCATTTAAAAAAATTTTAATGGACCTAAAAATGTAAACAAAAGTTTGAGCAAAGGTCGTCACAATTTTTTTTGGGGTTTTTTTTAAATATTACAATTAATATTTTTGTGTTTTATTAGCTGCAAACTTTAACTGCAACCTTTAACTGCTTTCTTCGCTGTTTGTTTACTTCTATTTGTTTTCAAATTCCGAAGTATTGCTTTTTTAAAAAAATTGCCTATTAGTGATTACTGTCTGTTTCCTTGAAAATTTATCTCGGCGAAAGTAATTTTTTGCATTTAAAAGCCACAAAAAAGCTTTTAAAAACATATAGAATTGTTTTGTATTTGTTTACAATGGATGCTATTTCTAGGCATTATAGAAAATCTAAAGGTAGGCCATCAAAAAGGAGTTTTTGTGCATCCAAAATTCAGAAAAGATGGGGGGGGGGGAATCACATTCAAATCGATTCTGATAGTACTTTGTGTCCTGAAAACTCTGGTGCTATGCATGCTGAAAACTCACTTATTATGCATACTGAAAACTCTTATTAGCAATGATGGTTCACATTCTGGTGAAAAAGAACAGTATTTCAATGCAAGTGCCAACAAATTTCAGATGTTTCCTTCTCCATCTACATCAACTTTTTGTGCTAGTGAAAAAAGTTCATATGTTTTGATGAATAATGATATGTGGTCTTCCCTTTTATGTAACATAAAATGTGATGAATGTGATATGTGCACATTGGATGTTGAATGTAATGGTGCTTATGGTTTTTCTACAAAAATAGAACTAAAATGTAGAAACTGCAAAAAGTTATTCAATTCTGTGTTCTCTAGCCCTCGAGATGATGACAGCAAATGTTTCGAGGCAAATAAAAAGCTCGTTGAAGCTTTTCTTAAAATTGGGAAAGGCCATGCAGCATTAGAACTTTTCTCTATGGCTATTGGCATTCATGCAATGGATAAGAAAACATTCTCAAAATGTATGCACAAATTGTATGAAGAAAAGTGCAGTTTCAAAGAGGACATTCTTGAAATTTTCCGAAAAGTTGTCCGAAAACACCACGAAGATTTACTCGACACTTCAAATGGTTTATAGACATCACCGTTTCATACGATGGGACATGGCAGAAACGTGGACATTCCTCCTTGTATGGTATAGGAATTGTCATCGACATTTTGACTGGGCTCATTATTGATTATGAAATCCTTTCTAAATATTGCCCAGAATGCACTACCGCCAAAAGGGATCTTGGAGAAAATAGTGCTGAATACTCCATATGGTACAAATCACATGAAGCAGAATGCAGCGAAAATTATGTTGGATCATCAAATGCAATGGAGGTTAAAGCTGCTGAATTTTTATGGAAAAGATCCATTAAAAATTGTGGTATGCGATACGTGAGCATCTTGTCAGATGGTGATGCTAAAACCTATCAACATTTATCATCATTAAATGTGTATGGTGACTCCATAAAAATTGTAAAAGAAGAATGCATCAACCATGTGGCAAAAAGGCTTGGCACAGGACTTCGCAAAAAAATTTCAGAGTGGCGGAGTAAAGGTGTTACTATTGGTGGACGGAAAGAAGGTAGCCTCAAAGAAAACACCATAGTGAAGCTGACTAACTTTTATAGAAAAGCTATAAAAGAAAATGCACCTGATGTACAGAAAATGAAAGGTGCAATTTTAGCTTCATTATTTCATTGCTCATCGACAGATAAAGCATCTAAACATAGTAAATGCCCTACCGGTTCAACATCATGGTGTTTTTACCAGAGGGCATTGGCTAAAAATGAAAAACCTATGTCCCATTCACTCATGAAAACCAAGCTGTCAGAAGAAGTTCTGGAAAAAATACTTCCAGTTTATCAAAGGCTAGCGAACAATGAGTTATTAGAATGATGCAGTTCTTCAAAAACTCAGAATGCAAACGAAAGTATTCACAGTGTCATTTGGAAAAACTGCCCAAAAGAAACTTTTGTTTCTAAAAAGCGACTCGAGATGAGTGTAATATCTGCCATAAGTGGATATAATTTTGGCTGTTTTAATAGTTTAACAATTGAACACAATGAGTTAAGTGCAGTATCTGTGGCTATTTCCCATAAACGTGATAAACGACGCTTAGCTCAGAGTAAAAAAAAAAATTCTAATGATTGGGAAAAAAAAGAATTAGTAATAAATTGGCTAAATTATCTAAAATTACAAAGAACATTAAAAAAGAAGGTGAGACATATGGTCCTGGGAAATTTTAGTTATTTTTCTATTGAATTTATACTGATTTGTACTAAAGTTGAAAATATTCTACCGAAAAACTGTATCATGTGAAACTGTATCATGTGAAACTATTTCATACTATTGACAATTTTTTTCTCTCTTCAAATTATGCTTGTAAATTAATAACATATTATAAATATGTCTGCTATTAAATAAAATGGATGCTAAATAGTATCAGAACAACAAGTACAAAAGGTAAGTGGAAAAACATTTTTAAAATTACATTTTCTCAAAACTTTGTTTTCTCAGATTTACGTGTTTTTAAAATGTTCCCTGCGTCTCAATTTTTGAGCAAATTGGTTGAAATTTCTCGTGAAGAATACTGATAAGTACATAAATAAATCTGGGTATCCATTTTAAATTTTGATTTCATTTAGATAGTTAAATTTCATTTTTAGCGTAAGAAATCTGATATTTTACAGAAAATTAAGTAAAAAGGAACAAAAACATTTCTAAAAAATTAACCGGTACATGAAATTGTTAAATACCCAGTTATGTGTAACGTGTACTAATAAACATTAATAATGTTAGACGAAGCTAAAAAATAAAAAATTGAAACGCATGAAACGTTTTTAAAAAATTTAAAAATTATTTATTTTTTTAAATTTAAAAAAAAAATTTAAGTTGAAAATTTTTTTTAAAGATATATTTATGTTAATTGTATTTCAGTGTATATGCTCATAAATTTTCATTACTCTTAATTAATAATTAAAAAAAAGTTTTTGAAAGTCCACTGTCCCCGTAACGCAGAAACGCGTCAGCATTTGATGGACCCTTGCTACTTTCGTTGTTGTTGTCCTCGTCTTCATCCGTTTCATCGTCGACAGGGTCGGATTCTTCTTGCGCGGAAGTCGCAATCACGTCACCATTTAGCATTTGAAATCCACAGTCTTCTGCATCGCTCCGCTTTTTCCCTTCGCGAAACGGTTCAATATTTCAAGTTTTGTCTCTATGTTCCAGAGCTACGTTACGCTTTCGTTTTGAATTCGAAGCCATAGCAGTTCACAACTCGACAAAAGAGCACGTATACACCCCCTCACTTGGAAACAAATTGACCTAATATTCCGCGCAGATGTTTACCAAATCACACAACTGAAATTCCCCAAATATCCCTCGCCTTGGGTTTTCTCGTCACTTTTGGCCTCACGTGAAACAACTGTTAAGCATTGCACTGTTCAAAAACATATTCATAAACAGAGTACATGCAATTGACAACAACAAAAAAAACTGATTCGGAATTTGAAGCTCCGGATAATAAACGTTCGGACAAACGACGCTCTACAGTAAAAATAATTTTACCCCCCCCCCCTCCGCGAATTAAGAGTCCAAAGTAAACAGTGTGTACAATGAATGCAAGTGATGATGTTTGCATAAAAGGGGCTAATTACCCTCTGGATTTCATTGCAACATGGGAAATACTCACCTCAATCTCTGCTTGTTTCAAACTTATTGTTCTCTCAGTCCATGTTCCAAGAAACAGCCGTTTGAGCCAACGTTTATGTGAGCGCGCGCACGGCCGAATATGATAATTGGACGAGGGAGGGACGCGAGTGAATGAAAAGGGAAATTGCTACGTTATTTTACAGCCCATTAAATGTGCCTCACAAAAGAGACTGCCCATCGTTGGCTCCTTCTTCCACGGCTAACGAACCATCGCCCCGGGGAGCGCCCACAAATCCACCAACCCTTACTTTCAGATCTCGTTTCAGGTAATTAGGGGAGGGACCTGTTAATGTTCTTGTAAATGATATTATTTATCTTTACAAGTCAATTCATTTGGTAGGAAATCATTACAGCCCTTGAGTACGGCGAGATCTTTCTTTCGCGGGAATAGGTGGTTTTGCGTGAAATTCGATGCCCTATAGAAGCGGAATTTATTCAATGTTTTTTTTTTTTAAACTCATTGTGAGCTTTTTCTAACCCTTCAACCTGTACATTTTTATTGCGGTAAAATTTAAATGAAATACTTTAAGAACTCCACTATTATGATCAAATGGATTAGTTGCATGTATTTAAAAAATTAGAAGTTGGGGGAGGGGGATGAGTATCGTAGCAAACCCCAACGCCCCTACCACTTGTAATACCCTCACGTGATTTTATATATAGAGAGAGAAATGTTATGCTTCGCAAAATGTGATCGCCAAAACTTGTATAAATTGCTTAAATAGTTGTGACATATTTTTAAGCAAATCCTAAATAAAAAATATGTTAAAAAATTATAAATAAAATTTATTTTTAGCTCAGCTCGCCAATAATTGCATTTATTGTATTTATTGCATTTGTATTTCAGTAATATGAATCAAATGTAGAATTCAATGTAACAAAAAACTACAGAAATATATATATATATATATAGCAGTAATTAATAAATTGCATACAATACCTAACAACAAAAAATAAATAATTGTAAAAAAAATATATGTGGCATATAATGAGAACAAGAGTTTGCATAAACTGATAATAAGTTACTTCTTTCAGGGAAACTGAAAATAAAAAAATGAAACATTTCAGACTTTTCCAGAGAGAATTGCACATACTTTTTGTGAAGAATGACAAATGGTATGTATTGTTTTACCTCTCACAGTGGCGCACACAAGAGGGGTGTTCTGGGGGTCAGGACCCCCGCAAAAGACCTTGAGTTTTTTTCGATTGATGATAATCCAATACATATAACGAAAAATTTACTTAAGTACTTTTAATTAACAATTTATTTTATTAATTGATGCTAATTATTAGTTTACTAATTTATTTTTACTGTTTTTTGTTAACAAAATCAGAAGATTCAATTGGTGTTTGTTGTCTTGAGGTATGTTACGAGTTGAGGGACTTTCAATCAGAGACCCTTCCCCCCCTTAAGAAATTTTTGTGTGCGCTACTGACCGCTCGTCATTGATACAGTATAACAGGCATTTCTTCTATTATAAACAACTCTCCATTCTCAAACATTCCAAATACCATGAAGAGACCTTTGTAGGGCCGAACCAAAATATCACGGCTGAGGGGGAAGAAACCACTCGGAGGTTTCACTTTAAAACATCCAAGGAATCCAAATGTTTCTAGCGGAGTGTCAAAAAGGAAAAAATTATTTTTAAATTAATTCAAGACCAAATCCAACAGTAAGTTTTGCTCGATAACTTCTAGGATTCATTTATGTAAAGCTGCATAAAAGTTTTAAGATTCTTCACAACATCCAAAAACCATCATGTTACGTCAACTAAATAGATTGAATTTTGTAGTATTGCCTACTGTAAATCTTATTTACAGCGGAAAGATCTATGAGATAATTTTATTAGACTCCTCCGATTTTTATGCATGAAACAATTTCTTCAGCTTTCTCTGAAGCGTTACAGTTCAATAAAGATTGTTGCTTATTCCATAAGATAAACATGCTAAATAGTGAAAAATTTAAGGCTAGATTAAATTAATTATAAGTGTGACTATATAGTTAAGTAAAAGTAGCTTTTTTTGTAAAAGCATGTGTAAAAAATGACGTACTAACTAAAAGCATATTTGACGAGATTGAAAATTTTAATCATTTTTATAACTCTTGATTTAAAAAAAAAAGTTAAGCAAAAACTAGCAACAAGATTTATAACAAATCGTGATTTTATAACGATGCATTTACGTGAAGTCGACAAACTGACTGAATGTCTGCAACTTCAAATTTTTTCAAAACTTAAAAGGATATAAAAATCTTAGATGTAAAACAACACAATTTTCCACATTTAACTAATAAAAAAAACTTTTCATGGGAATTGACAGATTTTTTATTATTATTATCATCCTACTCATACGTCACGGAGTACTGGCTGTTGGCGATACACTTCGTAACTCTAAGCCTCGGTCAAGTGACGAGAGTGACACCTGGACTGGCAACACACTCTCCAAAGTTCCACAACATGCCAATGAGGACTTTAAGGCTGAACTGAACGGGGAGCATATTTTCAGACAGAAAAATATCTCAATTTTCAAAAAAATTTACAACGTTATAATTCATACATGTGCTTATAATACAGTGTGTGTTTCTAAAATTTCAAAATATTCCATATATTATTTATTTATCGTCTAAACACGTAAAGAGATAACTCATTTAGCATTACGATACATGATAAACACATATTGTCCTAGGAAAAATAGATTAACTCCGGTAAAATGATAAAATTTGCTACAATTTATAAAAGAGCGAGATCAGAATATAATATAAACGTTGGAGATACCTGAAGAAATATTTCAAAAATTCGTGCCTATTCTTTATCACTAAGCCTCTGTAGATTTAATGTTCGTTAGGCCCTCTACACGGAGAATCCTTAAGTAGGAACTCACGTCTCTTCACTCAGAAAATAACGAAGAATGCGCTAATTTGGGAAAATATGATGTAAAGGTACTCTCAAATTATCAAAGAATAATAAACACTCATTTCTGAATATTACATCCAATTAGAATGAATAGAAACGAAGTGGAACACAACGTAGAATTATAATCGTTTAAGCGCAGTAGCGGACACAAGGGGGGAACGTCACCGGGTCCGGACCTCCCCCCCATATCCCTTGATTTTTTTTTCTATCCTATGTATATGGTACATAAAATTTAATTAAGTATTTGCTATTAATAATTACTTTCATTCATTCATGCTAAATAATCATTCATTTATTTTTAACTTTTTTTGTTCCTTTAAAATCGACAAAATCAGAATATATTGGGCGGCGTATTGGAGCATGATACGAGAATGGTGGGCGAAAAAGTGAACATTAACGTCGCACTGTTCAGCTACACGAGGGCTTTTGGCGGCGGACCTCATAATTTTGAACCATGGTCAAGAGACGAGGACGACATCTGAGCTGGCACCCCTTCTCCTAACTGCCACACCACACCAACGGGAGGACGTTTGAGCTCTCGACAGATTTCTCGGCGAGAATGGTGAACTTTCGACCCTAGAGAAATTCCTGTTTTGGGGAGTGTTCGCATAAAAAATCTTAAAAATAGCAAAGGTACACAAAAAAGTAGCAATTAAAAAGGACAATAAACTTTAAATAAGTTATTTAAATAAAATCCAGGGCAAAAAAAATTTAATAATTAAACATTCTTTTTCTGTTATAACTTCACATTAATAAAAGTACATGGATTCAAAGATGCTCTTGAAATCCCTCATAAAGTCATTGGGGAATGCGCCACAAAAACACGAGAAACAAGGCTCCATCAGAAATTTAAATGCATTGATCGCTGGATAACAACAAAAAGCAAAGCGCGAAAACAAGACAAAACTGCCAGTTGGCTGCTTCTGAGGTGCGAAATGGCCACCCGTGGCGAATAGATGCTCGTACAGGTTCCTGTCATGTCTACTTATTTTTCAACTTCCTTTAGTGTGTTCCTGGAATGGTTCTGGAAAAGTCCAGCTTACGTTGTGACGGGTGCTTACGCGTTTCACTAACCTTCTCTCAAAATCTTTTAAATTGTATTTATTTTAACCAATCCCCGCTGAGAGCTAAAAGTGTGACTTATGCAAATAAGATAGTTTCGGGTTTAGCGAGTTCGAAAGAGATATAAAAGGGAGAAATGAAATGAAGAGAAGAGGATGATTACGTGTTTTGATAGAGGAGTTAACTACGTGATTGATTAAGAAGGTGATTCTAGGAGATTAGTTTAACTAAGTGAAGTTTGTGTTAGCTGAAGTGAGATTATTGAAAAAGATTCATTAATTCAGTTCGGACGTAACTGAAGATATCCAGGATTGAAACCGCTCTATAGATTCTACAAGTATTCAAGATTCCTGTCTTAAAGAGATATCAGGTCTGTGATTTTTATAGATTAGATTTAAATGCGTAGTTTGATTGTATGCGTTATTCCCCGTGGTATCAGTTAGTGTTCCGTCGTTCATAATTGAATTCTGATCTCACTCCACTATAATTTGTTGTTCTTAAAGTTTGATTAATATTTGTGTATTTCTATCATAAGGAATAATATAAATAATAGTGATTTATTATTTATGTAGTTATTAATTATGAATCCAACATACCCAAATTTAGATAATGTGCAAAGGGAAGTTAATAACCATAGGGGTAGTGAGAGACTACGACAACGTGAACAAGCACATTCGACCTTATTCCACGAGGCTTTTGCAGTCAGGTTACAGATAAGATCTCGCTGAAATCCGACATTAGTCTAGCACGCTGTATATTTTTATAAATTCCAAAAACAATTTTGACTAATAATTTGATTACAATGTATTAACATTAAGGTAAGCGCAAATTTTTTTTCAAAATTTTAATAAAGTAGATTTTTTAAAACAGTATTTTTTTTTAAATATTTATATGTATTAGCATCATTTACAATTACGAAATTTTTACAGAATGTTTCTGAAAGAAGCAAAAGTTGGAGATGGTGAAGTGTACTAACTGATTGGCTAGAGACAATTGTCGTAATGTTGACGTCACACAAATGACGCCCATTAAAACTTCGAGAGGGAACATGAGAGAGGGAAGATATCGAATAAAAATTGAAAAGTGGCTTGCTGATGCTCAAATACGAGGGATGATTAGAAAAAAGGGTTACAAAAAAAATAGGGGAAGGAGGGATACAATATATGTCAACTACCAGTATACTCGGAATTCAGAATCCTCAAGTTGCACAGGTTTGTTTAGGATGCATTGATTGTTTATAAACGTAGCACTCTACTCGAGGTCCATCTTCAATAGCCGTCGCAAAGCCCATCACTACACCCACGCCAACGCGAGGACTTTTGACGTGTAACGTGTATCAGCCCATTTACACAATGGGTTTTCAGTAACGATTCAATCCCACGACTCGTCACAAACAACGCTGGTCCCGAGTTCGAGATCATGACCATTCGGTTAGCGCCCCTGGAGTTCCAAACAGACTCCTCGTCAACTGACAATTGAATTGAAAGAGTCAATCCTTTTGAATTTACACTTAGAATATTTCTTTTACATCAACGCAAAAAAAAAAGATTTATTTTACCCATCAAAGAATATCGAAAAAGAAAACAAAATGCTTTTTCATGAAATGGATTCGATAATCTTCATCAGTTCGCTAACGGCATTTCTTTTTCAAACAGGATCGTCTGATAACTGATTCTCGTTGCCCCACAGGCGCAACCGTACATATAAAAATCCACTGCAGCAGTTTTAAAAAATTAGATGGTATTTATGGGTGGTGCGGTGATGACAGCCAGCGCATTGTGTCTCTTCACATATGCAAATTGACCTGAAATCCATTAGCTAATTTAAGCAATGAAACCAACGCAAGCCCCCAGGCCAATCATTTCATTCTCATTTGAAATTCGACACTAAATATAAGGCACTCGAATTATACATGCTTCTGAAAAGATATAACACTGAAAATAAATGACACAAAATCCCACGTTCTTTTCATTAATAAATAAAAACTATGAACATTCTCTGAACGATAAATGGAAACAGTCTCATCAATATAATTTTAGTTTTCGACTCGTTCCACACATTACATAGGAAGAGAAACACATACTAATCAAAAATAGAATCGTATTGCTTATGTTTTAAGAAAAGCTGGAAATGTACTTCACTAAGCAAAATTTAATTCTTTTCTTGTATTTATCAAACAATGAACATAAGTAAGTAATGTAATAACGTAATTTCTTTTCACCTATGGAATTTCTGTTATGTAATTTTCATTCAATAAGCATACAATCACTCGTTTCCATATTCAATAATCCAACAAAAAATCAGTACGGCCGCGGTGGCCGAGTGGTCTAGGCATCGGATCATGGCTAGCATGTCATGAGTTCGATCCTAGTACCACTAAAGACCCGCCGTGTAGGGGGCCGATGCGCGTTAAATCTGTCGAGAGCTCAAACGTCCTCCCGTTGGTGTGGTGTGGTAGTTAGGAGAGGGAGGTGCCAGCTCAGGTGTCGTCCGCGTCACTTGACCATGGTTCAAAATTACGCGGACCGTCGCCAAAAGCCCTCGTGTTGCTAATCAGTGCGACGTTAATATTCACTCACTCACCCAACAAAAAATCAGACCCGCAATACAGCGAAGCTGTTGCACGTGAAATCTAACGAAGCATTAAATCGTCAACTTGGCGGAGTGCGAAGTGCCAGTTTAGGTGCTGCCATCGGCACCTAGTCGAAATGACCCGTTTTGTCGCCAATGGTCTTCGCGTTGCTCTGAAATGTGACGTTGGTTAACAGTCAAATTCAATAAGCACCCACATTGAAATTTAAAAAAATATACGAAATAAAACGTTTTATATAAAAAATGTCTTCTGAAATAAAAGCATCTTTTTACAACCATTGTAATGTGTATTCGGTGCGGATGTCTTTCAAGGCCAGTGCTGCACACACACTGGCTTACCATTTTCTGGTCATATGTTCCGGTATGTTCATAATTTCTTCGAAGAAATCTCATTTCCTTCGCCCTCCCCCTCTCGAAGGAAGAGCACATTCTTCATGGCGTTCGAAAGAGACCAGGAGTGACATCCCTGAAAGGATGGTATGATGAAGTGCGAACAGACTTGAGGATGAGGGAGGAGATACAGGGAAGCGATGAGAAATTAATCTGGGTACGGAAAAAAATTCCGCAACGACAGGGGGGGGGGGGACACGACTTCCTGAAAATACTGGCGCACCGATTTTGTTGCTACTGTTAATAGCGCGAAGACATCCCACAAATAAGTCACCCCTCTCATTTTGAAAAACATAGGTCCATCCCTCAATTGAAAAAAAAACAACCATATTCTAAACCACAATTATTAGACATCTTATTGCCTCGATATCAAAACAATGACATCTGAAGATCAATATCAGTTGGGGGAGTAGGGACGTCTTAAGACTCTTTGAGGCCCTGGGCCCAAAGAAATTTTAAGATTTTTAGAGGTCCTAGGCCCCTATGCAAAAGTAGGTCCTTCTTGACATCTTTAAAAATAGACAGTAGCATGCATTGCCAAGTACTAGTTCAAACGGTAATTTAATACAACCAAATGTGCACGACTCACAGTCTCAAACCTAGTCGCAAACCGGCTCGACCGATGGCCGCATTTCGACTAAATAATTGAATGTTATTAGGCCTAGACCCAAATATGGTATTGAATGGTATTAGGCCTAAACCTAGACACAGACAACGATCGTCACATAATAATACAGTCATACCACTTTTGCCAGTTGGCATGCAGTTTGAAATTCTGTTTTCGGAGAACATGTACAAGAATAATATTTGATCATTAAAATTATCTGGATCATGATCTTATTAAGAAAAAGTCGAGAACGAAACGAGCCCCCCCCCCCGAGGGTGAGGCCCTGGACCCAGTTGGCCCATGCGTTAAGACATCCCTGTGGGTGAGTTATATTAACGTCGCACAGTAAGGCAACACGACAGTCATTTTGAGCCCCGGTCCAGCGAACAGAACGACACCTGATCGGACATTACTACACCACATCAATGAGAGAGGGGACTTCGAGCCTCGACAGATTTAACTTGCATCGGCCCCTGTACATGGAGGTTTCTTCAGCGGCATTATGGCTCGAACTGATGACATGCCGGCCACAAGTTCGTGACCATAACCCCAAGACCTTCGCGGACACAGATCAATATCAAATACTTAAGAAACTTATTTGGAATCCTTTTAGTTTCAATAAAAAATTTTCACCGAAAACAACTGGATATTTTTTGTGAATGGAAAATTAATGAACGAAATGTTAGTACTGAATTTTAAAACGTTAACTCAAAGCCCAGGTGAATATCAGATTTTTTTTTTTATTTCATCTGTTTTTGTTCAAAGAAATTTTTTTTAAAAAAACGTGTTTACTTTTATTATTCTACACAATAAAATTCAACATAAAATCAGTTAAAGTTTTTTCCAATTTTTGCCAAATTGGAAATGGAGATGCACCATGTAGACATTTATCTCATGTCAAATTTAATCTTTAATCTCTTTCGTACATTAAATGCTTTGCAAATGTACGATAATGTACACTTTTTTTTTTTTTTTTTGCACTCCTGTTAAGGTGCGACTTTTTTTTTAATGCGTTCCTTAAAAGGTTGATTCAATGCTTCATATGAATGAAAATGACAATTTCCCATTCAATTTGTCTAGTCATCCAAGGTTTCCACTTTGAACAAATCGAAAAGTCATTTTCTTGCAATAGATATCAGTTCTGAAAGGACTTTAAAAACTCCAGAATTAGCTTCGATAGAGTTACCACAACACATACAAGTGACTAAACAATAAATCGTAGTCGCAAAAACTGATCACCAACTACACTGCATCACAAAAATGTCAACTCTGAATAAGTGCGAGATAGTATCATGGAAGTGATTTTGAACCAGAGTTCTCCACATAAAATCTGTGATCTTGACAACAAAGAGTAGATTTATACATGCATATTTCGGAGAATTTTCACATATGTAATATTCGTTGCTCTGACATACAAAACATTTAAAAATGCTCCTGTATGAAAATTGAACTTTGCTTGTTCGGAAGGGAATTTCTAGCTACATCAGATTTCGATTTGCATATGTTGTATGAGGGACTTGTTTTACTCGGTCCTTATTTACCACGTCAAAACAAATTTATTTATTTATTGTGTTGCCAACAATATATTTATACCTACTTATGAAGTGTCATATTATGTTTTTATACGATCCACACACAAAAACTATTCAACACATGAGATTGATGATTCAATTATTCTTAATAATACCAGATAAAAAGTATACACAAAACGCATCAATGACACTAAGTAGATTTCAGCTTTGTGAGCGATATTTCTTCTCTATACCAAAAATCATACGTCTAGGTTTAGCAATTTATCCATTCAATGTGACAAAGATATTTTAAATCAAATTACACAATATTTAAGAACACAAAAATATATTAATTTCCGAAATATATTTTTAGCTCTAGAATGCATCTTTTGTCTAAAAATCCAATTGAATTTATTTATATATTATACTAAAATAAAACTTTCATCGCAAGTTTTAATATCCATGACGCGACTTTATTTACTTGATAAATCAAATCATGCGACTAAAATTTATTCTGTTTTGGTTTAATTGTAAACAACATCGCAAATTATTCTTTTTTAGTTTATATTTCTTTTTGTCTTTTTTAGTTTATATTAGCTTGTGAATTCGCATGTTTTATTTATTTATGGTTACTCTTATTTATGGTATATTTCGAAAAATAAAAAAACGGTATTATAAACAAATCTATAAATTATAATATTGTAAATTTTCAAGAAAATTGAGATATTTTTCTGTTTAAAAATATGTTCTTCGTTAGGTTCAGACTCTTTTACATTAAACTATGACAGCCTCAAATCAAAGGAATCATCAGTTGTCTCTAATTGGATTATTAAGTTCTAACATTGTTCACATAAATAAAAACAAAATAATTCATAAAAATAAAAATGTACCTGGAATCTCTTCCACCACGGGAAATGGAAAAAAAATATATACTAATATTTCACTTTTGAACATTATCTTGGAGTGCCCAAAGTATAAATTATGCATTATTCTTTATTGTCCATTCATTTCCGGTGACACATTCGGGAGGGAAAAGAAGCGTATTCATCCATCATTCTGGATGAAGAGGGCAGTATTTAAATATGAATACGAATTCTCAAATATCATTTTCTTCAGAGACATCCGAAGCAGTCGCTGAGGCAGCCGGGAGGTCCCTCCGCAAGAGACAAAGGGTTCATAAAGAGCGCGGAGACACATTTACGGTGTATTGTCTCGTGACCACTCTGTCGACCACCCGGTTCTCCTGGACGAGCTCACGCTGCGTTACTCGTTCACACACACACACACAAAAAAAGAATGCGCAAATTTTTAATAACAAAAATATTCATTGTAAGCTGTGCATTTATAAAGGAGAAATTCTAAGCTCATTCAAAACATCACTTTCATCGAGTTTGGAAATGAGTCGCTTCTCAATGTAACCATTGCAATATCATAATTTTAAAATTTTAATGTATATATTCCATCAAACACATGCAAAGTTTTTTCATTTTCAGGATGTTCGCTAGAGTTCGCTTTTTAGTCAACTGTAACATTATAATGGCGTCACCAAAAGACAGCGAAACGGGCAATGACAAGCAACGATATACATTTCGTATTTTTAAAACAAGAATACTTAAGCTCCTTCAGTGGCAGCAAGCACAAAGCATTTTCCGCTGAATCACCCAAATAAATTTATCAAATGAGGAATAATCATGCATACATAATTCATATGCAAATAAAAATTTCTAGCCTTGACTGTTTTAAAATTCGTGCATTTTAATATTGAACGTACGCCTACTCCTCACTTTTCGTTTAAAAGAGTATTTTAATACCTTTGAAGCCTACTTCTTCGATCCATACAAGTTCATGTCCTTTCTTATAAAAAAAATATTAAAATGGAAATTCTAGCTCATTTTAAGTTAATACTGCGTTTTGCTTCATTGGTCTTCAAATGCTACACAATATTCTGGAAAGGATTATATAGTAACTCCCCCTCCCTTCTGCGGCATATCCGGTTCAGAAGCTTGGCTGCCTAATGTTTGAGATATGTTAAGCAATTATATTTAAAGTTAAGATACTTGAAATATTTAAAGTCAAGTATCTTGACAATTATAAAGATACTTGAAGTTTTCGCAATGTTTCAACCTTAGCAACATGTACCTTCTCAAAAATTTAAATCTGTTTCTCTCTGATTTTCATACAGGAGTACAAGGCGAATTTTTTCTTTTCAAAATAGTCTTGAAACTTTTTGTAGATACTTTCTTGTATATGTTACATAGAATTTAGTATGGGTTTGGGAATTCTAGTTATTTTATCAAAAATATCAAAATTAATAAAATAGAATTTTCATGTTTTTTCGGGTTTAGCTACTAAAATAATTACAATTCAATAAGTATGAGTTTTTTTAATACTAAATTAAATATTGCTCCCAATTAAAATATAAAATATTCCCCTTTCCACACCATCCCAACGACCGCTCGGCTACACCGGTCACTGTCCATGCACGAGATTCATTGTTATGTAATCCAATGTTGTAAGGACCTCAAACGCCTATTTCTGTGTTCTGCACAAAATGTCTTCGTTCTAAAATAGAAGCCTCTAAAAGCAAGCGAAAATAGCGGAAGTGTAGAAGGTACCTTTATATCTGATATATTCCGAATTTTGATTCTATTCTTTAACATTAGCCAAAGACAGCCTTAAAAAGTCTGCTCAAAGTAGGATTTTTTTAAATATGTTTTGCATTATTAATATTTGTTCAAATAAATTAATAGGAATTGAAAGAGAGGCTTTTTTATACTTTTGAACGCGAAAGGAAATAACTTTCTTCTTATAAAGCGGAAGAAATATAAGCTTCTTTTTTTCTTCTTAACTTATAAAAACTTATTTATTTTATTTTCTGCTGTAACACTTTCGGGATGTTCGAATTTACTTAAAATATACTTCCTTACTATAGGTTGATTCTTCTTCAGGCGCTTCCCTTATCATGCCTTAATCGTTGACCAAAATTAAATAGAGAATGTCAAAAATAACTTGATTCCATCCCATTTAAAAGCTTATTTCCGATTTAAAATGAATGAATTTAGAATTAGAAAATGCTGTGTAAGGGGAAAATACTAAATTGGAAGGAATCTATTTTATCTGGATCTCAACAACTCCGATTTACGAAACACAAATAAAGAATCAAACAAAAAATCAGAAGATAGCAAGATTGAGACAGAATTTTTTAAAAATTGGGTTAAAAACAAAACTGGGGAACTTACCAAAAATAAATTAGCATCATGCTATGAAACCAGAAATATCAAATTAATACAACTTCAAGAACAAAAGAACTTACCTAAAAATAAAACGCGAAAGAATATCAATAAATGTTTGACACAAAGTATTAATGAAAGCAAACAAATCATTCTACATTTAAAAAAAAAAATTAATTTAACAAAAACAAATTTTTTTAGTAAATTGTCAATTAATAGCTTCAAGAGGGAAAAAATAAAACTTCGCGACATCATTATCAGACAACTTAAAATTGTGAAAGCAAAACCAAGATTCGAACAGTAAAATCTGCAGGTGTGATGAATGGTAATTATATCAGCATTTTGTTATGCAGATGCTATGAAAACAAAATTGAATGAAATTAGCAACTTTATGAGAATACAAGCGACCTAGAACATATATTCTAGCTGTACTCACTAGCTTCGCTGGGTGTTTTATGATGTTATAATGTCTATTTATATATTACTATATCTAAATCTTCAATTTTAAACATTCGATTGTATTAAAAACCATTCTTTTAAGACCTCGCTGCTTTAATCCCCCTCCCCCCACGCGAATCGATTTCCGCAAAACTCATTCTCTACGGAAATCTAATCAACAAAAGAAATATGCTTGCCATATTTCAAGTCTGTAGGGCTAATAGTTCTGGAGATCTCGTAATGAATGACGAGTCACTTTTCTAATATATATAGAAAGAGATTGTTCATTAAAGACACACTATGAAACATTGCGAGACTTATTTGCGAGGGACCCAAGGAACCCCTAAAGGATTTCTAGCTACAAACACCTCCCCCTTCAGAAAACATCTTTTCAACTATGATTCATTCTTATCGTTAAATATCCAACGCTTATGAATAAAATTGTATAAAACTTGTAAAATGACGCAAGGCTCATAACTGAGTCGTGAAAAAATATCTTTATGCTGAAGCAATAATTATACTTAGTAATTTTTATGTTAGTCAATAGCTTTAAATGAAGCATAATTAATGTACAATAGAACTTCTATACCCAGACCCTGCATGCATTACCGTAGAAACTAAATTGTTTGAAATATTTCCTACTGCGTGGCAACCTGAATCCTATTAAGTTTGGTCTGGCACACCACAGCCGATCCCTGCTCTAAACTGCATTGTTTACTCGTAGATGAATTTTGTAAAATTTACCGAAATATACAAGTCGCTGGCGCACACAAGGGGGGTGTCCTAAAGGTCCGGACACCCCCCATAGCCCTTGAGTTTTTTTACGATAGATGATAATCATATATATATTTAACGTAAAATTTAATTAAGTACTTGTAATTAACAATTTATTTTATTAATTAATGCTAATTATAAATTCAATAATTAATTTTTTAGTGTTTTTTGCTATTAAAATGAGAAGAATTAATTGGTGTTGTCTTGAGGTATGATACGAGTGACCATGGATACCCCCCCCCTTGAAAAATTTTGTGTGGTTACTAATACAAATTAAATTTAGAACTGACTGTGTACAAACTTTTATTCTAAAAATTATTATTGATAATTTGTAGTATTTGAACACACCAATTTCGAAAAATATTTTCTTTCAGATTTACTCCATTACATCAAATTATCCATGTTAAAAAAAAAAAAAAAATCAAGTTCCTAAATTTTTTGTTTTTCGTTGAATTATCAGAAAGTATTTTAACTACATTTCTTACTAACGCGCCTTTGTACACTGAATCATGAAAAAATTGCTCAAGTAAGAATCACAGGGATAAAAAAAAATTCAAGGAGCCCGTGAAAACTATATTTAAATTAAGCTCGCGTGAATGGCACCTTTACAAAATGTACAACGCCTAACACGTTCAAATATATTCCATTTAAATCAATAAAGTTAAAAAAGTCGAATCATTCTGTTCGAGGGATGGCAAACGCCGTCGAACGATTGACAGCTCACCCAACGCAACACAGAACTAGTCAGTCGGGCCACTTAACGGTTCCGAATGTTTCACTCATCCAAAGAGCCACAACGAAATCCATGAAAAGACTAACATCAGGGGGGGGGGGGGCTGCACACGAGATGGTCAATTAGGCCTTGATTTATAGGCGGTTTTCGCCGGAGGCTTGATTACAGGTGTGGATTGAAGTTGGGAAAGGGAGATATATAACAGGTTTTTCGATTGAACCAAAAGTGGGGGGATCTAGTGGCCTTTCTTCTCAATACTCCATAGAGAGACAGCGATTCACTCGGTGGCTCTCTTTAAGTAACATTTAAATTCGACAAAACCAGGAGCGCGTTCGAATGCCGAGAAGGGGGTGGGTTCTTTAATCAAAATGATTCCGTCTTTTGCTACAATGCCGCATAATGTGATTTACATTCACAATTGTTTCCTTTATACACAGCTAGCCTCTGGAAATTTTTGAACACTAATTTTTTTAAACTTTTGATACTTTCACTAAACAGCAGTTGAAGCTGACTTTTTTTATTCCTACATCATACCTGAGTCGGTTTTACAGGACTCTAACAAAAAAATTACACTACACATTAGAAGGGAATAGATGTCTCCCAAAGTGTACTTCATTTTAAAAAAATTACCCACTGTTTAAAATTTTATAATTACACACTTTCGTGATATTTTATTTATTAATATAAACTAGATTTGAAATTCTTACAATTTTTTCACATTCTATGTTAGGTATATCTTTAACACTTGCAACGGTATTAAATTAAATTTCGGAACATATTTAGTTTTGGTTTATCCATTTTTGTATAAGGCAGTGTTCAGCTTAAAAATTTATTACTACATTTTTCCAATTATTCAAATACTAAAACCCGTTTTAAGGGTTTTGGTTATAATCTAAGAAGTATAAGAGGTAATTCAAAAATTTATAAAAACAAACGTACGAAATTTCACACCAAGACTTAAAATAATATTTGAAAATAGAATGCTGCTCATCCGGTATAGTGGTTAGCGACGCTAATTGCTATGCCGAAGGGCCTGGGTTCAAATCCCGGAGAAGGTATGGGTATTTGTAAATGTATAGTGCCTTCGAGGTATGGGGATACTCTAAATAGCCGTCGAACTGCAAGCAGGGAAAGAGAGGTGGAAGGTCCCTGACTATCCCCAGGGTGTCATCCCTCAATATTGGGATGGAAATGGGTCAAATCATACTGTCACCTGCATGGTGCCCAAAGCTACGGCTAACGACAAGCGTCACTTAGCCCTTTGCCATGATCAATTTCGTGGGCCTCGATCTGGCCTTTGCGATCAGGTGACATCAATAACAACAGCAAAAATCAAATTAAACGTTTGCCTTTTCTTTGAGACTAAAAAAAAATCCCAGTTTCCAAACTGCATTACTTGTATTTAAAAAATTATTTTCAAATAATGAGCAAGATACAAATTGTACTTAAATAACTTTGTGGTATTTCTTTAATTTAACACTTTTAAGTCTAATTTTTTAATATTACAGCTAAGCCTTAACAGTACATTAATTTCTTATATAAAAAATTTTAAATAATTTTTTAATATTTAAAAATCTTTTTTTTTTCCACATTTTTAAAGCATGTATTTTAATTCAGGTTATATTAGTTAACTTAAGCAACAAATTTTTTTTCCCCATGACTCCTACATGTGTGGCCGCGCTTTGTCATCCATAAAAACGAAATCTGGTCCAATATCCCCTCGAAACAGACACTTATTCTTTTTACAATAGCAATCTCCGACTCCAGAACATCTGTCGAAAACGTAGAGCTCAGTTCCTCCGTTCAGCATAATGCCTCCCCAAGCGACAACTCCAGGACCACCATAACTTTCGTGATCACTTTTCGAGAGGTTACTGGGATGAAACCGTGTCCCAATCTCTACAAATCAACTGGCGTTGGGAATCGCTTGTAGCACTGTGAAGAGACTCATCAGTATAGAGGACACGACTCCATTGATGAGATGTCCATTTTTTGTGTTCCTTACACCCATCTAAACGGTACCGTCGATGACCTACTTTCAAAGGGATACAGTGTTCAAGACGCGGGCGAATAGGCCACTTTTTGAAGGTGTCTAGCCACAGTAAACTGCGACATTTGTCTCCCTGTCGCTATACATAATTGCTGAACAATGGCGTTCGCTGACTGATATCGGTTATTTTCTTCTATATGATATATCAGTCCTTCACTGTAGTTGCTTTCTTAAGACGGCCATCTCCTTTCTCAACCTTTCTAACAGCTGTACTTATGGTTTGGAAGGCTTTCCAAGCGCATGAAAGAACACATTGTTGATTCCAAACTCTTCAGCTACACTGGTCAAACTACGCCCCTCCTCCAGCTTTCCAATCATCTTCCACGTGTGAGGTCGTTCAGGTGATTTCTTCTAGTCATATTTCACTCGAAAGAACTCGCACTTGTAGCTCCGCGCGCCGACCGCACGTGTTTTGCGTCCACTCACGTCGCTTATGACGTTTTGTTCCTGACATTTGCACACGCACCATCTTTTTACTGAATTGTGTGTTTTGCACTGGTCGCAATAACCCTTATTCTGCAATTTCATGGCTATCTCCTTAAAATTTACAATGTTGCTTAAGCTTGTACACCGGTGTAATTAATATTAATGATAGATTTGTGGGTGAGGGGTCCACATAACTCTATCTTATAAACTTTTTGTGCAGTTTCTTAATTTTTTTTAGATTCCAATAGTTAAAATTCGTAATTTTTTTAAATTTTATGAATGCAGAATAAAACTGACAGTAAGCAAACACAAAGTATTTAAACATCTTAGTTTTTAGAATTAAATCAATACATTTAAGCATTCCAGCAATAATTTAGGAAGGAGGAGGAAGGTAATGAATGGTCTATTAAGTCTTAAGTTTTAATCTGCGCTTTATTGAAATTTTGAAAAATAATTAAATATATTTGGACTTCGCTTAAAACCTTTTTGTATTAAGATGACATTCTTTTCTGGTCTTTGAACAATGTAGAAAAAAGCATCTTGTTACTTAAAAATCCGCATTTATTAACGATCACAAACATAAAAAGAGTGTAACACGAACAGGCGACACATTTTACAAAAGTGAAATGATCTCAGGCTTTGTCAACAGGAAGCTATCATATGGATTCCGCTTAAGACATTTCTGATTGGTCAGAATATGAGGGGGATGCAAGATTGAATTAACCTGCTACAAAAATGCTAACGTGTCAAGTTTTTAGTGTTGTGGTTATTCCCGTTATGCGAGTAAACTAAAAATTAACTACCACGAGAAGTCTTGGAGGTTTTTAGACCATTCATCCCTCGAAAGAAAATTTACTACACACATTATATACATACAGCGTGCCAGCTAAAATTTGTTGTCACTCCAACAATTTATGAATGACAAGCGCTCTAATCATAAAAGTGGGGTTAAGGTATAGTTAGGTTGGCATGCGCTAATAAGAATTTAAAAAAAAAAACGGTAAAAAGCACCACCTGGCAGATAAATTTGGAAGCGTTTTTATCTCGAAACCAGTACGAGAAACATGAAAAAAGTGAATTACAATGCTTTTCAGCATCATAGATTTATTACAAAATAAAAAAAAACATCTTGCACACAACAACACGAAGCACATATGTTGTTTCATCGCGTTGAGCAAAATTGAACTTTCCGGAAATGAACCTCACGTATCGATCATGTTCCAAAATGGTGTTCTCAGCAACAATACACATCCAGACTCAAGTTCGCATTTCGCGCTCCACGTTCTTTAACATAGCAAGTGACACACAGACACAAGCATTCCTAATACGGTTTCGAAATTTCTGCAGTAATGATGGAGGGGTTGCATACACTCTTTGTATTCCCACAGAAAAAAGGTCAGTGGGTTCAGGTCAGGGGACCATGACCATACTTTCTGATTTGTTGCTGAAATGTGTCTCGAATGTACTGAGTGACACATGATACCGAGTACGGCGGGGCACCGTCGAATCGGAGCCATACATTCCAAGGTCACTCAACGACAAATCCTCCAGAAAATTGGATAGTACGTCCTTAAGTAATGGCAAGTATCGGGATCACGTTAACGTGCTCTAGTAAAATACCGGACAAATCCAAAGTCACCTTGAAGATTTCAAGATGGCCTTGAGCAATCTGTTTTTTAATATTCCGCATCAGATATTTATCGACCAGCGAACTTGATTTCGAACTTCGACAACAAATCTAATATTATTCTGTGACCAGAAATGGATGTTCTGCATATTGTGCACAGTATTCCACGCAAAACATGCCTCATGCGTCAAAATGATCTCGGCAAGAAACGTTGGCTGGACCTCCAAGCGGTTCATAATGAAGTTGCAACAATCGTAACGTTAAGAGTGTGACATTTTCTCTTTTCTTCCGCGTTATGTCACGTTCCAATTTTGGGAGTTACGAACCAAATAAATACGCATTTTACGCCTTCCATTTTTAATATTACATATCGGAAGGTTTATTTGCTGAATCGATGATGCTGAACAACTTTGTAATTGACTTCTCTCGTGTATCTCCTACTGTTTTTGTGATAAGAACGCTTCCAAACTTATCCGTCAGATGGCACTGTAAGCAGTTTTTTTGTGAAGCGTATGGTAACTTTAATACTTAGCCCCCCCCCCTTCATGACTACAGCTCTTGCCGTTCATAAATTACTAGTGTGACAAACTTTAGCGAGTACACTGCATACAGGGCAGCGGTAACCTGGTGTTCAAGACCACGAACTCGTGGCCGGCGTTTTCGAGTTCTGATGCCTTGTAGAAGAGCCGAAGCATGTAAAATCAGCACTGGATCAAAGGCCTCACGTTGGTGCAAAGTAGAAGTTAGGGGAGTGGGATGCCAGCTCAGGTGCCGTCCTCGTCACTTGAACGCGGTTCAAAATTACGAGATTTGTTTCCAATAGTCCTCTTGATGTTTTAGAGTGTGACGTTGTTAATATACACACTCACTTTTCATGCGTCGTAATTTGACTCAATTACCTGATACCAAAAAATTATTAAAATCATTTTCTGTAAAAAGAAAAAAGAAAAGAAAATTTTGCCGTATAATTTTTAGTAGCTAAACTCCCTTAATATAAATTCGTAAATTCAGAAGAATTTGGAAAGCCAATTCTGCATCAAACGAAAGATTCATAATTTTAATGAGAAATTCAGTTAATTCCAGAATGTCAAAATAAATTTTGCACACAAAGAAAGTTTTTTTTTAAATTTTAATACGATATCACCGTACATCCATAATGCGTAAATTTTGTTGTATTTAAAAACCCCACAATTTTTATTACGATCACAACAGACGAAATAAAAGCTTCGAGTTCTTCCAGGTGTGGAATAAGATAACGACCTACTATGAAGAAGAATATCCATATTACCTACACTGAATTAGTGTAGCCAGTGATTTCCTGGATTCTGAAGCATTCATTCGGGACCTCGCTGGAACGTTGTACTTTTGACCACCCGAATCTACATCGGTGCATTTTCATTCTCGAATCCTGTAAGCGCGTCTTTCGGTGAGTTGACAGAGTTCGTGGACCATTGCAACTGCCTTACTAGGGATCTTACCCAGAGTTGGAAAGGAAGTACAGTCGAAGGAAGAAAAAAACATTGGCAATCCGCATCGACAGGCCGCAACCAGGCTTCTCACCAGTAGATCTCGAACCATCTTTAAGCAAACGACATCTTGTGAGGTTTAACTAGACTTGAAGCGGTATCACACGTAAACTTTTCGTGCAACTTTTTGGCCCAACTTTTCGCCGAATCTGAGGGTGAAGGGTTACCGTATGCAAAACGACATGCTCTGACGTCAGCCGCGTTCTTTCTCCACATTGAAACATTACTCGCCGATTTTTCTGCTTCGAAAACGACGATCTAACATTATTTCTTTTATTTCGCTCGCGCTTTTGTTTATGGGGGTAAACAGAAATGGAGCATCATTCTGTTTAAAATATTATGAGCCATTAAAATATTGTACATTATTAAAATATTATACGCCATATCTGATGCGTTTCATGCGAAGCTACCATAGTTACCGTCATCTTGTTTATGACGTAGGGCGCCGAAGAACTCCATTGGCTGGAATTTCAAGCAATTTTATTTGGAGCAACTTTCTCAGCTCACTGGCAAAAAGTTGTTCGAAAGCCATCGCTATGGCAACGGAGAAAAAATTGCACGAATTGGACCAAAAATTGCACAAAACGTGTACGCGTGATAAGGACTTAAGAAGAACTGTCCGTTTTGTTGACCATTATTAATCTTCACTGTAAAGAGGGTAGCGAGAAGACCAAGTTTTTAGAGAAATGAAACGATGAGTAAAGATACGAATATCGAACGTGTAAGTGATGACAAGCGTAGCGGTGTATGTGTTCCCTTATTTCGCAGCGGGGTGACCTGGCACTATATTTCCACCGTGTTTACGCTGTTTTAATAAAACTGTCATCAAAGATGTCTCATTAAAAATGGTTATTTTCTTTGGCCATCCTCATACCCCAATTGAATTATACGGTAATAGGTAATACAAGTAATATAAAAGAAATTTTGAGTCAATTCCTACTGAGATCAACAAAAAAAAATTTTTAGTTACTTTCTATTAAATAGTTATGTACAATTAATATAAATATGTATATACATATGACAGAATCACAACATTAAGTGGCAATTAATTTTTATTAATTATCATTAAAGTATCGCATTGTCATCCAAAACAATCAATCGTGTATACAAAATTTCAGTTCAACTATTCAGCGATGAAACGTGAGGGGAAAAAAAATCTTAAAATTTTGACCCAAGTCGCTAAAAACGAAGCCAACGTGGCTGTATCTGTAATTCTTTAAAGAATTTTCAGTCAATTATTTTAATTAATTATAATTAAATTATCGTATTGTTAACCAAAACAATGTATAGAAAATTTCAGCTCAAATGAAAGCTTTAAAATGTGAGAAAATTACCTTTTCAAGTTTTGACACGCCAATATGTTGCTAAATAGCCAAAAATGATGCTGTAAATGTAATTTGTAATTTGAAATATATATTCAGAAAAAAGGCTGCAAAAGAGAAGCGCGGAAGGCAGGAGCAGCAGCCGATAGTATCGAATTCTTAACCAGCGCTGTTTCTGTCGAGTCCCTGTTCCACCGTGTAGAGGAGCTAATGCACGTTCAATATGTCGGGACCCGCATGGAAAAGAGTATGGCTTACCTTCTTTGATTGGAAGAGAACCGAGAAAATCAAACGAGTTGAACAAAGCGAAAATAAAAATCTTTTCACGTGCCTATTCAAATAGGTAAGAAGTAAAAAGGTACACCATTTAAAAACGAGTTGATATTTTTTTTTTTTTTTTTTTTTTTTTGTCCGCTCAGACGATTTTAAAACAATTGGGTGATTTATACCAGAGTTTGATCGTTACCCACTGAGAAAGTTGGAGTAAGGAGTTGGTCCACATCTTACTGAGATGAGAGTTATCACTAGTCATTCACTGATAATGTTTCCCGACTGTGGGACAACTGTCGATAACATTCTGGGATGGTTGTCTATAAAATAGACCTAGTATTATCTTGTTTTAAATTAAAATGTCAAGACCGTAGAATTCCCTCAACGGTCGTAATGTACGATAACTGACAAATAAAAGTGTATGAACATCAAAGGAAACCTATAGCGGACCGGTATGGCATGCGACAATAAGGGCAGGAATCATAGACTATCTTCGACGTCTTGAGAACAGATGCGTCTGGGATCTAGATCCTGCACTTACTGTCACCAGTCACACAGTGTATTTATTCTCTTTCACACATTGGCTTAACAAGCCATTTTTTCAGAATCCTACGGTGGTCGCATTATACGGTAGGTACGGTAGATTTACAGTTATATAGCATCAACATTTAATTTACGAAAACACAGCATTTTGACGTTTGTGGAAAATTAAAATATTTCGAATGAAGATTTATCCTCTACCTTCCAGATGAATTTTCTCTCCCTCTTTTTAATTTATAATTACTAGAAAGAAATTGAGATGCAAACAAAATCAATGATTTTCTTTCAAACGTCAAAGATTCTCATAACTAAGAAAAATGAAATAAAAAAATTATGATTTCGAATTCAAATAGCAATTGCTTTTCTGCAGTTAAGGGGGGGGGCAGCTCAGGTGTCATCCTCGTCATTTGACCATGGTTCAAAATTACGAAGTCTGTCGCCAAAAGCACACGTGTAGCTGAACAGTACGACGTAAATATTCACTCACTTCGCAGTTAACAAAAGATTGTTACCCATTAAGCTGCAGAAAATGAAATTTCGATTTCTAATTTTGCAAATCCATCCTAGATTTAAGAATATGTTTTCTAAAGTCACCAAAAAAAATTATTTTGAATCGATCTTCAAGCCATGAATGTTTCGAATTCAAATTTATGTCTTTCGAATTAACTTTTTTGTTCAACAAAAAGAACCAACAGATTTCATTCAGTACTATTAATTGACAAAAATATTACGGAACAAAGAATAGAATAACATAAAATGAATAAAAAACTTTTTTGAAAGCTTAGTTTTTACTCTTTGCGTGTTTATTAATGTCGTACTCAACAGCAACATGAGACCTACTGGCGACGGACCTCGTAATTTAAAATCGTGGTCAGATGACGAGAGCGACACTTAAGCAGGCATCCAACTCTCTAAACTTCCACGCCACCCCAACGTGAGGACTTTGAGCCCAGAGAGGTTTATCGGTCTCTACACGACGGGTCTTCAGTGGTACCAGTACTCGGAACTCATAACTGGTCAACAACCAACCGTGATTACTTGGCTAACACGGTCGTCAAGACGATACACGTATAAATCCATTAAAATGGAAATAAACATCCTTTTTAATGTGTAACATCTTTACTCTCGGTTATTGGATATTTGTTGGAGTGATTTCGTGAAAAGGGACGGAAATGCGTAACAGGAAGTCTGGGGAAGTGCGCGCTGTTTGATTTGACCAATTCAGCGCCTTGGGGTGTCTCTTCGCTAGCCTCGTCTCGGGGTCCAACTCTACTAGCAATTAAGACGCCCGCCTACTGCACATACCAGCAAGTCTTATTAGACTTCATCCAGAATAAACTTGTGGTTCTTACGCTCAATTGTCAGTCTCAGGGCTCGTTGTGTGTGAAATCTCTCTCTGAGGATATATTTATATATGTGTAAACTATATATACTAATTATTATATTTCCTGGTAAGCGTCTGACAAAGCTCATCATTCTTTAAAAAAAATAGGAGAAAGTAATATGAATTTATTTAAGTGCTTATCATTTTCATACTTTGAGATTAATTCCTGTCACTGTCAATATAATATTTTTAATTGTGATTAAAAAAAGAGTTCTCGATTTAAAAAAAAAACTAATTAAGTAAACGGGTATTTTTAATTTTTTCTAATATTTCTAATTTTTAAGCATGCGCTTGACCGTGTCTCTTCGCTACCCTCGTCTGGGGGTCCAACTGTAGTAGCAATTAAGACGCCTGCCTACCGCACATACCAGCAAGTCTTGTCATTTTGGTGGTCGCATACATTTCTCCGAATCAATCAGTTAAAAAAAATTAAAGATTTCCTGCATTTTGTACTTTTACCGTATACCGAAGGTGGTTCTGCTCTTTTTTAAAAAAAACTGTCACTCGCTTCCCATGATTTTGAGTGGTGATTTTCACGTTAACTTCAGTTTGCCAGAAGCTGAGCCGCTCATAGCTTTTCTGAAAGATGAACTCAAGCTCGAAATGAACACTAATCGAAATGTTTCGACAACTAACAGTGGTACTGTTATTGACGCCGTTTTTCAACGATTTTTAAATACTTTGAAATCACAAGTATATGTGTCATACTTTAGTTTTCATAAATCTATTGTCTCCGCTCTTCCCCAAATTGAACAATAATAAATATTTTTGATAAAAAACTGCATTACTCCTTGTGTTAATTAAATAAAATTTTCATTAAAGATATAATTATTCGATAGAAAATTATTTCCAGTCATAACGGATTCATTTCTTTCAGGATTAAAGTCACTATTGCGTATTTACCATGATAACAAGTCAGATGTTACACATCATATGCGACTCCTGTAAGACTCAGTTTTTTTTTTTTTTTTTTGCTTTTTAATCTATACTCGCTGCCATTCGAACGAATCCCAGACTCATTAACTAAAAACCGAACTTAATCCATTTAATCCATCATTACACCGGCACTTATCGGGAAAAAAGTAACAACGGAACCTCTGAACCACTTGTTAAAGACGGGGCAGGTCTTCGAGCTTCGCATCAATGGGCAAACGATAAATAAAAAATCTGTGGGTGGCCCGATGGTTAGCACCCCCATTTTCCACAGGCGTCACTCGACTCAATCATTGGTTTCAACACAAAACCGGACCTACCAGCTTCACTCGAAGGGGGGCAGTCCATCAATCCCCCCCCCCGAGTTGCACGAGAACCCGCGGGCCCCGAGGAAGCTGACTGCTGTCAGGGAAAGTGGTTAAGGAGCTCGAATGACACATGGACCTGTTGGAATCGACACCACAGGCGATTCACACACCTCTACCATCAATAACGGCACAAGGACATGATTTGGGAAAGGGGGGGGGTGAAGGCATTTGCTTGAAAACATTTCCAACGCTCTCCATTCCCATTAACATTGGGGTGTTCGACCTTTTTCTTATTATCTCATCACACACTCAACAGTGGATGGTCCAACCTAAATTCGGATGGTCACAAAACATTGACTTATTTACCACCAGAAACAAAAATCATCTTCATAATCAAAATAACTCCTAACAAATATTGAAAATATAAAATTAATTTTTTCACGTTTAATTTATGTTACTTAAAGTAAAAAAGTTTTCTAAAATGCCATGCGATTAGTAATTCTATATTACTTTGTTGATGCTTACGATCTAAATTAACGAAAAACACAAAACAGGAAATTATATGACAATTTAAATTTGTTAAAATGAGGCATTTGAGGTAAAATTTAAAGAAAATTATACCGAAATTCAAAACACTCTAAATGAGATACAAAGCCATATATATTTAAATTTTTGTACGCAACATATTTTATACAGTTTTTAAGGCAATGAACTCTAAAATCTAAAATAAATCTACAACTAGTTGAAATGCCAGTTCTTCGCACAGGTTGAGTTTCAAAAAAATATATAATTCAGCTACTATAGCAATATCAGTAAGCGAGTTCCCCACCTATAGCATAGACCTTCCTAGCGCGCGGTTCTCTATATTTGATTTTTTTCCTTCTGGCTGCTCGATTTTTTCTGACACAAAATGGCGAAGATTTAAAAAAAAATTGACTTTCAGTTAAACATTTCTTTTGAAACATAGGCCTATATTTTCAAGATATACTTTAATATAATACTCGTTTTCACCAACTCCCCTGAAATTATTTATATAAAAATGATATAATGAGCTTATGACTTATATGCATAAAATTTTCAGGCTTTTAACTTCTTTTTTTTTTTTTCGAAAATAAATTTCATTTAAGATTTTTAATGAATTTCGCAATGCATCGGTTAAAAAGTGATGGATTAACATGCCGCAAGCAAAAAAATAAATCTAGATACTTTTGTAAAATTTTAGAAAAACAGATTTTTTTCCCCTGACTTTATTTTTAAAAAACGAAGTAGTACTTAACTACATGAAGCTTTCATGATTTTATATCATTCTATACTAAATAAATCTCTATAAATGTCACTAAAAGCAGAAAATTAAGGGAGAAAGTAATGAGTTGCACAGGAGAAAATAATATAGCTAAAGTACTGCAACAACAAACTCTTTGGCTCAGGACTTAAATTGCAAGGTTAAAGAAAGTTATAAAGCGCCCACCTTTCTTTTTTCTTGCTTATATTATTGGGTTGAACAAAAATGTGAAAGAGAAAATACAGTTAAAAATTATGTAAAAAAATTACCCACGTAAAATAATTTCTAAATAGACATCTCAAGAATATCAAATAGTAATCCACTTTCAGCAATGAAAAGAACTAATATCACAGTATTGTCTATACCAGGAATGGTGAACCATTTTGAGCCGTGGGTAAAATTTTGTTCATATTTTTTTTTTTGAACTTGCTCGTGGGTCACTAATGCCTATTTGCGCCAGCGAAAAATTTAAAAATTTTTAACTGAGTATTTTTAAAACTAAATATCTTTAAAATTCAACTGCCTTAACGGGTAAAAATGGGCGTAGTTTGATGATTCAAAAATTTTTAGTGTGGTTTAAAACTTCTGAAGTGTTTGTTGCAAATTGCGAAAAGTGTTTGAATGAACAAGAAGTAACGAAATTCACATTATATGAAATTTTATTTATATTATGAAATATTATTTATTAGTATATAAACATATATATGTATAACAAAATTAATTATAAAGTATTTAATAAGAATCTGTTGGTGGTCATTTTCAGATAATTAAAAAAAAAAACTAAGTTCATATTTTGTATTCATTAGTTTAAAGCATTTCGCAGTTAATTCCCTTTCAAGTCTATTTCTATTAGCAGATTTTACAAAGTTCATTGTAGGAAATTTCACCCGTTGTGGACCCAAACATCACTAAAAGAGCATTAACTAGTCTTTCATTGATATAAAGTTATTTGGTAAAGAATCCCCTACGTTTAATATAATATTTACTAATTTTACTGTGGGATCAATATTATCTGCACTACTTTCACACAGTTTTCTTTCTAGTGCAGAAATCAAGTTTTCAAATTTTGTTTACACTACACTGCATCGAAATTCCATTAATTCTATTTCAAAATTATCGATACCAAGCCACATAAATTTAGTTAACTCCATTGTTTCATATTCTGTTTTGTATGGATGTAAAATAAAGTGAAATGTATTTTCCAAACATTTAAATTTATTAAATATCTCCTCCGAAGTGTTTTTTTTTTCTTCTGCATAGTCATTAAATCTTTTTAAATAAGTAGTTCTGTACCAGCTATTATGAACACATTTAAGTTGATAAATTTACAAAAGTTCAATATTACATAAGCAGGGGTCTACCCCAGACCGAAAAACATGGCAAGGGGGTCTATGAGACAAAAAAGTTTGGGAGCCTCTGATCTAGACCTTATGAGTTCTGTCCCAAAATCCCAGAAATGTACTGCAGCTTTGTTCGTAGCAGGGATAGAGACTTTCTACAATCGCTTTCCTCTTGAAACATGGATACACATATATACTGATGGCTGAAAGCTTAAGATAGATGGTGTAGCCGGAGCTGGTGCTTATTCTGAGTATTTCTCCGTTGGGAACAGCTAAAACCGCTTTTGATGGTGAAGTTGAGACAATTAAAGTAGATATGGTTCATGTAAATGCTCGTCCTTCTCTTTCCGATCAGGCTGTCATCTTCTCAAGATTCCCAAGCTGCAATTCTGGCCATTGCCAACTGCTCTCAACTCCCTAGCACTATATCCGTAATGGAATGTACACTGCTGGCCACCGTAAATGCAACACCAAGAAAGACAAGTGATAGCACAACAAAATTTATTTTGTAGATAACATGTTGACCAAGTATCAAATGATTAAATTTATAGACTTCTGGTGAAGTGTGGTTCCTGCCAGAATCAGTAGCCAGAGTAGCCGCCACTGTTGATCACCGCTGCCACACGCCTCGGCATTGATTCCAAGAGACTTTGGATGTCTTCTTGGGGTACAGCAGACCAAGCAGCTTCCACACGTTGCCAAAGTTGATCTGGTGTGACAGCTGGGGGTGTAATCTGGGTCAATCGTTGAGCAACCATGGACCACATCTTTTCTATCGGTGAAAGACCCGGAGAGCGAACCGGCCAGGGAAGCAATTCAATCTGGTGATTGACGAAGAACCTTTGGACAATGCGTGCCACGTGTGGTCGCGCATTATCCTGTTGAAATGTGGCTGTGGCCAAGCCCTGAAGGTAAGGAAGGACAACTGGCTCCAACACCTCGGAGATGTAGCGCTGGCCGTTTAAAGTACCGGCAATGCGTACTAGAGGAGTGATATCCAATACCGCCCCATACCATAATACCCGGTGCAGGACCAGTGTGGCGGTGCATAACGCAGCTGTTCAGCATCCTCTCTCCACGGTGTCTCCAGACTCGAATCCGACCATCGTGGTGTTGCAGACAGATGCGTGACTCGTCAGTAAAGACAACTTCATTCCATTCTGCCGCCCACATCCTTCTTTCATCGCACCATTGGCGGCGGAGACGTCTATGGTTCTGCGTCAAGGGTAGACCAAGCAATGGACGTCTTGCGGGCAGACCACTCTGCTGTAAACGGCTTCGAATGGTACACGCAGACACTGAATGATAAGTTACAGACTCAATGTGCTGTGCTATGGTTCGTTATGGGACTGAGCGAACGTCACTGCCATGCGCACAATTTGCCTGTCCTCACGTGAAGTGATGCACTGAGGTGGGTGCGATCGACCACGTCGGTCAGTCGTACCCTCCTGCATCCAACGGTCACATATCCGCATTACAGTTGTTTGGTTTCGTCCAACACGATTACCGATTTCCCTGAAAGATATTCCACAATCTCGGTAGGCCACTCTCCTTCCTCTGTCGAACTCTGATACTTGATCAAAAGCTGATCGCTGTTTTCTACGAGACATAACTGATTGTTCTTTGAAAAAAACCACAAGAAAAACACAATTGTCGAACTTGAAATCGTCGAAATCTCCAAGCCTTAAATAGCGCTTTGAGGTGGCGCCACAGGCGTGCGTGATGTGTGTCTGTGCTGAAATTCTAATCATTTGTCTATCTCACCTCCGCTAATGCATGTTGTAAATTTCATGTTATTTGTGTGTTACCTTCAGGATGTTGCATTTACGGTGGCCAGCAGTGTAGATCTTTATAAGGAGAGTTGCACGAAAAATATAAAACGACTGCCTTGCAATGGATCTCACTCCACTGTGGTAACGAAAAAAGCAGATGAGCTGGCCAAAAAAGGCTGTTTTGTTAATCAGACCCCAGGCAAACTGGTTAGCCATAAGTCCACCTTATCAATGATCAATCACACACTTAAGACAACGCGCGCGCATATATAGCATTACTAAAACAACAGGCGAAAAAAATCGTGGAGAAATTTCATCCTTAATCTCCTCGATTTCTCAAGAAGCAGTGCTGTGGCAGCCTTTTGTCTCGCGACTACACATGTTTGTTTCTATGCACATCTTTGCCGACTCAGATTAGTGGAGAGTCCTGCCCGCCCCCTCTGTCACAGTAATGTGACGATAAAGACTGATTAAGGATTCTGATTTCCCGACTTTTTCAATTCCCGGGAAATTCCGGGAACGTAATCGTCGTTTCCGGAAATACATTAAATTTTCGAAAAATTTGAAAACAAATTATTTTTAATTGATATCAATAATAATTATATAAAATATAAATTCCAAAATTTATACACATTTATTCAGCCAATTTAAAAATTCAATAAATATAAAATATGTGCTAATTATTCCTTTTTAAAGTGTGATTTGAGAAAACATAAGCATTTTACGCTTTTATCACTCAGTCTAGCTCTTAGCTTTATTACGAATAACCCTGCAATGCTCTCTCAGAATCAGCTGATGTCTGTTTTCAAAGCCTCAGATTTGAAGATCGATTTCCAATTATTTTTTAATCAATCCTGAATACATTGTTTTTTTAATGTTGCTACTAAGAGATAAATATTAATAAATACTTGAAATTTTATTTGCTGCTAGAGCAACGAACACGTACTTTAAAAATATCCATTCTTATATTTAAGAGATTTTATTTGTGTAACTGATTTTTTGTTTATGAAATTGCTATATTTTTGTTTTACATAAAAATAACTAAATATTAAGTAAGAATCTCACAAAAGCTTAGTTAAAAAAAAAAGTTGTGAGATTGTTTTAACTTATTCTCCCCGAAACAGTTTGGGAGTTCATTCCCTTCTTCAAACTGTTGATTCAATGAAATAGTTTATAACAATGACAAGTATTCGAGAAAAAGATTTAAAAATAACAAGTTAAATAATCAACAATTTTAAGTGTAAGTACTTGCGTTATCAAAGTAAATCAAGATATCAGAATCTTGAATCAGATATTCGTTTAGAAACTAAATTTTATTTAACTAAGCGATGTTCGACAGATACACATGATCTGATCAAGACAAATAGGGCTCTTTCCTAAGACAAGCTGCAAAAATTTTTCCCAACCCTACGTAGGGGTTAAAATTTCCTACTGAACTGTTTCTCTTATTACATTCTTGCCCCACTGTTGGAGGACATTTCTCCTTCCAAGGAATTTGACGTGAACGACCGCAAATAGCAGTCGTGCTGTCAACCAAAATTTATATCTGAGGTCGAAATCTACAGTCCAGTCAAAACCTCTGATTATTTCAGCCTCGTGTCATTCCTGGGAATTCACAGGAACGATGTATAATTCCCGGGATACAAAAAATATGAAAATCTTTATGATATCCCAGGTTCCCGGGAAACCAGCCTTAATGCTCTGATCATCTCCCCAACTGTTCAGCTCTGACAAAGAATTACATCTATTCTCGATACTGGGAGGCTAGAGATTCTTTGGACAATTTAATTTCTTGGTTTTATGTGTATTCAGTTCCTGTGCTCGTTATAGAAAAGTATATATATATATATATATTTGTTTTCAATAGATTTTGTATTTTCCATTTTTCTTTGTATTCTTTTTATCTCTGTTCAGCGTAAGGATAATATCTGTATCACCAGCTACATTGGAAATAAAAAAAAAAAAAACTTGCAACTTCAGAAGGCGAAGAGGTTAGCCACATTCACATGTCTATACCTCTCTCACTATAAAAAATAAACTTATTATAGACTGGGAGAGTTTTTGACTAATTCTAACGCAAGGTCTACGGATCAAAAAAGTACATACTGAAAATTAATATTAAAACTAACCCTTATTCTTCCTATTACTGTCTTTTTCCTCACGCAAAAAAAATACATGAAGAATTATATTTATTTGCATAATACAAATTTACATTTATTTAAATGTCATCATGCCATTTTCCGGAATATCGTCATAAAATCCCATTACAGTTTATATTGTTGAAAGAAGTGATCTATCCATTGTTTTGAAACTTTCTGGCGAACTGTGGCTGGCTCGAATGCTTTCATATCAGTTTTACAAGCACACAATCCAACTCCACATCTTTGCTCTTTTTACTTTCAACGCTTTCCATCAGCCATTTGATTGACAATGTCGTCATGTTCAATCGTTCCAAGATTCTACTTCTGTTTGTAAATCTCCATTTATTATCCAGTCACAAGCGTTAATCGTCTGTTGCAACACATGACGTACTGAACATCAGGAACGCCTTAAGGCATGGGCCAACTGGGTCCGAGCCCAGGGCCTCGCTCTGGGTAGGGGCCTCGTTTCGTTTTCGACTTAATAAGATCATGATCCGGATAATATTAATTGTCAAATATTATCCCCGTAAATATTCTCCGAAAAACAGGTAATTTCAAACTGCATGTCGAACTGGCAAAAGTGGCAAGACTGTATTGTTATGTGATGACCGTTGTCTATGTCCAGGCCTAATACCATAAACAATCATTCAACTCATTGAGTCGAAATGCAAACATCGGTCGAGCCGGTTTGTGCCTAGATTTTAAAAATTGTGGAGTCGTGCACATTCATTTGTTTCAATTTACCGTTTGAACTAGTATTTGACAATGCATGCTATATACTGTCTACTTTCAAAGATCTACTTTTGCATAGGGTCTCAAAGTGTCTTAAGACGTCCCTGCTGAACATTCAAGTTGTTGATCAATCGTAGTCAAGTCAGTCTGTTAGAAATGTGCCCACGTGTTCGATATGACCGTTTGAGGATTCGTCAATGTTTGGCTGACAGTTTTAACAACATGACTATCCAGAAAAAACTCACTAGTGCTCCACTTTTCATTAGATCTTATTTTCGGGGTAAGCATTAGGATACATTTTTTCCCGTAATCCACAAATAAGGAAAAAGTGAATACTAAATGTAGAATAAACATACAATAAAATTTAAATTTTCAAATATAAGAATAGTTAACACCCTGGTATGAAAAGAAATAATATCAGTTCTCTTTCTTATCAAGATGTGATGCCCTCCACACAAAGAGCCCCAGTATAATAAGCGTTTTCATGGAGATCGTATAGATGCAAGAAACATTTTTAAAAAATTCGACTCTTTGTTCACCAGATGCAATATTTTTCTCAACCCTTTTTTCTGGAAGGTATTCAGAAAATACTTCATTAGATAAAAAAAAAATGTCAACAATCCCTAATGCAGAATTGAGATTAGTTTAGCAATCTCCGGTTCTGTCTGTAAGGTTCACTTTATATCGATGAAATCGTAATCGTCTTGCTTATGTTTATTTGTGAAAACGAAAGTTGGCATCGATGAAGAATAGAAATGGTTGTAATTGAACTGTATTACGATGCCACGTTTTAATAAATGTTTATGCTTTAATTAGTGCTTTTATTCGCATACTAAAATCATTCACGTTGATTCTAAAATCAACCTTATATGTCACTAGTATTATATACAACTGATAATCGTATAAATAAGAGAGCATCAGTTTAGAAAACAAATTAAATTGAAATCGAGAACTTACACAGAAACTCACAGCCTAATCGATTCCCGTCACAAACGTTCGATTAACTCATTGGTTCACACTAAAAACAACATGAGTGACACAAATGTAACGTAATTGCTTCTATTAATTACTTTCATTTCCTCAAATGAAAAAAAAATAATTGTATCCATGAAATAACAGAAAATAGAAACTAAGAATGAAATAGTTGAAATATAAAATGGCTTTTTTAAAAATAGATCAAAGCTATCCATATTTATATACAGAGAAGGAATGAAGTTAATAATAAATATTTAAAAAAATAGAAATCACATTTCAATAGAATTTTTATTTCTAATAAGATACCGTATAAATGAGACAAAATCAAAGGAGTTCGAACATACTTTTATTCGAGTACACTTTGTTTTATTTGGAACATGTGGAAAGCTAGGAATTGACACTGCACGAAAAGTTACATGTTAAGTTTTATCAACGTTCCTCGTAATTTTGAGTTACAGCCAAATGATTAGAGAATGTTCCTCCCTCTCCTAACCAACACCACGGGAGAGCTTCAAGTACTAGTTCGATTAACAAGTTTTGCCATCATTATTTCTTTCGTCAACTTTTGGAAGTTAGGATTCAAACCAGTGGCGGCTCAAATTGAACCGTCTCATTCCACGAACCTCTCAACTTTTACTACTTTTTTGGACTGCTACAATTCCAAAAGTTGTCCAAGATAAGAACCTCATAATTTTGACCAGGGTCAAGTGATAAGGACGACACCTGAGGTAGCCCCTTATTCTCCAAGCTCCCACGCCACTGCAATTGTGAAACCGTAAAAACTTCGACAAGTTAATAGGCATTAAACCTTTTACAAAACCCGTCATTAGAGGAATTAGGCTGCGAACCCTCTACTCGATTGCAAAGACACCAGTCGCGAACTCGTGAACATATATCAAATTCGGCGATAATAGAATGACAAACGAAATAAACCTTCACGTGGATGTTTACCCTTGGTGAAATATCGAATGTCTCAAACATTTCGCCCTCTACACAGCTGTTAATAATAAAATTACGTAGGCATACGTACGATTTCAGCAGACAGCAAAGGTGACTCGAATCTAGTTGCGAACAAAATGGTCCTTATTTAATACTATAACAGATTCCAAAATTTATTCTCGTCGAGAGCAGACGACTTCGTCATTATTAATTACCAACGACAAAAACAAAATTTTCTGAAAATCGAAAAATCTCGGTCAAATTAATCTTTTAATTTAGGCATCTCTAATCTCATGGAGATAAAATTCTCTGAACCCAAATAGCGTAGGGGAAAATACAAGCACTTTGCATTGCATTATCTTAACACAAGGCGAGGTGTCGCAAAAACTACTTCGTATCTTCTTGGGTAGGAAAAACCGATATCTTTCTTCCCCCACCCCTTACATAGGAGGGGAAAGCAATGGTGACCAAGAAATAACGAAGCATACCTGACGCCCATAAAAAGCCAAAATCCATCTTCTTCTAAAAAGACGCTCACCTATCAACTCCACCCAAGGTCATCCCCCCCCTACACAGAACCGATATTCAAAACGCGCGGAGTACTATAATGACACTAGACTTTCTTCCCCCACTCATTTTACACCGAGTATATAAAGAGGGGTCACACACACCCCTTCCCCATTATAATTTCCTTCCAATGTAAGCGTACGCATGTTATACTGATTCAACAAGAAGGGGACTTCTACACATCAAAAATCGATTTTTTTTAGTTTTAGGTCGAAATCGTTTGATTTTTCATACAAGATCCGAGAAATGTGGCGCCCTGGAGCCCAACGAGGGCTATTGGTAGTGGTTCACATCTGTCAACAGAAGATGACATCTAAGCTGGGAGCTCTTTCCAGATTTCTACATAAGTGTACACAGACTAGACTTTCATGGAAGGGTCACACTTTTTAAAAAAAACGTATACGAAAGCCCCAAGACGTAATCTCTATGCTAAAAATCAAAAAAATTTGTTGGTCTTTACACCTAGCCCCCCCCCCCTCTTGTGCGTATCCCATTGCTCTACACCACACCACATGAACACTTTAAGGTTCACTTCCACTCAACATACACAACTCGCAAAAAAACACATCTAATATTTTACGAATTCTGTAGAGTACTGTTCAACATGTATATGATTTCCTCGATATAACTTTTTTACTCTCCAGCCCTTTCCAATGATTTTTCCCTCCTTCCTTGATAATAAAAATAAATTTGCCAACATGAGATAAATATCAAAATATCGGAAGAAAAAAAATTTATTTCACAAAACAGAAATATATCTTGCGGTCAATTAATTAAAAATGAAAAACAATCAACGAAAAACTTCTGAACTCAAAAGTTTCAGAAGCCTTTTAAATAAACATATGCAGATTTTTGCCTCAAAAAATTGAGAATACACCCATTAAATTTTTGTAATACCCGATACAAAGAAAGTGTCACTATTTTAGCTTCATGTACTTTGGTTTGTATAATAAATGGCCTCTAAATATTGTGGTATCGGTTCGACCAACTTTTTGGTCGTACCTCAAGATATTTTACCCATTCTTCTTGCAACACTTGTTTTAAATGGGTTCTGATTCTAATTTCGTGTTTTTGAACCGCTGTTACGTGTGTGACTTACACATTTTCAATGACGTTGATGTCGGGGAACGGTGGTGGTATATGTAACTGAGCTGTTTACAATAAACAAGTAATATTTTTAAGAAAATTAAGTCAATTCCTACTTAGGTCAAGAAAGAAAAATTTTATTTTAGTTCCTTTTTATTAAATAATTACAATTAATATAAATTTGTATATACATATAACACGATCGCAATATTAAATGACAAAATAGAGAGCGATTTTCCTATGCCATTTCTTCCATTTTCCTTTCTATATATGGTGTTGAACTATTTTTTGTTTACTATTTATTCAGTAATTAAATTTAATTATTCTAATAAAACAATACAGTGAAAAAAATCACATTCTCAGAAATTAGGTCATCCCAGGTGGGATTCGAACCCACGACCTTTGGATTAGACGTCCTACGCGCTATCTAATGTGCTACAGGGACACAACGATACGTTTCACGATACATTTTTCCCATTTTTAGATAATTTTAAAAAGAATTTTCTTAGATCGATAATGGTTTGTCTTCGAGGAGCTATATTCCAATTAAAAGTTTGGCTTTAAGTTCATCTAACAAACTGAATCATACACAAAAGATGACTTAAAATTAGATTAAAACAGCAGTGCCAAGCAGAAAGCATGTAGGGAAAGTTAAATATATTTTTTGTAAGTGTATTCTCAATTCTTTGAAGCAAAAATTTGCAAATGATTATTAACAATGCTTTTGAAACTTTTAAATTTGGAAGTTTTCCGTTGATTGTTCTTTATTTTTACTTTAAATTAAGCCATATGTTATGTGTAAAAATAAAAACATGTTTACACTCCTCAGTAATTTGTGATTTACCGAAAGTTGAATTGAAAGTTGAATTTATTAAGCAAAAAAAGTAAGATCAACTGGTTGGGTTACAGTAAGCCTTTTAAATTCACACATCTGAAATACTTGCCCCCCCCCCAGGCACTCATATCTAAAGCTCCAACAAAACAACACAAGCTGATCTATTGTTGTCTACGAAATCCAAGAATGGAAAGTTCTTTCAATTAAAATCTTTGTTTCGACAAGGAATTACTTACTGCGAGGGGTGATTGATAAGTAAGGTTTCTAACAGTATAAAATGAGTTTCCGACAAGGTAAAATAATAACAGAGGTATCAGAATGAAGGGAAAAAATTTATTACTCTTACATACTGTAAACTCTTTTCTCAGCATAGTTACCATTAACAGCTACACATCTCTTCAATCCATTTCTTCATTCCGTTCATGTACACTGATGAAGTAAATTAAGAGAATTTGCATATTTTATCGAATTGCATGAAAAGAACTGAACTGAATGAAAAACCACTGTTTCTAGATAAAAATTCAAATCTTGTACGGCAAATACGTAAGCGTGCACGTTTCGGAGCCAGCAGAAAAACAGGCTTTATAAGCGCGTGCAATTTAAGATGTATTTCGTTCACCAGCACACCTCGGCGAATTTCTTGAGTGTTATTTAGAAGCAAACGATTCAATTCAAATTTTAACAGTAAAAATGAGTAACTACCAGCGTTTAGATGATGGAATGAGGTGGCGAATTGTGTGGAGGCTAAAAGCAGGCCAATATCAAGTCCAGGTTTGTAGAGAGTTCAATTTTTCGTGTGTATGGAAACAGCTCCAGGATACTGGATCCATCGAGAAAAGGTTTGGACAAGGTCGTCCAAGAGCCACGACGGCCAGAGAAAATCGCCATGTGTCGATTATAGGGAGGCGTAACTTGTATACAGACACAGGAAACCGTGTATCAAGGGTGAATGTTTTAAAAAGACTTAATGAGAGAGGGTTGTTTGCCAGAAGCCCTGCTGTTTGCGTCTCATACGTTCATATGGAGAGAACCAAGGACCCGCTACCTTCCCTACAATGCCCACGAAATTGATAATTATGGCGGTGGAGGTTTAATGATCCGGACAGGCATTTTGGATGGCCCGACACCCTCCATGTCTTTGAAAGAGGCTCTGTGGTGGTGTGAGGTATAGGGATGAGATCTTGGAGCACTATGTTCGCCTTTACAGAGGTGCATGTGGCCCCAAGTTACTTTTAATGGACGATAACGTGAGGCCATATAGAACTCTTCGGGTTGACGAATTTCTACAGAGGATACTTGCCGTATGGATTGGCCAACCAGGTCTCAAGATCTCAACCCTGTAGTGCATGTCTGGGAAGGGCAATTGCAACTCACCCCCCCCCCTCCTTCTAGAACCATCCAGGAAATAAAAACAGCATTGCTGAACGACTAGGACCAATTGCCACAAGAATTGATAAACTGTCTTATTTCAAGTATGAAATCAAGCTGCGGGGCCTGCACAGCTGTAAGAGGAGGCCATATTAACCCATTTCTTTTGTTTATTCTGCAACCGCTGTGCTTCATACCTTCCATCGAGTGTTACGCACGATCATGCGTGTGTATTTCAATTGTTGAATGGTTATTTGTTTGGTATTGTATCAATGTATGTACATATCAAATTTCATTAAAATATGCCCAGTTGTTCTAGAGATAATCAATCAAGTCTGCAAATCTTAATTTCTTACAAACAATGCAGAAAGATTCTGGTTGGCTGCGTATCCATTTGCGCACGACTGCCTGAACTTCGGCATCCGTAGAAAAACGTTGACCTTTCAACGTCTCCTACAATGTTGGGAACAACCAAAAAGTCTGACGGTGCCAAATCTGGGCTCTAAGGAGGTTGTAATACCGCTGTGGATTTCAGCTTTCCCAAGATGCCCTGTGTTTGTGCACTGCAATGCGGTCTTGCATTGCCGTGATGCAAAAGAAGGTCGTTTCCATCCGGTCTGATTCTGCAGATGCGTTGCTTGAGTGATCGTAATGTTGCACAGTACCTGTCGGAATTCACCGTCAATCCTTTAGTCAGAAATTTCGTGTGGAGCAGACTACTTGCATCCCAAAAGATGGTGAGCATGACTTTTAATGTCAGCAACAAAAGTTTTGAATTTCTTGACACTCGAAGAACCAGGATAACGATATTTCATGGATTGCCTCTAGTTTTCTGGGTCATAGTGATGAATCCATGATGCCAAAGTTCAGGCAGCCGTGCGCAAATGGATACGCAGCCAATCAAAATCTTTCTTCATAGACGAAATGGATAGAACGATTGAACAAATGTGTAGCTGTTAGGGGTGACTATGTTGAGAAATGAGTATACAACATGCAAGAGTAATTAATTTCCTTTATTCTGATACCAGTTATTATTTCACCACATCGGAAACTCATTTCATACTATAGGATACCTTACTTCTCAATCACCCTTCGTACTCGATTAATCTAATTCTCAATGCGAAAATCTACGCAATATAAATCGCTAACTTCTCAACTTCCAACTCTCTCTATACTCCCCCGTTCATCTCTTTTACGCACATTTTTACAAAACTAATCTGCATATTCTGCTTCTATTGTAGGAAAGTGAGGGAGGTGTTGAGTGGTTTGAAACAATAGCAAGAAGTTGACGGTACTAAACTAAAACTTTTAAGAGTGGGTGTTTATTAGCATCACACTTCTCTATAAAGCAACACGAGGGCTACTATAAACGCACCTAGTAAGTTTGAACCTCGAGGACGGCACCCCTCTCAAAACTACCATATCACATTGATGGCCCACATCAAGCCTCGACAGATTTAAAAAGTAACCCCTCCCCCTCTACACGGGTCTTTAGTGGTACTAAGGCTCGCACTCATGACGCGCAAGTCACGAGTTAGCGAACATAACCACTAGGCTACGGAGGGCAAAAAATCAAACTTTAAAAATGTTAGTTTTACGAAGAAACCTTGTAAAATAGCCCTCTGCATTTTTTAATACAGATATGCGACTTACTTGAACCTTTTAAATAAGAAAAAAGGACGTTACTCCAATTTCAATTCTCAATTACTCCTCCATTTCCCTCCAATTCCTAAAAATATTCTTGAATATTTTTAATCTTAATAAGTCACACACACACATTTTGACAGTCTTTTTTCCAAGTTTTGTTTCCACATATGGCAAAAAATTATGGATAAAAGATAAAAAGCTTTGGTTCTCTATTCTTCTGGTGAAATTTCTTTTCAGTTTACACAATAACCTATATTTTAGAGCAGTTTTGGACACGCTTTTTTTTTAAGTTGGACACACAAAAAAATTGGAGATTCAACATAATTTTTTAACATAAAATGAAAAATAGAACTCAACAAAAATATTCTTTAAAGAAATTAAGTACTAATACGATAAAAGGAATTGTTACTGTGTATTCTCATGTTTGTTTATTTTTTAAAAAAAATAACTTAAACACAAAAGCACAAATAAATATATTTAAATAATTTCATCCATGATTATTAATGACGGGTCCATTCTATGCACATGTAGTAACTTTTTAATAAAATTCTGTATAAATTATATCACAACTTTGAATACCTTTTTCAAAAGTAAAATAAACTTGTATACAGCAATTTTTGCAAAAATATATAAAAAATGCAAAAAATATATACTAATATTATTATCATTTGGCAACCGCGGCCGGAGAATAATTTTAGTTAAACAAGTAGTTAATAAAGTGTGTGTGTGTGTGTGTGTGTGTGTGTGTGTGTGTGTGTGTGTGTGTGTGTGTGTGTGTGTGTGTGTGTGTGTGTGTGTGTGTGTCAGCAACAGTCAACAATTACGATTTTCAAAAATAAAAATCATGCAACAACTTGAGCAGCCCCGTGCAATGAAAGTAATAATCGATGATATATATGTATTATGACACTTTTTAATATACGTTCATGCAAAAATTGCTTAAATTGCAAAAGATCCACACGTGGAGAAGGGAAACCACGCAGCCTGGGCAAAATATACATTCATTGAAAGTCAATGTCCATTACTAATCAATTGTTAGTGCATGACGACGTTTTTACAAAATTTTGATTTTATATGCGATACTGGAGGTCGTATATAGTTCCTTCCACTTCAACAGAGTTAATATAAATATTTTGACCATACAGATTAATGCTGAAAACACAACTTTAATGGATTCTTAATGTTCATAATTCTTAATTCTTCAAACCTGCACGAGACGACAGACTATGAATCCTGGCCAAGTGGCAGGGACGACACCTGAACTGCGACACCTTACTCTCCCAACTTCCATACTATGCCAACACGAGGATTTGAACATCTCGCAAATTTAACTTGCATCGTACTCTCCACAAGGTAGATCTTGAGAAACATCAAAACTCAAATTACGACTCGACACCGACCACTCGGTTACTGTAACCACGGCTTCGCATGCACACTTAAGAACAAAAGTGAAAGAAACAAAATTTGAACCATTTCAAAGGGAAAAAAGTTGGACCAAATCTTGAGCCAAAAATTCATTAATCTGTTTTTCTTACGGGGAAGATCCCAGCTTTAAGTGTGTTGATATTTTTGAGCTGCCTATGATGTAGCGAATAAAAAGGTTATGTCATCAGCTTTAATTCATTAATACACGTATATTTTTCTCCACGGGGAGCAACGTAGATCTATCTCTTCGTGGTGCATCCTGGTAACGCTTTGCGGCTAAATGCTCAACAATTTTGGCTAGTTCCTATAATGCTTCCAAATACGATGTTCTAAAAACAGCACTACCTCAGGGTGCAGTATCCAGCTGCACCCTCTTCAATATTTACATAAATGATCTTGTCCACCAGCTGAGAATGATTACTGGTATTATATGCCAACTTTATGCTGACGACCTTGTGATCTGGACTGAATCCCCCATGAAAAAGGCCACACAATTAATCAGTCATGGTTGAATTTAGCCCTTAAGAAGCGTTGGTGCGATGAAAATAACATGAAGGTTAACGATGTTAAAACAGTCTCAGTCACATTCTCTTTGACACATCTGCCCTTGCATACCGATCTGTCATATCGAGGACATGTCATTCTGGAAGCCGATAGTTTTATCTGTTTAGGTGTGACATTTGATCGGAAGATATCCTGGAGAGCCTATACTGAAAATACTGTAAATCGTGTCTCAAATAGAATGACGCTTTTGAAAAGACTCGCATGCTCTAGGTGGGGCTGTTATAATAAACTAAATTTAACTTATATAAGTTATTCATTTTGCCCATTTTGACCAACTGTTGTTGGGCCCCTGATTACAGCATCAAGATCTGTAACAGATTTACTTGATAGAGTCCAAAATCAAGCCCTACGGATCATCACAGGAGCTGTAAAAATAACCCCGATCGATGCAATGCTTATAATAACAGAAAATAAACCCTTGAAGAATATTTTTCAAGGGACAGCCCTGCTACTATGGGAAAAATTAATACAACTACTCGACGGCCTCTCCCTCTTGAGTGAAGTCCACTTAGATTCAGGGAGGCGTTTGAAGACCCAACGTGATTTTGTGCAGGGTGTACTCCTCTAACCCTCTTGACCGAAAAAAAACTATTGCAGAGTCTGTCTGAGTACTCTACGCAAATTGTTTTGCAGTGGATCCCTGGACACTGTGGTGTAATTGGTAATGAGTTAGCTGACCACCTAGCAAAGAAGGGAGCTTCCATTCAACAGGCAACAAGGAAAGCCATCTCTTTTACCAGTGCGAAATGTATTAAAAAAAGATGAAAGATCTCACTTCAATTCAGTATACAGAGAGAAATTTCAATAAGATCTGGTGGAATAATTTAAAAGATCTTCCCATGTGACCAAGACGTAAAGCAGTTGCTGAGTTTCGTCTGGCTATTGGACACGATTGTCTCGTCAAACATCTTCACAGAATCCATGTTACACAGACCCCTTTCAGCACGCTCTGTAATATTTGGGAGGCCATGGATGCTGATCACATTCGTTGTTGCCCAGCACTAAAGGACTCATCTTTGAGCGATCTTTATTGGCAAACAAGGAACTTATTGGATTCATAGACTTTTCTCACCACGTTTGTATTTTGTTTCATTTATTTTTGTCCCTACCCCTTTGTAGTGCAGTTGTGTTTTGTAACCCTGACCATTGGAAATAAAAAAAATTAAAAAATTTCTATAAAGCATTTACGTGCACAGATACAAATGTAAATTTTCATTCGTGAAGAATTCATTTACTTTCAAAAAAAAAATTTCACATCTTGCAAACGCTCTTTCGAAGGTACGATGTAATTATTACATAAAATAGATATCATGGTTTACGTATATTCCCTTCAAAAATTATTAATTGTGCTAAATTAAAATATTTTGATAGTTTCATTAAACTGAATCAAAATACTGGGGCGTCATAAGCTTTTGAACTGGTCACAGCTGATTTAAGAGGGGATCGGGGGTCGCTAAAGTTACGAAAGAAGAGACCACGTGAAGAATTTTAGCTGGATGTGTGGAATAACGCGGATAAGTTTCTAGTGAAGTCAAGTCGCTTGGAGATCGATTTAAGTTCTCAACTGTGACAATTAGAACCAGCGATATAATTTGGAAAAGAATTCCCTCATTTTCCTTACCTATTTCCTTTTAAATTTATTCCACAATATTTTAAACATTTTTTTCTATATTAATTCATTTCACAATACAGAACAGCCACCTCACACACATACAGAACGATTTTACTTATATATGATTCGGGGATAGGGGAAAATACTCATGTGCAGCACCACATCATAATCACGGTTTGATAATTAATAAATAAATGCTTAAAGGCTGTTCTCGGCTAATGTTAAAGAATAGGACCCAAATTCGGAATATTTTTTGAGATATAAAAGTACTCAAACATTAATATTATATTCTGGCTTTACTGTTCTATAGAGAATCTCTCACTTATTTTGTCATACTACTCATTTTTATCCGAGTTGACACATTTTTTTCTTTTACAAAATGTGTTTCGCGTTTTTCTCCTATATCATCATGCTAAATGAGTTATCCCTTTACATGTTAAAAGAAAAAACTAATTATTCATTAAATCTTTTGAAAATTTAAAAACATTATATTATAAACAAATGCATGAGTTACAATGTCCCAAATTTTTAAAAAATTGAGCCATTTTTTTCTGTCCGAAAATATGCTCCGTGTTAAGTTCCCGCTCTTGTGCATATTGCGAAAACAGCCTCAAAAGGCTTCAAGAGCAAAATTGGGAATCCCAAGAGAAGTTCTCATACAACGAGGAATGAAATCAATAGTTTCTTTCGCCCTCAAAAAAGTATGACTTATTTTTTCAGAAAAAAAATACTTTTAAAAACGGGCGGTTTATCGCACCAGAGCAAAAGTGAAAAAACTAAGGGTAACAAATATCTTTTATAATTATAAAAAACCTGGATAGCATACATATTTTCTTCTTTTTGCTTTTAGTAATTTAGAAATGCAACAACTCAGCAAAACAGAAATAATATGTGGCAAGATTTCACTTAGATGGGCGATAATTTTCATACTTCGGATTACTCGACTACTTGTCAAACAAAATATTGCTTTAATAATGACCCGGGACGGCACTACCACAAAATTCTCGACTGGCTCAGCCGATAGCGTTCGGTAAGAAATTCCGCTGCATTCCACCGGGTACACACGATTGTCATTTTCATTTAAACAAGTGCCCACTTTTTTTTCCTTTTTTTTTTGGAGACGGTCCCCTTATCAATACAGTTGGTGATCCTCTTATTTCTGCCCCCTTCCCATAAAAAGTGACACGATTTCGGGGAAGAAAATCGAGAGTTCCGTTCCCTCTTTCGAATGTGCATTGAAAAAGAACACGTCAACAGGTACTTTTTTCGACTCGGGAATGATTCCAGGGATGATGGTTGGAGAGAAAGTGTACTTCCAGGTTACACAAATCCAACTTTCACAAATTCTTTCATGGAAGAATTCTTCACGATTTGCTTTGATTCAAATTAATCGAAAAAATTGGAATTGGATTGTTTAAAATCTATATTTTATCACATATTTTATTGATAGCGAATGATTAGTTATTTTTTAAACATGTACATATATTCAGTTACTTAACCAGGTTTTCAGGTAATAAATTTCGATCCGCCAGTGCCAAAGGGGCCTGTAGATCTGCGCCCGAAATGAGCTTAAATTGGCATTGCCTATATTCCAAATGAATTAAATTATATATGTTCAATACACGACCTCTGAAAAATGTTAATTTAGCAACCAATATGAAAAGAAAAATTTGAAATAATAGTAAGTTACAAATAAACCTCAACTTTGGATAGGATGTACTGCTGACTACACCAAACGGCAATTTTCCATCCTAATATAAAGTGATGACTGACCGTCGCAATTTGAAACTACGCGAGGGATATTGGCGTTTGATCTCGTAAATTTAAACCTCGGTCAAGGGACGAAAATGACACTCTCGAGCTGGCACCCACTTCATGAAAACGAGAAAAATTTGACCACAGACATATTAAATGTAATTCAACCCCGCTACACAACTGGGTCTTCGACGGCAACAAAACTGGGAAAAAAAGCGCCGGCCATGAGTTGGCGACTATAACAACTAATTGCGCACATATAGAGACAAAAAAGTGAAGCTTAAATCAGAAGCTCACTCCATCTAATCACATAAGAATCCATTTTAAAATGAAATAGGCGTGATAAGTTTTGAGCCATTTCTTCGACGTTGAAATATTTCTATGCCGAGTTGTGTGAATTCCCATTCAATCAAACAATACATATCAGAGGGAGATTAGTAAAAGTAATCAAGTCCTTAAGCAGATCCCCCCCCCCCCAAAAATATGATGATTTTTTTTTTTAATGCACAATAAGATTTGAGATATTACAAATAAGCGACATAATTTCTTTGAATATTAGTTTTTAAATTTACCCAACTTGAAATTCTAATATATATCACACTGTAGAACATGGGTGTCTAAACTATGATCGCTTGTGGGCCGCAATGCAAAAATAATTTTTTTCTGGGCCGCACATACAATATATTTATTTTTAACAAATTGAAATAAAAATTAACTCTATGTAGTTTTATCAAAATAAATTAACTTATTTTTATTATATTTTTTTAAAATTTGAATTAGACATGAATCGGTCCACATTTATTTTGAATTTGTAAAAGTTTTGTTTCATTTAGTTCGGATTTCATAAAGATGGAGAAAAATTAAGTTAATGAGATTAATGAATTTGCGTTTGTGTTGAACAAGCAAATCGATATCGGGTTCGAAGTTGCAATTCTTAATGGATTTTCAAGATGTTTGTCAGTGATCTTTGTCCTATTTTTTGTATGCTTCATTCTTGGAAAATAACTGTTCACAAATATAAGTACTGCCAAAAAGCTGAAGACATTAATAAAGCATAAGTGTGAAAATGAGGATATTTATTGCGCTGTGTAGGTAATCTTTATAAAACTCCAGTGTAGAAACATTCCCAAATTTTTCATTCAGTTTAATGTCACTTTGTAGTTCAATGCATTCCATTTGAAGATTTGATGGCAATTTATTTCTAGAGAAAACGGGGTAGGAAATATACTAAAATTCTCTTCGTTTTTTCAAAAATCTTGAAATTTTTTCAAACTTTTCAATTAAATCGAAAATTAAGGCAGCATATTTTCTGCATATATTTTTTTGATAAAAATGTGTGAATTGAAATATTTTCATAATTTGCGTTTGGGCCGCACTTTAGACAAGCATGCTGTAGAATTTTAAAGTACTTTGATGGCAGTTAAAAGCAGGAATTTTTTTTTTTTCCACAAAACAATTGCTAAAGTAAAATCCTATTTTCCCGATCAATGTTAGGAAGCGTTTTCAAAATTCATTTCCAATGGGTACCGTTTGCATCCAATAGGGAATATATTTTCTTACATTTGTTGATCATTCCAAAAATTAAAAAATAATAAAAAATTCAAAACATAGCAATGGTTTAATCGATAGAAACATACGGCAGGATTTTACAAAATACATCTACTGGATTTATTCATGCCTATCGACAATCGAACTTGTAATATTGAGTTGCGATCAAGTGTCGAAAATGACACTCGAGCCAGTTTGAGACAGCCCACTACGGCTTTAAGAACTGTAAAAGGCCGAATATAACATGCAGGTAGTCCTGACCCGTGGGCAATAGTTTCGCTTCACCATAAAACTAAATAAGTTTTTCCCTTTACATGTCAAAGAGAGAGAAATTCTTATTTATTGAATACTATCAAATTTTAAAAGCTATGTGATATACAGTTGTTAACACTGCATATTTGCTTAAAGATGATTGAGGCATTTTCATTACGAATTTAAAACACACTTTTTTGTAAATTTGGCAAAGGTCATGGCAAACTAATCATCGATCCTAAATCGTATACAACAAAATCAGCTGTGCTCAAAAAAAAAAAAAAAAAAAAGGAGAGAGAGAGAGAGAAAGGTTATGCGAGACCCGTTTAATTTCAAAACTATAATAAAATCCTGTATAAAAACGAATACAAAAATAAAATGCTACAGCGTAGTTTTAATTTTGTAGCTGACAGTGGCGTAACGAAGAATATTAGGGGCCCCCAAGTTGGATACTACAAAAGACACGTACTTGACGTCAATCAGGACTTGGACCCCCTAAATTCCTCCCCCACGATGCGAGGGTGTACGTTACGCCACTGGTTGCTGAAACAAAATCCTCCATGAAGAGGCGTAAATGCAGAATTGTAAAGAAAATGGCACCTGGTGAGGCAGGAACATTTACTTCAGTCCCCACATCACATTCGTTACCACTAAGGATTCAAGTTACGGTTGCGGTTCCAAAGCACAAGAGTCTGAATCTCAGTTCTCGCAAAGGAACACTCATACTTTATCCCAAGAAGAGTTCAAAAGGATGGAAGCCCAGGGGGGATCAGTCTAAGACAAGAATGCTTTGAGCGGGAAGAGTTTTGCTTATAATTGAATACGGGAAATCCTCGAAATCTCTCTCACACAATCGAGGCACGGGGCCATCAATTATGCAAGGAGAGCTTATATCGGCTCCCGCTTAAAGGATTGCCTTCGTTTCTACCCAAATTCGTACCTTTGGAGCGCAGACTCAATCCCCCAAGCAATAAGGCACGGCATAAGCTAAGAAATTGCCCCATTTCAACTTAATTCGATTTATTCAGAGAAAAATAACAGAAATAATAAGAATTTAATTTTCGATACATTTGATATTTCCCAGTGAGTGAGTGAATATTAACGTCACACAGTTCAGCAACTCGAGGGCATTTGGCGGCGGATCTCGTAATATTGAACCATGATCAATTGACGAGGACTACACCTGAACTGGCTCCCCTCCCCCTCCTAAATTCCCCACCACACCAACGGGAGGACATTTGAGTCTCGACATATTTAAAAGTGCATCGGTGGGTCTTCAGAGGTTCCCGGCTCGAACTCATAACACGCCTGCCACAACTCGGTTACCTTGACCACTAGGCTACCGCAGTCACTTGATATTTCCCAGAGAAAATCAAGTAATACATTTCTTTTCATTTCCATTCAACCACTAAAAAAAATATTTTTATTTATTTAAAAAAAAAAGCAAGTTAAACTCTACTACGTCCCTTCTTGAAAAAGTTTATCCTTTATCCTGAAGACCAAAAGAGTTTTCGACTATAAAATCCGAACGGAGGTGGAAACAAAGGAAAATGAATAAAGAAAAAATCTTTCGTTTGGTATGGTTTGATCTTTCATGATCAAACTAATTTCGAAATAATTTGAAAAACAGAAACTAAAGAATAAAGATTAGGAGAGAACTGTTACAATTATTCTGTAGCAATCATTTAAAACAATAACAAAATGTAAACATAGGTAAGTCAACAGAAAGCAAATGGCTACGCGAAATAACACTGTGTACCCCTTTCCAAAACTCTTGCATCGGAAAAATTTTAAAATTTAAGTTTTATAGTCTTTAGTTGGCTTCCTGAATAATAAGTTTTATTTCTATTCCATGTCTTCCAAAGATGTAATACACAAAATTATTAAGTATGTGATTGTTTCAGGCCCATTAAAGAAAAAAAGAATAATGCTTCTTGTCTGAAAAAAAAATTAAATTTTCTAAGTAAAATTTTAGTGTTGGTGAGAGAAATTACTCTATATATATGTTTATCTATATAAATGAAAAAAGAATTACGCACATTCTATTATTTTAAACCCTCCTCCTAAAAAGAACCGATAGTGACGTGAACAAACACATTTTTCTGCGCACATTGAAATTCTCACGGAGAACGAGTGACGGACAAAATGATCACTATTCAATCAGACAACAAATTTTCACATGGATTACGAGGCACAAAAACCTAGGATGAAAAAAAAAATTTCTTTCTAAATTTAAAGAAAACATTCTTTGCAGCGTGGAATACTTTAAACCCGAGTTTTCAAATTATTTCTTATGAATTCTTTATTAATTTGCCATCAAGGCTGTCTTCACATTGTAGAAAATATTTGGAATATTTTTTCAGATTAAAAAAAAAATTCCATCATCTATATCATTGATTCCAAAAATGGTCTATATCTACCCCCGGGGGTCTATGACAACGAAAAAATAGTTTGGAGGTTCACGAGCTATAAATTGGGTAGTCTACAATAGTGGTTCTCATTAAACCAAATCGTGACTTTAATTTTAAAGCAAAATTTAATCAAGTGAAAACCAGATTTTACTTATTTAAAAGATTTATTTAGTAAGTTTATTGAGGTTTAATTACAATTACGAGGTTACAGCATAAATTTTATTAAAGCAAGAACCATCACATTCCAGCGTTCCTTTCCAAAATTAAGCTAAAGCGGTATAATATTGACGTTTCAACCTATTTTGAACATTTAAATGCCCAGATTTTGAAACTAAATTTGAAAATGCATTTGGTATTATTACAGTAGAAAAAGGAAGTAAATCATCACACATCACAAGAGGCTATAATTTTAATCGTTTTTCTTTGTACATGTTAACTGCCAAATAAATTTTACTATGACATCTTTGGACTTTCTTGGTGTTGCATTTTGTGTGGCCAGCAGTGTAATAACGTTACAAAGCGATTAAGGACTTGACCGAAACTAAGCCATATACCATAATTGTATGTTAAAACCCGGAATACTGACCTGATATTTCCTCTAAGAATTGTGCAAATTGTTGTTTATAATGATTATCTTGCCTTTATAGAATTGATTAGTTTTATTACAACTGACGTAACACTGGAAAATGTTTTGAAACCATGCTTCGCACATAAAACTTGCTGTTATATTATACAATGAAATTCAATCCGAGAATGTGAGAAATATTTTACTGAATAAATCCAATATTTTCCCTTGTACTAGGTGCACCGTTTCTTGTTACAGAAACTAATTTCTGAAATTCAATATCCATTTCTTTGAAAGCAATATCAAATTCTTTAAAAATATCACAACCGGTACACCTTCAATTTCAAAGTTATTAGTTTTATCAAATCTTCTTTCATGATATTTCCATACTTATACCGAGGAAAAACTCTGCTAATTTTAACTCTCATCTAAAGCAATTGGATATAATTCTGCATAATTTAAATCGTATGTATTTTGCAAAAAAACAAAAATTCCAAATTCTATAACTTGATTTTTAACAAAATTGCGACTTACAGGTAACTCATTTATACGCTTTATAATCAAGTCCTTTTCTTTAAAATCAGCAAACAATGTAGGACTACATTCTATAAACGCTTTTTTTATTTCTTTAATTTATTTCTTAATTCTTTAATTTTAATTTCTTCTTTAATTTTAATTCTTAAACGCTCTTTTTTAATTCTCTTTCTGAAAGAGGTTAACCGTGGAGAGAAACGAAATGGGCAACTTGGAAACTAGCAGCTGTAATGTTATTTTCTGGAACCTAAACATTTTTTAAAAACTGCATTAAAAAAATTCTTTTTTTTTTTTGGTAAACAAATACGTTTTTTTCTCCCATCTGTTGACATGCCAAGATCAAAATGCAACGTTTCAAAATGTCTTTTTACATTATATGTACCTCCAAGTACTTTTACACACCCACTGCAAATTACACATATAACCATTTTATTCCTTTCAAACACACCATATTTATAAAACTATTTAGCCTGATACGGCCTGGAACTTGCATGACTGGTTTTTAATTTTTTAACAGTTGACATAGTATAGGGTTACATTTAAAAATACAAAAGAATGTAGAAAAAAAGTGAAAAAATGCAAATATAAATAAATAATCGACACAAATTAGAAAATCTAAATAAACCCGCGTAAATAAACAAATGGTTGCCAAGAAATCGTGGGTCAGTTAAAACAAGATATCAATCATTGGCATGGCCAAGTAATTTTAGCGCGTTTTTCACATGTTGTATTTTACAATAATGCAACTAATGAACTTTTTACTAACAGAAAGTAGTACTATACTTAAAAAAAAAAATTTAATTATTAAATTTAAATATGATTCGGCTTATCTAGGGCACAAATGCGACCCAATGCCGAAAACCCGAAGTCAATCGGTTAATTATTGGCTGAGAAAAAGGTACGACAAAATATGGAACGAAGACGAAATTTGCGCCCTAATAGTGCTTTTTTTTACACTACGTGGAAAACGCGCTAAAAATTTGTGTGGTTCAGTGTGGTCACAGGTTCGCCATCACTGCTATACAGAGTAGCATGCCTTATTACATAACTAATTTTTATAAGTTGACCCATTTTTTCAATTTCAATTTTAGAATAAAGCAACATGGCAAACTCATAATGTACAAGCCAAGAGATCTCACGATTCTGCAACCCATCCGAGATAAGCTTCTCAACCTCTATTAGAGTAGCAGGAATTTTTATCAAAACTTACAAATACAGATGTATTCATACATTTAAAAAAAAAACCTTCATAAACTTCATCGAATACATTATTAGCAGGATCGAATACATTATTAGCAAAAATACGTTACTTCAAACTTCGTTGTCAAAAAGAGTTGAGTTCAGAAGCCATTCTCAATTAAAAAGCCTAATGAATGAAAAGATTTCATCTCAATGATATTAACGACTGAATGCTCAAAAATTTGAGCCAATCACGGGAGAAGGTTAAAATATCTCGAATTTTCAAAACAACTTTTTTGATCAAGGGCGAGACCAAAATTTCAACCATTACCTACATCAGGGGTGGCCAACCCAAGGCAAGCGTGCCACATTGTGGCACGCGGGAGTCGTAACTGTGGGACGCGAAGACTTATTGAAAAGTTACAAATTTTTTGAAAATATATTACTAAATTAATTGAATTACAATAGAAAATTGTCATGAAGAGAATATGTAAAAAACAGAAATTTTCAGCGGGAGGTTTTAAAGGCGCTAAACAAGATTTTTCTTTTCTTCAGTATAGCACCAAAAATGAGATCATGCTCCAAAACTTACAATTCTACAGTTTTGTAACGTTCCGAGAAAAATTTTGAGTAACGTGAGATTAAAAACAAATATATAAATTATCTCTCTCGGTCGGTCGAATATGCCCAAAAAGTCATCCTTTCGCGGGCGTGGTTAATTTTTAACATCTCGGATTTCCATTCGAATTTCAGCTTCCCCTTGCAGTGCTGAAGGTTATAGCTATTGGCTGTCAGCATGATTCAGATAAAAAGGTTTTTTGGAAGGTGTTGACTATTTACGATTTCTGTAATGTCACGAAGTAATTGTGCAATATATTAGGAGAGCAATTGCTGATACGGTAGAAGTAATTCTATCTGCACAAAGTAGCAGCTTTATAAAGCAGAGGGAGTGGGAACTTGCATTCATGACTAATCAAAATGCTGGATTCGGAGCCTAGAAAATTTGTAGCGTAACATCGGCAAGTTGTTTCTAGCTGTCAGACTCAGTTGATTTAAAACTGTTTACCAAGACGTTAAGCTTTTTCCTGTTCTAAAAATGTTTTTAGATTTTAGCGTTGAGCGTAGTTGTTTAATTTTTTATTTTATTTTCAATACTAGTAAACCTTCGACATCGAAAAGAAATTATGAAGTGAATATTGCAGCACGTGATTTTAAAGTTGTCTGGGAAGAACAATAATTGTTTACACATCAAAATGCTTCCAAGCCTGTTTGTTTGATATGTGAAATTTGTATAGCAGTTCCAAATAATTTAACTTGGACCGTCTTTTCAAACAACTGCATAGTGATTTCAACCACATATATTCTGTTGGATCAAATTTGCGAACGGAATTCATCAATAAAACAAAGAAATCTTTAGCAGGCAATCTTTGTTCCAAAAGAGAAATGACGAAATGGAAACCATAGTGAAGGCTTCTTATGAACTTTCTTTGTTGTTAGCCCGCAAGAAAAAATCATATTCTGACGGAGAGGAGATAATAAAAAGTAGCCTTTTAATTTTCGCCCAAAATGTTGGTGGTCTTAATGTCAAAAATATCGTTAATAATATAGATTTATCTAGAAATACCGTCATGCGTCGTATAGATGACATGAGCCAGGATGTTGTAACGCAAATTGTCTCTGGACTTCAAAATAGCAAACATTTTTTCATTAACATTGGATGGAAGCTGTAATATCACATAAAAGCGGTTAAGCATCTTTGTGCGTTACACGAACAATAATTTTGATACTGTGGGAGAACTTCTGGATTTGCGCCTGCTAGTTTTAATTACAGGTGAAGACATTTTTAAGGATTTTAAAAATGTAATAGTAGACAAAATTAGACAGTGTTTGCACAGATGCAGCGCCTTGCATGGTTGGCAAGATAAAAGGTTTTGTTGCATTGCTTGAAAATTATTTGGAAAGAAAGGTTTTTCAAGTATCATTGTATTATTCATCAAGAAGCTCTTAGTGTCAAGGACTTAAACTTGTCTTTCGTTGTTGACCCCGTGGTGCGCTGTATAATCAAAATACGAGCTCGTACTCTGAATTGACGAATATTTCGAACGCTTTTCCCCGAAGAAAAGGAAGAAAACGACGAGTTACTCCTTCATTGTAGTGTGCGCTGGCTTTCCAAAGGAAGTTCACTTGCGAGATTTTGAAATTTGAGGGAATGTGTTTTAGAATATCTGGAAGAAAACGATCAACTGCCTAGTGAATGCTCGCTTCTCAGGAGTGAAAATTGGCTGTGGGATTTAACTTTTCTTACCCATGTAATAGAACATTTAAACAATTTAAATGTAAGATTACATGGGGGGGGGATTGTATTTTTCCTACCCTAGTTGGTCATATACCTTCTTTTGTGAACAAACTTTTGCTTTTTTTGTCTGGATTTTGGAGAGAAAAAATTTAACTCCTTTCCCATTCATGCAGAAATTATCTGCCAAAGTTAATATTGTTCCAAACTATGATAGATTTAAAAATTTAATATCCATTTTGCAGGATTCTTTCAGTGCCAGGTTTGAGGATTTTAAAGATGATAAAAAATACTGAACTTTTCATTAATCGTTTTTTGATTTCTCTTCAAGATATTAATTGTTACCCACCTCAGGTACAAATTGAAATTATTGACCTAGAGCACCATATTAGTCTGAAAAACTAATAAAAGGAATTTATTTTAACCGTAAATGATCCGAATTACATCGAATTTTAAAAATTTGTGCCACCAAGCAATTTCCCAAATTTACATGATTTAGCGGTCAGATATTGTTGTAGGTCTGGATCAACTATGTGAAGAAATGTTTTCTGTGCTATGAACGTAATTAAATCAAAATATCGCTCAAAATTAACTGATAAGCATCTAAAACACCTAATTTTGTTAGCATCTTCACGAACTAATCTAAATATAGATGATTTAGTACAAAAACTACAAATTCAAAAGCCACATTATAAGAAAGTACTGACTATTTAATAATCATTTAAAATTAAGTGTTTCAAGTTACTTATTTTTATTTTGTACCTTAGCTAACTGATTGATTCTGTAAAATTTATCAACAATAAAATATAAGTTTCTACTTTTGTCTTATTTGTTATACCATTTTTAGCGCGTTTTTCACGTAGTGGAACAAAAGCGCTATTAGGACGCAAATTTCGTCTTTGTTCCATAATTTGTCGTGCCTTTTTCTCAGCCAATAAGCAACCAATTGACCTCGGGTTTCGGCATTTGGTCGCATTTGTGCCCTAGATGAGCCGAATTATATTTGAATTTTCCCATAGTTTCCTACAAATTTTCCTGAATTTCGCTAGTTTATAACAAAATTTTCTCATATTTTACCTAGTAAATTTATTGTTTGCAAAAAGTTTTTTTTTTAAAAAATCTACCTGCATTTTGGAGGAAATCTTCACAAAAATGAGGAAATCTTAACAAAAAAAAGGAGTGGTACAGTACTACTTCCTGTTCGTAAAAAGTTCATTAGTTGCATTATTGTAAAATACATGTGAAAAACGCGCTAAAATTACTTGGCCATGCCTTGTTTTTCATTTTCACTACACAGAACTTGCATTTAAAAGTATATTTTTGGTGTAAAAAACCAATAATAAGCCTATAAGTAACATTTTTTCCTTTTTGCATATTTTTTAGTTTGGTGGAAAAGTTGGAAGTGGCACGCCTAATTTTTTTTATCAGATTTTGGCACGCTTCCCAAAAAGGTTGGCCACCCCTGACCTACATAATCGCGGTAAACAGTACTCGAATATTCCGTACTATGTATTTCTACGAAGCAATACTTCCAATGATATTAATTTGGAATACAAAAAAATCGCTGAATCCAGCAAAACATTGAAAAGAGTCATATCCTTCAGTGTTAAAAGATAATCTAATCCTTCATGCAAAAGTTAACATGCAACTCTACGTTATCCATACAAAAATTAATTTCTAATTAAAAATATTTTTTCATTGATTTCAAATAGTTAGAGCTGACGATTAATTACTTATTGGCAATTTTAATTGATATACCACTATTCCAGTAGCGCGCATAAAAAATTTTCAAGGAAAAATTTTCCATGGTCGAAAGTTTCCCAACTCATATCATACCTCAAGACAACACCAATTGATTCTTCTGACTTTGTCGATTTTGTTAACAAAAAAAAAAAAAACAGTCAAAAATAAATTATTGAATTAATAATCAGCATTAATTAATAAAATAAATTGTTAATTACAAGTACTTAATTAAATTTTACGTTATATATATTGGATAATCATCAATCGAAAAAAAACTCAAGTGCTTTGGGGGGTGTCTGGAACCCTAAGACACCCCCCCCCCCCTTGTGTGCGCCACTGCACTATTCCTCTCCGTTGTGAAAAGTAAAAGAAGATCGCGAGACGGTGAAAGATCCTGCGAAATACTGTATAATTCTTACTCATGGTTTCTTTTTTTCACCTAATAAATACAAATAAAATTCCTCCCCCCCCCCACACACACAGAAAAGTCCTCCCATTTGTGTCAATAAGAACAAAGTAGTGTTTTAAAACCAGAAGTAATTTCCATTAAATTCAATCCTTCAACACAAAAATAAATAAATAAATTACGTGAGTAAAATCAATGCGAGTACGTGTTTTCAAGGTATTTTGATGTCCGAGAACGAATTCGTCGAGTTTGCACCCTGTCTTCAATAATTTAAGATAAATTATTCGATCTTGCTGATTTAAAAAGGTTATTTTTGTCAGTTTTCCTATTTTACATCGAAATATAATCCTTATGGCTGAGACGAGCATTCAAAAAACGATTCTTTTAACGACAAGAAGCGAAGGGAAGACGCGCACGGAAAGCAAAATAAATGTGAGGAATTAGACACGCTCGCTCACCCCATCCACACGCAAACGACCCTTGTCACTCCATGTCCACCTACTACAACGCCTCGTTTGTTTCGCACGGAGGTTCGTTGGGGCACAGCCCTTTCTCTTCCCCTCTTGAGAGTAATTTTGAGCTTTAATTAAATAGAATTTAATTCGAAGACATATTTTCTCTCTTCACATTAGGACATTAAATATAAAACATATTTGAATAGGGTTGAGCAGGAGCCTCATTTTCGCTTGAACCAATACTCTACTATACTTATCCTTCTTATTTACTTCACTACATTTTAAATTAAAAATCCATTTTGCACTTAAATAAAACCTGAATACGATTTCTTTGGTTTCATTTGATTTTTGATTAACGTCGCACTTCGAAGCAACGGACTTGGTGATTTGGAATCTCGTCCAATGGGATTGCACCTTAATCTCCAAACTTTCATTCACGGCAACGTGAGGACTTTGAGTCTCGACAGATTTGATCATGCATTAATCAGTCCTTCAGTGTTACAATAACTCGACAACGACAACCACGAGTTCACAACCAGGACTACGAGGCTAACACGGCCACAAACGAGTTGTATCCGAAGACGTATTTCTTTTACAAATAAAGAAACTGCCTATCTCCACGCTCAGGAACAATTCTTCGCCACCCCCTCTAAAAATAATACTTAATTAATTCAGACAGAGGCTAACTTGTTTTTATACAGTTTTTGAGCTATACACACGTATTCCAAACAAAACTAAAATGAAATAGAATTAGCCACACAAAAATGAAAAACTTCGTAATCGTAACTATTTTGTTCATTGTTTCTTCTTGGCTGCTCTCCTATTCCACGGCCTGGATGAGCCTTAGATTAAATCCGGCCCTGGTCGGATATTTATTTAAACAGAGGTATGGATATCGGTAAACAGCATCTAATAATCTTTGTTGATGAAAAACCGAGCAAGATACGTATCAAGGAAAATGAATTTTTTCATATGATTTATTCTGAGTCGGCTTTCAAGAAAAGACAAACCATTGAGAGCTACATGCTTCATGTCAGGTGCCAGTTAAAAAACAGGTTAAACCAAAACTCGGTGGATGCGGTAACGGGTTAGGGCATGGAAAGCGCATGTAATACGGAGAATATGAAAGATCTTTCCGTTTAAAGTAAAAAAACACGGCTCAGCGGAGAAGGCGGACGGATCAATGATCGGGGAGAGTAACGAAGGGAAGTAAATCTAATTTTGAAAAGAGGCAGAAATCAGCAGAGAGTCCCCCATTCATTTACATAGATATGAACTCCATTTTGATACCGAGGAAGAAAATAAGAGCCAGATCCCAAATGCCGTACGTAGTTGCTGTTTTTATTCCAAAAGAACATTAAAAACAAAAGCCAACAATTTCTAATCAGTGTTAAATTTTGAATCAGTTTCTTTTCCCAATGCACTTCACGACTTCATTTCAAAAACACGAGAGGAAAACTAGAAATGATGGCCCAATACAGAACTCAAAATAGAGAATAAAGCTAGTACCCCAGTTTCCTAACTTCCACACCAACGAGAGGACGTTTGAGCCTCCACATATTTAACATGCATTAGCCCCCACTGCAGGACAAGTCTTCAGCAGTATTACGCTCAAACTCATGATACGCCAGCCACGAGTCCTTGACTTTGACCACTAGGTTATCGTAATTTTGAACCACAGTCAAACGAAGGTGACATCTGAACAAAGGCACTCCACTTTCCTGACTACCAAACCACGCCAACGATTTGAGCGTTGAGATTTAAAACGTGTATCAGCATCTGTACATGACTTTAACTATTTCAAGCACTGAACTTTTGACAAAAATAAAGCACAAGAGGTAAATACTTACAAATATTTTAGATAGACCTCACAAAACTATAATTATTGAACAAAAGCTGGTACGTATAAATAATATTATGGATATATAATAAATATTTGGACATATTAATAATATTAATATGTCCAAAGTTTTGAAAAATAGGTGGTACATATTTTGTACCACCAAGCTTCAAGCAGCATGACAGTTCCGGAAACATGGTTTTTTTTCCTCCCTAGGCACAATGGTAGGTTTAGCTAGTTATTTTATATTGTTGGAAAAAAATACACTTTTTCATCTTATACTGTTATTCATCCTATATATTAAAACATTTTTATTTTTTCCTAATCTAATGTTGAAACCTTAATTTTAGTTTAGTCTTAATATACCTAATATTAGTTTAACTTTTAAATATTCTATTCCATACATTATTTTATTTTACCTAGCTTTTATTTAGTCAACATATATAAAAAGTGTATTAGTTGCAAAATTTTTTTTCTTGAACACAAGATACAGCTTATTCAGGAGAATTGTGTAATTTTGTATGTACTATTTATAATTTAATAAATATTATTTTCTTTAAATTTTCATTACAACAAATCTATATCATAATAAATAAACATGTCCATTATTGCGGGGGGGGGGAATTGGAATGCAGTAGGTATTTGTAAAGAATATGGCCTTCAGAGACGGGTGGTACATTTTTGGACTCATATTTTCATACCAGCAAGCACGTGTGAGGTACTAATTATTATTTTTTTCTAATGGAGCTGCGTATTGGTATTTTTTACCTTTGCAGACCAAGTTCATTTCCCAGGAGCTGGTATCACTTTTTAGTGCGGCCCCGTATAGGCGATACCAATTGCCGCAAGTAATTTTGACGCCCAGTTTCCTCCCCAGAAGGAGGCACTTGAGTTCTGGCGATGCGAAATTGAACTTAGGAATTTAATTTTGCCGAGAGCACCCAAGCCAAACGGGCACTTCAAGGGATTTTTAACATGCCACATAATCATACGACATGGCCGCTGTCGATTTTCTGCATCACGAAAATCCACCGACGTGGGCCGAGGTCGAGCCCGCAACCTTGGGTGCAGAAGGCCAGCGACAAACCAACCACGCCACCCAGTACTAATTATTACATTATGTAACTAAATAAGTCAATATTACATGTACTTATCTGATTTGTATCAAATATCACAAGAATAACTTTCATTTGCATTTAAAAATACACAACACAGTCACTTCCAAAATATACTACACAACAGACTCACGGCTTATCAAAGAATGAACTACTGCATAAACCTATTGCACACAATTAGCTTCTGACATCCGTTGGATACTTGAGTAACTAACTGCTCGTAGTTGTGTGGTGGTTTAGAAATTGTACCCTCTATCATCAATTTCTGAGGCATTGAAATAAGAAGTACGTTTTATAAACTACCACACAATTAATGAATAAGAATTGGTGGTACAAAATATGTACCACCAAGCATGAAAGAGTTAATGGTACCAGAATCAAACCTACAAATCGATAGCAACAATGCCGCCCACGATTTCGCGAGTGTATTTCAAGAATTTAATCAAAAAACTGAAAATAAAGTTAATTATCATAGTTCGTTACTTGTTTTCTTCAAAATATAGGCTAGTAAAAATCTTTGTTGTGTACACGGCTTAATTTAACAAATCACACATATAAAGTAGCGAAATGATAAATGAGCAACATATTTGGAACGAGCTGAAATGCAGCAAATATGTTTCGTTTAAACGATAAGAAAAAACACTGCGCGTACATCAGTTATTTCAAAAATTATCCTTTGCTTTTAAAAGGAACAAAAGGTCTTGTCCATTGAAGGACACCAATGGGGACACGAAAATTGAGCATGACGCAAACAGTGAGTGTATTTTTAGTTTCTGCCTTGAGTTATGGTTAAGATTCGAAAGCCAAATTCACTCTTACTCATTAGAAAAGAAATATCGTTTCTGCTCAACAGTTGAGCACGCCATCGGGGGGGGGGATAAAATTATTCCAATTCTTCTCCAGTACTCAAAGATTTTTCAAAGCTCAAAAGGGTCAGACTTCTTGATGTTAATGGATTTAACACTTGCAGATCATTTTTCAAAATAACGCTCAAGTTGAGTCACTGTAAACAATCCTACACCCAAATGAAGAAAACTTATATATTATATTCTAGTTAAAAAGTTGTACAAATAACTCTCATTACTGAAGCGGTGGAAAACAAGATATCAATCATTGGCATGGCCAAGTAATTTTAGCGCGTTTTTCACATGTTGTATTTTACAATAATGCAACTAATGAAATTTTACTAACAGAAAGTAGTACTGTACCACACTACTCTAAATGTACTACTATCGAGCTTAAAAGAAATAATTACACAGATCTGTGTCAGCACTATAAAAAAGCAAAAAAAAAAATTTTTTTTTTTTTTACAGAAGCTACAAAAGCCCGGACAAGGTGACTTAACTCCTTGTCTAGGCATAAAACTCGCTTCTATGTATTTATTCTATGCAGGTAGATTTTTTTTAAAAAAAACTTTTCGCAAACAATAAATTTACTAGGTAAAATTTGAGAAAATTTTGTTATAAACTAGTGAAATTCAGGAAAATTCGGGAAAACTATGGGAAAATTTAAATATGATTCGGCTCATCTAGGGCACAAATGCGACCCAATGTCGAAAACCCGAAGTCAATTGGTTGCTTATTTATTGGCTGAGAAAAAGATACGACAAAATATGGAACGAAGACTAAATTTGCGTCCTAATAGCGCTTTTGTTCCACTACGTGAAAAACGCGCTAAAAGGAAATTATGCATTATATAACATTTAAAATTATACTTTCCTCATTCTAAGTTAGTAAAATCAATTTTCAAATTCACTTAAAGTAATTGAAATGCCAACGTTTGATAATCCTGACAGTAAAAATAGAAATATTAATACAAAATGTAAAATACTGCATATATATATATATATCAGATGCATAAACTTATAGCGAAATTCTTATGGTAGAAAAACATATCAGCTTTCTTTGTAAAAGATGGAAATTCAAAATTCCTACCATAGTATAAGAGTTAAAAAAGTGGCACTTAAATAATATCAAAAAATTCAAACCATATAATTAATAGCGCTGTTTGGACGTTGGACTTGTTCTTTCAGGACTTTCGGCAATGAACAGGCCCAGTGACTTACACAGCTTGTGTTTATTTTCTAATCTGGTACGTTGTAAATGTATTGAATTCATTATGTTAATCATTGATATTTATTTTCAATGCCAGTTTAAAAAATAGTTTCTTGGTACAGAGAAGTCATTTTTCTCCGTTCCATGAGTGCTGTATTCCGCTCAAAGCTGGAGTGGAATACAACAAAAGCTGGGAGAGGCCCTCTCTCAGCACTGGGGAAGAGGGTGGTACTCTTATTAATTTTTTGACAAACATTCTTATTCCTTGATTCAGATTTCCTTCGTTTTCAATTCTATCGTCCCGCTATCCTTGTTCATTTAATGTTCTATTTTTTCCAATCTGTTTGTATCCGATAAATTCACCACGAAGCATAGACTTTCATGTTAGAAAGAGTTGCGGGAAAGCATGACGAACACCCTTACGACTCTCACCCCCGTCAGGAAAGAGCATAGAAAACCAGTGTAGGTTTATCCATTGGGCGCTTAGGGTGGTCGCCAAGAGACCAGATAAGCTGGACTTAACTGGATCCAAGAGCCTCTCCTTGGATCCGACAATGCTAAGCGGGGGGGGGGGGGCGTAGATCTTCTGCGTCCAGGGATCAAAACGAGCTTAAACCAGCACTGCTGAAAACCTTAGCAATGCCTCTGACAAGAATAGAGTCGTTCAGTTTTCGTGGTTAAAACAGTAACAGGATTAACTCGAATCAGCAATACAAGCAAGAATTGGCATAAACACAGTCTTCCAGGTTATTAATTTATTCAAGAATTCATCTTCATATGAAACAAAAAAATTTTTTTTTTACTTCAACATTTATAATCGGTCCTCTTTCAGCCTAGCAGAACTCCAATTCTGGACAGAAAAAAAGCACAAATTATGCATTCATTTTAAAATAAGAATATCCCCCCCCCCTCAAGGTGCTTCTCTCGCGCAACCCACCTACGAGGGTGCATCTCCCGCAGTGACGCATCTTCCGAAGCCGGAAGGGCCTCGTAAAGCACTTGGAGCCCCAAGGCCAGTCAACACACCCGACTTAACGAGTGTTATTTTACCAAGAGCCATTATTTTGGGATGTTTGTTGGCAAAGAAGAAAATTCGGTTAGGCTTCATAACGACCTTCTGCAAATCAATTTTTTTTTTTTTTTTTGATCAACTGTCAAGCATATTTTTTTTAATACGATTTCGATTTAGAACGAATAACAAAAAAAAGCATGGTTCTCTATTTACCTGCTATTTTTTTTAATTCGTGTAAAAAAGCAAGAAGCAAAACCTTTTTTTTAAATTTCGTGTGATGTTGTAAACATTCCTAAAATAATTCAAAACACAGTAACAATAACTAATTCCTGGTTGTACCGGAAAGCTGGAGAAATGCGTGTTACTTTCCTCTCATTCCTTTTATTCATCGGAACTTGTCGTATTACAACTTTCAAAAGAAATGTTTTAGAGCGAAATCTGTATTTACGGTGATTAATGCCAGAGAGTGCTTGATGCTAGAAAAAAAAAATTCTTTTTCTTCTCGTCCTAAACAAACTAAAATCCGAGCATAAAAAAATGCTTCAAGTTTGCAAACATTAATTTTGCTATATTAGTGGTTGGCAACGGAAATGTGCACATGCGTTTAAAACAAATAAAAAATTTAATTACAGGACCTATATAAGGTTATTGATTATCTTCCTAAATTTCTATAAATCCATCTGCACATTTAAAAAAAAATACTAGGAATATAAATATAACACATTGGAAATACTGCATGCTGACGTAAACATCAGAAAATAACTTACTTTTAAAATAACATATTTGTAAAATATTCTTCAGTTAACAATATTTTTCCTTTCAAATAAAAATCTATAAATGCCTGTATTTTATGACACAGTAAACTCTCATTAGTCTATATCCTATGAAACTCGATACTGTTTAAAAGTGAACAGCCATTTTATTTTTTAAAAAATCATCAGTAAACAGAAATACGGTAAGAACCAACATGGTCTAAATATATTTTATTCCAACCTAACACATATCGTAAAAGTAATATTTTACTTTGAATTCTTATTTGTGTAATTATTTAATGCTTTAAGTTGTCTTATTTCAAAATAAAAGGTTTTAAATTATTTTTTTTTCGTACGGAGTATGTTAGACTATATTTATACACTGCTTAATATGAGACCTAGAGCCCAATGTGAGTCCGGTTCCACTGTTTACATAATATGTTAATAAAATGAAATATGTGAGCCGCACATAAAAATTACAATATTTTAACATTGAGTTTCACACGATTTTTTAAATTTTATTCTGAATTTTTGAGTATTTTTTAGAATGAATATTTCAAAAATGTATCCATTTTGTAAAAAAAAAAAATGTACTTTTCAGCTTGCATTACAAATAATTTAAATCGTTTTTACTTTGCAACAAAGCAACCCACTTAAAAATCTTTTAAGTTCATAGGAAAATCAACAACACAATTCGAATCTATACAAGGTTGGAAGAATAATATCCAATTATGTATATTTAAGTCAAAAAAGTGAATTTCAAATTACTACAAACACGCTTTTCATATTCATAAGCGGTAGGAAAAAAAATAACTGAATATTTTGTGAACTTGTTTGGTAAATAAGGTATACAAAGAAAAAGTGGATAGAAATACAACATCCACTGAGAAAGTGTATGTTATCCAAACATTTGAAGATCTGATTATGCTTGTCCATTTGCATCCGTTCCAAATTTTCACAATTGAGAAAAAACACAAGGATTGAGGATGTCTATTTTTCCAACATTCAGATTAATTGAGCATAAATTTGTGTTGAGAGGATAATTAGTAGTTTCTTCCTGAAACTTCCGATGTAAATTTATGCCATCTCCTCTAGGAACTTTTCAGTTTCGGTCGCAGATGCTTACAAAATACACTGATGGCCATACAAAATGCAACATTCTGAAGGAAGTATGCCAACCATGTGAAATTTACAACATGCGTAGGCGGCTATGAAATATGCAAATCATTAGCATTATAGCTGTAGAAGAACATCACGGGCGACCGTAGCGCCATCTAAGAGAAAGGAAAACAAATTAGCGATTTGAAGCACGTCAATTGTTTTTACGTGCGTTTTTTGTATAAGCTGTTTACCTACGAGTCGAAGACATCGAGCGTCTTTTGACCAAGTTTCTGAATTCGACCGAGGAAGAATAGTACCCCCCCCCTTACAGGAATTGCAGATTATCCTTCAGAGAAATCGGTCATCGTGTTGGAAGAAACTAAGTAACTGTGATGCGGGTCTGTCATCGCTGGATACAGGAGGAAACGACGGATCGACGGGGCCGATCGCACTCAACTCGTTGCACCACTGCCCGTGATGACAGGCGGATTGTGCAAGTGGCAGTGACAGATCGCGCAGCCACATCACGAACCATAGCACAAAAGATTCAGTCTGTTACGCATCATTCGGGGTCCAATCGTACTATTCGACGTCGTTTGCAGCAAAGTGGAATGTCCGCAAGGTGTTCATTGCTTCGTTTACACATGACTGGAAACCACAGGCGTTTGCGCCGCCGTTGGTACTATGAACGGCGGACATGAACAACGGAATGGAACGACATATTGTTTACTTAGTCCCACTTTTTCCTGTAATATCATGATGATCGGATTCGAGTTAGGAGACGCGGGGGTGAGAAGCTGCTAAATTATTGCGTTATACATCACCACACTGGTTCTACACCTGGTATCACGGTTTGGTTTGCTACGCATTTCCGGTACACTGAACAGCATGTGCTACATCTCTGAGGATTTTGGAGCACGTGATTCTGTCATACATTCAGGGTCTGCGATCAACCATATTCCAATAGAATAATGCGTGACCACAAGTGGCATGTAATCCTCAAGAGTTCTTCTTTACCTATCAGATTGAATTGCTTCTTGACCTGCTTATTCTCCCGATCTATCTATCGCCAATCGAAAATATGTGGTCAATGCTTGCACAACGACTGGCCCGGGGTACTCCATCCGCTGCTACACCAGATCAACTTTGGCAATATGTGGAAACCGCTTGGACTGCTATACCGCAAGGATACATCCAAAGCCTCTTTGATTCTATGCCAAGGTGTCTGGCAGCGGTTATAGCCAATAATGGCGGCTACTCTAACCACTTATTTTGTCATCATCCACACGTCACAAGAGGCACTAATTATGATCTTTGTACAACATGTTACCTGTCAAATAAATTTCGCTGTAATACCTTTGGTCTTTCTTGATGTTGCATTTTGTTAGGTCAGCAGTATACATACCATTACGAGCATCAAACTTAAAATTTACTTTAAAGATTTTGTATTCATTTTTGTATTCAGTAAAGTTCTCTACGCGTTAAAGAATATGACACAAAATAGAAACCCTTTTTGCAGAAAATAGAAAGTTCGAACATAAATCCGATTTCGAAAAATATATTCTAATGTTTGTGCAGTAAAATGTCCAGAGCTCAGGATTACAGGAAGACACGATAAACAGATGAAGCCAGCCAATAGGGTTATTTTGAAACATTCATGTGATATTAAGATACATCGCGTCTTGTGGCTTTGAGAGAAAGAATTTCGCGCTTCAATCAATCGAGTCACCGGAAAATTTCCTACTGTCAATCCCGCACGGACAAATAAATAAAATAAAAAGTCCTTTCAAGGGAAGAGAGCCCATCAAATTAAAAAGGGGTCGCCACAGAGATAACAACAATCTCTTCCAAAAGAAAAGAATGCAGACCAGGCAGTGAAAGATAAATGAAAATCCTTAGACACGTCAAACACACCATTGTCAGGAAATTGGAAGCATGAAAAAAAAGGTCAACTTTTTTTGGGGGTCGACCCCACAGGGGTGCCATCGAGTGGCGCCAGTGAGGTCACGCCCCTCCCCTTTTCCGGGACTCCCCCGAGTACGGGTGGGGTGGAAAGGATCATAACAGAATAGAAAGTGTTAGACTGAAATTATTTCTTGCGCCCCCCTTACAGATGCAAAAAAAGTCGAAATTTTATTTTTTAACAATATGTCTGTTTCTTTTTTCTTGAGAATATAGATTTCTTCAATACTAAATATCGACAGTAAGTTGCTTTCTCACTCTGGTAATATTCAATCAACTAATTCGAGAGTGACGTTTAAGGAGAATTCTTTTTTTAGTTAACACACTGTCGCTTATGTTTTATGGATCTTACCATGTTTCTAGACATTCAAAATAAAACAATGCGAACATACTGAACGATGAAATATGTGTTTCATCTTTACAATCAAAATATTAAACAATTAAACGGCGCATTTAATATTAACAACATAAAAAATCCAGTGCAGAATACGTCAGAAAAATTCAAGTTGGGTTGAAATACTTTTGAATTATAAGAATAATAATGTTATGCTAAATGGAGTGTGTGTGTGTGTGTGTCATTCTTCATAATAAAAATACTACCACCACTTCTGGTAGTCCGAAAGCACAGCATTCAGAAACTTGGAAATCAAACATACAGTGTCATACAAAAACAATAGTTTCCTGGGAGAAATTATGTCAATCAAATTAGTATAATGACACCAAACGACTGTATTAAATTGATTCGTAGATTTTTAATATTAAATTCGAATTCATCTCGAGCTGCATTACACAATATTTTTGGAAAGAAATGGTTTCTTGCATTGCAGCAGAGGTGGGAGACTGAAGCGTAATTTGTTGGTAGGCCCCGGCGACGGTCCGGTGTTTGACAAATCACCCGCATAACTACTACACTAAGAACAGCACACACACCCCTCTCTTCCCCAGCAACATTTTTTTTCCTCCCCACGTTCGCTTCGCGGGCGAGTCAGCTGCTCTTCCTTCGAATGTCAAGACACCCGTGTTCTTGACTTCAGCGTCGCAAGTAAAAATCCGAAATGCCTTTTTTTTTTTTCCTCTCATGGGTTCCAAAGAAACAATAGACCACACCAATCGCATACTTTAACAGTTCAAGAGATGAAAGATTCGATTGAAAAAAAAAAGGAATTTTTCCCATAAAACACAATTGTGTGCCCCACGGTTTTCTCTCTTATTTAATTGTATTGAGACGTTGCGCGCGCAATCTTTTCTCACGCGGAAAATTCACATGAAATTAAAACCTGTTGTTCGGTTGAATCTGGCCACGAACTGGAACACAGAACAATTTTTGGTCCCTTAAAATGGGATTCTAAACGCTCTCGACTGAAACATTCATCGTCACATTACAGCATTTATGCTCCCGTAATGCTCTCCACCATTTTTTGTCTTCGCGTAATATCAAAGAATATGCCTCTGCGACACTTTTTCCCGACAGTAAAATACTTCAACACAGTATATTCTGATATGCTTCAATGCATTACAATATTCTAACATCCTTCCATCAGAAAAGCTGCATATCATTCCACTCATTTCTGTTTGTCTAATTCATTATTTTCTGGGGGGGGGGGGGATGTATTCCATATTTCTTCTATATATTGCAATATTTTACATGGGCATTTCACATTACATATGAAAGGAAAAACTACTATACTTAAAAAAAAATTTGAAGATACAGAAGACCATATGCGTCACAAATTTACATAAAAATTCTGATATTTTCAGTCTGAAAATTTGTTCCCAGTTTGGTTCAGGAATTTGGGCATTTTCAGAATGCGAAGGTTATATAAGAACTACAATATTTTTTAATTAATTGGGGGGGGGGGTTGCTCACGGTACATTTATTAATAATAGCGTATATATTTTTACACTATTATTAATAAATGTACCGTGAAAATTAAATTTCAATCATTTTTGAAAAAACATTTATTACAATTTCAACAGGCATCGTGTAGAGAAGCTTTTCATAAAATCATTGGAACATAATTGTATTTTAAACGGAAATAAATAGCCTTATAACATTACTTAATTCGTAACTGAAATAATTCCAAAGTTAAATGTCTCATTGATTTTTCGTTCAAACACTACAATGAAAAACCTTTAAATTCCCCTTTTCGGAATTGTTTAAAAGAGCATATAACAGAAAGACAATTCTCCAGAAAGGTTATTCAACGACCTAATGGTGTTTGACTTCAATCAAGCAAGCAAGATGGTAATTTTAGCACTAAAAAAATGCAGAATTTGAAATATATTTCAAAATAAAGTATTATAGATGCGAGACCTGCCATACTTGTGTAAAACTCCCAACGTAATTTCCTCTAAAACAAACAAAAATGCACACGTGATGAACTATCACGTTAAACACGAAATATAGGATTGCAGTTCCTTTCCAGAAATATGCAGTTTCGCACTAAAAGGTCCTTTCAAACACTAAAAAATGGGATTTTAGTAAATCCTAATTTTCAGTCAGACTTTACACGGGTCTGTCCGAAAAATGAAAATAAGAATAGTCAAACTTTCAGACGAATTAATTTTCGTTTGATATAATGGGAACTCGCATTGATTTATCCATGTGAGTGACTCTTGGAAAAACTCTTAAGTAAGTTTGAATCGCGGTCAAGTGACGAGAACGACACCTGAGGCGGCACCCCACTCAATCTAAGACGGAACAGTAACTCCCAGTTTTCATTCGTACACAAGACATTAAAATATAAACACAGAGAGAAAGGAAGTAAATACAAATAAACATTACTGGGGATTTTTTTTCGTAAATGTGAAAATAAAAATGTACATCGAAATGCGTTCAAGTTATGAAATAGTACTGATTTATTTATATAAAATATTGATTTTATAAAATATATATATATATATATATATCTTATTCACGTAATGCAAAATTTAAATTGAATAACTAGGTAGCGGTTTACTCCCCCTCCCCCACAGAACAACAAATTTTTCATTTTTATCATGCTGATTACCCCCCTCCACGTTTTCTTCTGCGTGTATGCAGCCCCCCCCCCCCCGATTGATGTGTACTAAAATGAAATACAATTTATCAAAAAATCCCTTTATTCTTAATTTTTATAGTCCAATTTTCGATTAACGCTTTTGGAATGATTCTACTTTTCTGCGGATCTTGAACAAACAGATGATGGACAAAAAAAAAAAACTTGCCCACACATTTCTGGTTTTATTTTCATTTTATCTCAGCCAAATAAACTATCAAATTTAAAAAAAGAAAAAGATTAAATGATGCCCTTCCAATATGGATCGAAGTTGAAGACAAAATAGTTGTGACCATTCTCTATTCACATCCCATAATGATAATTCATTGACATAATTCGCAGTTATTGCTAAGATTCTTACTCGTATAGCATTTAACACAAATGACTTTTTACCAATATAGAAATTTGACGAGTCTTAACTCTGTTTTCACATAATTTACCAGGTAGAAACGACAATAAAAAAAACTATATTAATGTTATGTCCTGATTTCGTTAAACTGGTACGAACTATGCCTCATATTTCATCTCCGATGTTAGATGAATTCAAAGGATAGCGCGTTCAAGTCAAAAATTGAATAGTTTTAAAATGTTTGTGATTTTTTTTTTTTTTTTAACAAAACTGCTGACATGTTACAACGATGCCAACTCGAACAAAAACAGGGACCATTTTCGTCCTGTAAATTTGTTCTATATTAGCATCAATGCACTTAACACGAAGTGCATTGACGTCCCCTCAGAAGCAATACGGGGAATACTGTCGAAGGATCTCCCAATATTCAGCCGCAGACAAGTGACGAGAACGACACCTGGGTTGTCATTCAATTGGCATTAAAAAAAGACAATGTTTAAGAAAAAGATAAAAATTCGGAACATGCTTTCGGCAATTAAAATGCATCAATTGTCATTTTCTATTCTTATGTTAATCACAATGCGTCCGTAAAAACATTTTAATATATTAAATAAATGCGTATTTTTTTATTTTTGATATGTCTAATTGAAAATGTTCAATGCAATATAAGTAGAAGAAATGAAATTTGAAATGTATTGAGTGCAAGGGGGGGGGGAGGATCGATTTCCAGAGATTTAATATACTTTTTAAGAAATATACCATTTTATATACATTAGAGAATCAGTATACGACATTAATACAACAGCATTTTGTCCCATAACTTTTAGATAACCTATATCTTTTGTTCTATTCCTAAAAAAGAACTTCTTGCGCACATTTCGCAATATATAGAACAAGAATATTGTGTCAAATTTGGTTACAAATTGACAAATCGTTGAAAAAATAGAAATAATCACTCCTGAACACTGAACGGGAAAAAATTCAACATTCTAAGTCCAATTGCTTGTTTTTTTTTTACAGGCGTTGACTTAGGGTCCCTTCTTTGAGCCCAGAGCCACGAAATTGAATACGCAGACGCAACTTGACCCGAGCAATCCACAAGTGGTCTTTGTTCGTGTAAATTCGGGTAAGTTCCGGAGTTACGAGGCCCGCCTCTTCGGGGGCCAGGGTTCAAGACTAGAACTTCTTTTTTCACATTTTCAAGCATTGTCATCCACTTCTGAGTTATGGAACACATTTCAAGTCTCTAGCTCATCGGGAAGTTAGCTTAAAATCAGTTACAAAATTCCACCCGGACAAAACAGACAAGAAAACGAGTTAATAAAAACATGGTAAAAAAAAATGGCCCTATGCGTTCAAAAATCAGAGCTCTACACTCATCCCACCTTAGCAGTGACTTTTTTCCCCCATGCCTCACCCTACCTTTATTCCCTCCCATTCAGGAACACTTTCTTTGAGTTTAACTCCAGGACACGCTCCTTCAGAGCAGAACAATGAGCAACAACCCCCGGGGTTGTGAAGGAAGTAAAAAAAAAAATTGAAGAAATGTGTGTGCCCCACGCCTACGAAGTAGGAATTTTTCAAATCGCCCCTTCAGCACAGAAAAGAGCTCTTCCAATTTTTCCAGCTGTTTTAACGTACTTTTCATTTATCTTTACAATAGCACGAACGCGATACTAAAATACTTTTTTTTTTACAAATGTATGATAATCAATAAAAAATGCTTATGCTGAAAGATGTTCCATTCCATCCCTCTTTTTTTGAAGCGTTCGTTTTGTTCTTGCACTTTTATTTCAGTGCCCTTACGATAATCTTTTTAACGTTTTGATGACAATTGCGAAATCGCCCAGAAAGATAATTCTCGTATTCCATAAAAAACGTTTCATATTTTTAAATTTCGCTTTGAATTTTTTTATTCTTTCAATTAAGTAATTGCATCCCCCCCCCCTCCCACCTATTTATGAAATCATCACTAAGGCACATTACAATTTAGAGTACTTCACCTTTCAAATTCCTTTCTTCATTCGTTCGTTTAGACCAGGGGTGGCCAACCCGCGGCACGCTTGCCACAATGTGGCATGGTGGAGTTGTAACAGTGGCACGCGAAGACATACTGAATCTAATTCATTGAACTCCGTGAAAAGTTTTTTTAAAATAAAAACCTAAGTTAGTGTACTTTCGTCGCATTTATTATATTATTTTTAAATTTCGACTACATAGACTTGCATTAAAAAATGTGCCATTAGCGCAAGTAACATTTTTTCATTTTTCCACATCTTTTTATTGGAAAAGTTGGAAGTGTGGCACGCATAATTATTTTTTTATAAAATAGTGGCACTCTTCCCAAAAAGGTTGGCCACTCCTGGTTTTGACATTCATGACAGTTTTGAAACATTTCTAATCAAATAGAACCGAATATTTCAGCGTAGGAGCCAAGAATTTTTTAAACTCCAACTGGCTTATGGATCCGCTGATCTCGGAAAACGATTTACCGTTAGCTATGCACAAGCAATTTAAAAATCTTAAACTTTTGGGATATTTTGACTGAAACTTTTATTTTAAAAGAAAAAAAAGTCACATAAATCCTTCCAAGTCAGAGTCTGAATACGAATAATTAGTAAAATTCACATTAGCTCGTTGAGATGTCTGAATGCATAGGATCTCCAAGCATGACTTTTTCTCCAGGATCAAGCGCCGTATACAAATTCCTATTCCAGTTTATTTTTTTTAAAAAAAATGTCGTAGAAAATATGGCTAACACAGATAATATAAAAGATAAATGAATAGGGGGAAAAGAATATTATTGGCTTCAAACAGGCTCGCCAGAAACAAAACTTTAGTCGTTGACATTTTACTTTACATCAATTTGATTGGAAAATATTTTGCTCGTCTGACAACATTTCGTTTCTCGTGGTTGATATGTTTGAATAACACGGGATTTTTTGTTGCTGTTTTTGTTGTTTGTTTGGTTTATATACGGGTTTCGAATTTTGATTAAATTTTTGACAAGAAAACGGATCGGCTTATATACGGCAACGTTTATAATTATAAAAAGAGCAAAACAACACTGGCCAAAATATTTGTTCATAACACTCCATTAAAATGGCTAAGGGTGCTATTCTATTTGCCATTAAATTTCTACCAATACTAATACAAATTTTCAACACGAATTCATCACAGGTCAATTTGAATTATTCCATTGAAAATAAATTTTTTCCCCCAATCTTTAAGAGTCCGTAACTGATATCTAGGGAAAAAAAGACAGGTTTTACAAAAAAAGAACTTACCATAGATATAGCACTATATGGTCCATTTGGATGGGGGATTGGTGCAACCATATATCCGTAGGGCGTTGGTGGCAGGAAATGCTGGTGTTCAAACGGTTTGCCTACAGATAAATAAACTAACGTAAGATAACAATGACGAATGTTTTAAAATAAATGCTTCTCAATCTTTTAGAACGATTTATCTACTGATTTATTTTAAAAGGATAAAATCCTGCAGTATTTTACAAGTTTATTTTTTCCACTTGAGAAACTCTTTTACATTGGTTTTATTTTTCCTCTCAGGTTTAAAATTTTTCCTCCGACTCTCAGTCTACGCCTCTCTCTATCCTAACCTAATAAAAATAATCAAATATTTTTTATCATAAAACGTCTGCATAATAGTAGAGCCCCTGCTCAAAATCTAATCCACTGTGACCGTTCACTCATATTTCTGGATCCATTCGGTAAGCCCAGTTTCTTTGTTACATTTGTTTATTTGTTGTTTCTAAATAAATAAGTTTTGTAAGACAATGAAAGACATAGTGGATGCACAGTGCCTCAAGAGCACAGCAGAATTCTTTTAATTTTAAATCGATTTAAGTGCGATAAGACACATGTTATAGTTCGTCAAGAAAATACATAATTTATTCATAAATGGCATCAATTTAATGTTAACTATAAATAGGAGTTGTTAAATATCATTTTCAGAACTATAAAGCTCTTCCTATCATTAAGTTCTGAAAGCTTGCATTTCAGAACCGTTCGGTCAAAATGATTTCTAATCTCCTTGTGTGTATTGCCTTGATGCCTGTGAACACGCGAAATATTAATGAATTAACTCAGTTGAGGCATTTTCCTGAGAATTTTATTTGGGATTCATTCATTTTAGAGTCCAATAGTTCGAGAGAAGATCTGTACGTACTTTTCCATCAAATTGTGGAATCACTGAATGAAAATTTAAATTTGTGTGTAAAACTCATAATTCAAAATTTATATTAAAAAATTATTAAATGAAAGACAAAATGTTTAGATCTGAAAGCTCCTGAAAACTTCCTCCCAAAATAATCTTAAAAAGAATTTTTTTAAAATAGTAATGAAATCATCGACTAAATAAACAATATACACTCGATAGGGTTTTTAAAACAAACTGGTTACGTTTGATTGTGCATCACAACATGGTATAGTATAAAGATCACTATTAATTTTTCCTTTATTTCTAGAGCATTATTTGTAATTCTTGTTACATGTCCAGACATAGTGCTCAATAAGCCCAGAACTTCTTCCCTTTTTAAATTTTTTCAAGGCTAACAAAAACATATTACCAGTTGTACGGTTCGTATTCTTTGGGATTTGGGATTTTTCAATATTTGGGGGACCTCTAAAGTTTGAATAATTCAATCTTAAGATAAAAATCTGAAACATCTCCTACGACTAGTACACCAACAAAATGATAGTAATTCAACATAGAAAACATGCAATTTCTTAATAAATGAATTTAGTGACCATGAAACTATTTTTACATTGAAAATACCTTCACCAGGTGAAGCTATAAAAGCTGGTCTGTGATCTGAATTATTACAATATATAATTGAAGAGAGCTCTCCCAAATCTTAAGGGGGGAAAATGCTTGGCAAAGCTTCTGTATACTTCCTTCCCGTACAGCATTATATAATCAAGTTCTGTAGAAGGCTTGTCAACTAAAGATATTAACAAGCCTTAATTTCAAATAGGTTTCTATTTCAGGATACTGTCATGGCATTAATTGTGCAATATTCCAAAAAATTCAGTTTGTAATATAACTGAAAATATTTCTTTCACAGATATAGGACTGACTGATTGCAAATGAACTAATGATTCCATTAGGGTAAAAATGGAGTAGAAAATTACTGAAAAGGGACCTTATACTATTTGGAAAATAACTATGTTTAAATGTTCCTCATATACTTTTCTTTTTTGTGCATTCAAATAAAAAAAATCATAATTATGATCTTAAAGTCAATATTTAAAAAATATATCTCAGACCTAAGATTTCACAGAAGGGACAGCTCTCAAAATAAGATTCTTCATCTTGTTACCAAATTATAAGGTACAAATGTAAATTTTATATCAACATTACCAGTCTTATGATAATTGTGTGAAACCTTTTTTTAAAAGATCTCTTAAAATAAAGACAAAAAAAAATCACATTTTAAAAATGCTTTAAAAAATCTGATAAGCACATTTTTCACTTAAATAATATTTCAGCTACACATTAAAAAAAATGAGAAATTAAAAAAAAAAAGATATATGACATTTAAACTGCAAAAATAACCTTACTTCAAAATTATCAATTATATCAAAGTAGCTTTCATACTAAATGTAGTTAAAAAGTCCCTAACAAGATAAACACACACACATAGCAGTTAGTGCAAGGTAACTTAGTAATTTTGAACCTGAATCAAGTGACAGGAATGGTTCACCTCCCTCCACTCCAAACTTCCCCGCCCTACAAACATGAAGCCTTTGAACACCAATAGATTTAATGTGTATCAGATAGATAATACAGGACACACATAAAGATTTCTAATAAAATTACTAAATGTACACCATGAAAACTCAGAAATTGTTATATACAGCAACGTAAGTTACTTCATTGATTTTTTAAATCTTAATGTATTTTATACAGAATGCTTGTACTTCATTTTAAAAAACACAAAAGTATAATTTTTATATAAACAATTTTTGTAAGTATATAATTTGATACAGACAGATCAAAATTATATTGAAGTAAATATACAATTACAAGGATTTAACTTCTAACAATATCAGAGGTGCAATACATTTATTGTACTGATTTAAAATTATTGGGTACTTTTCCCATTAAATGTAATAAAATATTTTACTCTCTTTGATACATTATTAATATAATATTTTACTAATAATAAACAAAATACTTTATCAAGGTCATACTGGTTTAGAGATAATGCAAAGTACCAGTTATAGATACATCAAATATAGAATGAAAAAAATTTAACAGATTTGTCTGGAATCATCAGTATGTAATACTTTTTTTTTCTGCTCTGCCTTTGATTCTAGATAAATGCGCCTGTTTATATACTAATATAGCTGCTAGCTTATATATAGCAATTCAATAAAATTTAAATATTGATAAATAAAACCATTTCTTCTAAGTTTTCATTCTTTTTACTTTAAACATTATCAATCTATTTTTAACCTTGTATAATTCTCAACTACACATTTTAAATTTTAACAATTTCTCAATTACTAATATATATATGTTACACACAGAATTTTGAAATCAAAAGTTTCTTGAATATGTTCCTCCTCATGTTACTTTTCAAAGTCAAGTATCTATTATTAATGATTTTACTAATTTATAAAACAAGTTATAGTATTTTTTTTTTAATTTAAACCATTTTGAATGTTTTAACTATAAAACATACTTCATTTTTTCCATGAAAAATAAAATTCTCAATTCATTCTAGAAAGAAATTTATTAGATATATATAATTACTATTATCAAAGAATGCAATATTGTATATATTTTTATATTTAAGTTGTTTAAGCAATGCATCTCTACAAATACAAAAGTATCAAAAGAGAAAACAAAGTATACTTTTTTAAGACATTCATGCTCATTAAATATAACAAATCACAATCAGTTTTAGAAGGAATTATATATGAAGCTAGGTGTAATGACTAGAATACACGAAATGAAAAAGGAAATTTAGATGCTTATTTCACAAGTAAGTAACAGCATGATTGTGATATCAATTAAAAATTATATTTGTTACCTAGAATAAATCAAGACGTTTTCAATTCAGATTAGTAGATTATATCCAAGATAACATAAACTACGAGCACATAGATAGATCATCATACAACTCCATTAAAGAGAGCATTCTTTCACAAGCATGGGAAAAATTCCTATTATAAGTTACAAAATTGAGGATAAGCCAACATATGTTTTTTGAATGGAAGCAAATACTAAAACGCATGTATGCACACACAAAAAAATAACTTAAAAAACATTGAATATATCTATATTTTTCTTTAAAACATTAGACTAAGGGAAATAAAAATCTTTACCCATTAGAATACCAATGGTATAATAAAAATCAATGGGCAAATTTGCTTTTTTTTAAATAAAAGTATTTACAGCAAAATAAAGTTCAAAGTTTTACAAAACTGTTTTAAGACTGGATTTATTCCGGTTTTATAAAGAACCTACCTTCTTTAACTTCAATTTCTTTGCTTTTTCTTTTACCTAAACAGAAATGACCAAACATTCAGGATTAATTCTTTTTTAATATTTTGTACATGCATAATAAAGTACTCGGCATCCTTTTCTCGGAGCACGAAAGGTCACTATACAACTTATTCAAATTGAATATACCAAATGCAGAAAGTACTGTTGCCAATACACATATATTTAATATTATTTTATCAAACTATAACTGCTTACATGTAATTCACAATATTTATTACAAACACAAAAGCAATCAGAAAAACCATTATGACTATACATAAAATCTTGTTAACTCCAAGGTAAAAACAAATTGAAGATATTTATAAGTCTCACAATTTTACAAGTCACATTTATACCCAACAAAACAGCACTTAGTTGAACATAATTACTATAAAAACCAACTATTTGCAGAACCAGCTAAGGAAATACATTAACGATATTTACTAAATAGACTAACTCTTCAAAGGGAAAAAAATACCCTAAAATTTTCAGACAGTAATGTTAAAATTGCTTCTTCAAACCTATTGTACAAACAAAAGGAATAAATTCAACAAAGCTGAGAAGAATACATCTAATCAATTTCTCGAAAAATTAAGTTGGATGAAATGTATGACTTGCACTTTTTGGATATAATTCTTATAATTTTTTTAGTATTCACCAGAACAACTACATTTCATGCACTTTTTTCTGCTTTATATTTTATTCATTTAAATCCTCAAGTATACAACATTAATTAATTTCACAAATAAATATAAACTTTACATCTGAATTTTTTTTTCCATCACTTGGCATCACATGATTTTATGAAAATGGAAATATAATGCATTTTAAAAAAGGGCAAAAGGCAAAGAATTCTTACTTGTTTGGTACTAAATTAAAAAAAATCCATAGCTTCCCAATATTAAAAGAAATAATTATAATGAATTTATAATTTTAAGTTTTATTGCTTTGTTAAAATTTTTAAGTTAATTGATGGTTTTTTTTTACTACAATAATAAATTACTTAAAATTTTAAAAAAGATGACAGTGTATTTTGATTACATAAGGCATTGAAAAAATAAACTAAAATAAATATGAAGTGGATTCAGTTTCAAAATATAAAGGAATTTGAATAGTTTTTAAAATATTGTGGAAGTCAAAGATAAACTATGTTTTGGGGACCCAGAACTGCGAGGGTACATTTTTCTCTCTACAGATATTTGCTATAGAACTGAATTATAAATAAAAGGGGAGGGAGGGTGAGAGACAGAAGATCAAAAAATCACACTATTTCTTGCTAAAAAAAAGAACAATTTAAATTTGGGAGTCTCAGTTCATTTTCTATAAACACAATCTGTAAAAGTGACTAACTTTTAACCAATTAACACTCACAAATGATGAAAATTCTTGTTTGAAGCATCAGGGATGATACCTTCTGAAGTGAAATGTAAACACATGGTGAGCAACGCCAAATAGAAACAATCCCGGTCAAGGTCGTTTCAAACACACATTGAAAAAAAAAGAAGTCCGGCACTACTCACCATGCTGAGAAGCAGGACCGCTCTGCTCTGCAGAAGGTCTCGGTGACTTCGTAGAAGACGAGAAATTCGTCGCATTCTTCTCCTGAAACACACAAATAAAGAGGCGAATTTTAGAACGTTATCAAGCTGCGTTCTTTGTTTTATACTTCTCTCGAACATTTCAAAAAGAAGGAAAGGCACCATCAACACGCCTACCTCTTCTTCAGTAACGAGGCTGGTTTTGACATCTTTGAGATTTTCGGCAGAGGATCGTTCCTCTTCCTCTCCTACTCCTTCGACGCGATAAACTTTCAATTCATCATTGCAAGGAATTTCTGATGCGTGGGGCATGTCTTTACCGATGTGGCGATCAAGTGCACAATATCCAACACGCGAAGTTAACAACACACACCACAACGCGCACGGCCGACATGCGGCAGTGTTTGACCGTTCTATCCACTCTGGGAATCTATCTTCCAACTTTCGAGCAAATCAGAGAGCTCCTACAGGGTTGCTGCGCTGGAGCAGACGAAAGGGCGCCAAAGGACCGCGTAAATTTGTCGCCAATTCATCGCTACTTTCTTGGGATTTGCTACCCAGATGTCTTCACCGTAAGCACACCAATTACATGTTAATTATTTGCGGGCTGTATTCAAGATTAGCTTGCGAATCAAAACAATGGACTTTGTTAAAAAATTAATTAATTAAAGCGATGTATACTGAGATGTAAATTTTTTTATTGTTAATATAAGGGTTATAATTATGTTTATATTAATCACACTTTTTTGTTCGATTCATTATATGAAACGAACTTCCAGTTTGTACAATTATAGACGAAACACATTAATTTTTTTCAGCTTTCCTTTTACTTTTAACTTTACAATAGTTTTTCAAATTTATGTATATTCAAATATTTTGCGACAGTCGTGATATTTACAAGTTAAGTAATTCTCACTCAAGTATAATTATACTTATGATAATTAAATTTTTGATAGTAAAAATGTAATTAAAATCGTTTTATGATGAAATTTTTAAGTAAAAATAAAATGTACATAGTTTTTAATTTGCGAGTAATTTGAATCTTAAGATAACACAAATTTTCAGGAAAACAAATTTCAAAAAAAGTATTGTAAGATATTTTCGATCTTTTTTATCTATGTATAATTTAAAGCCTACAACATAGAGATTCTCAGTTACTTTTAGCATTTGCAGAGGGTTGTCCCCCCCCCCCCCCCCCAGTATGCTCAAGAAATGTTTAGCTTTTATTTTTTCCCATCCAAATGTTTTTTTTTTTTTTTTTTTTTTTTTTTGTAAATCTGCATTGGAAAAAAAAAAATGGCTTTTGTCATACCTAAGTAAAATAGCATAGTTTTAGTTTTTCTTTCAAGGAAACCACCAATTATATCTTTTTTATTTAAGAATTTATCAAATAAACTTTTTGCTGCAAAGAAAAAAAATACAACTGTAAAGAATTCTATGCATGACGTTGTTTAACAAAGTATATCTGATTTTCAAGTTCTTTCTATTTGAGTAATGAATAAAAATAAATTTTTGGGAAATGGATCAAATTTTCATCTGAAATATTATAATTTTACATGCTTTATTAGTAACTGAAACACAAGTTTTTCATAAAAAAATTATACGTAACAAAACAAAAAATTCTAATTTCAGAAGAAAAAATATTTTAAAATAACTCTTTGCCTTAAATTTTTTCTAATAAAAAAATTTGTAAAAGTAATGTTATAATGTTTATAATTTCATTATAGGCGCGTCTGGGACATTTTGAGGAATACTTTAATTGCACTTATTTTCTACCATTTATTTATTCCAAAATCCTTTTTAGAAGATAGAAATGTGGCATTTTTTGACTGTTGAATCTGAATGTTCAACCCAAATAAATTAAAAAAGAATGAAAAAGTGTTTGCAATCCTCATCATTTGACCGTAGTCCAAAATTTCAGGATCTGTTACCAGTAGCGCACACAAAAAATTTTCAGGGGGGGGGGGGGTCGAAAGTCCCCCAACTCGTATCATACCTCAAGAGAACACCAATTGACTCTTCTGATTTTGTTAACAAAGAAACATTAAAAAATAAATTATTAAATTAATAATTAGCATTAATTAATAAAATAAATTGTTGATTAAAAGTAAATTAAACTTTACGTTATATATATTATCATCAATTAAAAAAAACTCAAGGGCTTAGGGGGTGTCCAGACTCCCATGACACCTCCCTTGTGTGCGCGCCACTGTCTGTTACCATTAGCCCTCCAGCTGCAGTAGGTTAATAAACAAATTAAACTCACTTGACCCTAAATCCCTGACTTTTGATGACATTATTTTAAGACAATTTGAAAAGTAAGGTGCGGAATTTTTACAGTTGCTATGAGTCAAGACGTAGACTGGGAAGTACGTATTTAGGGGGGGGGGACCGAAAAAAGAATCTTTTTTCCGTTGGAATAATAATTATTGCCTACTTAAGTAAAAAAACGGGAGTGTGAGTGCTTCTGATCACTTGGTAAAAGTGAAAATTTCTAATTTTCCTATTTGAATATATAACTACAAATAATAGTTGTTGTTGTTGTCGTGTCCTTCCCGAAAAGAAGGAATTAATGCTGCCAGAGCCTGAGACAGGTTGGACTTCTACACGATAGATGGCGACACCACCTCCCCAATTTAGGCATGGAACTAGAGGAAAGGGAAATATTATCCAGCTCCCTGCACTCGTGATTTCTGCTGCGACCACCGACGAAACTTTCGGACCTACTGATTTAACGAGCACATACTCCGTGTGCACTCGGAGGGTATTTGGTGGCATCGAGCCCAGGCCCTCCGGTCTGGAGTCCGATGCTCTAACCACTAGGCTACCCACGGCCCTTACAAATAATAGTATGTATGTTATAGAACAAATTAGTTCGGCGAATAAAAAACAAGGTAATATAGATTTTGTTATATAAATTATTTAGTCTTAGTCTGTACTCATAGAATATTAATTGCAAAATATACATATAGATCATATTTGTGAATTAATTATAATAAAATTATAAATAATGAAATAATTAATGAATAAATAATGAATTCATAATTAATAAATAAATAATGAATTCATTAATAAATAATGAATTCATTCTTCATTTTTACGTTGCGCAGAGTGTGAGTGAGAGAATATTAACGTCGCACTGTTCAACTTCACAAGGACTTTTGGCGACGGACCTCGTTATTTTGAGCCATGGCCAAGTGACGAGGACGACACCTGAGCAGGCACCCTCCTCTCCTAACTACCACTCCACACCAACGTGTTTACGTTGCGCAACTGAGGTCGCAAGGAAGTCCGAGACAAGGTCCTTAAATAAATGTTGAGGATTTCAAAAGAATTTCTTTTCCTTCAACGACTTTAAAAGATTCATCTACTGTTTTTCTAAAAGGCTAGTAAGTTCAACTTTTATAACATTTTTAAACATTACTGGACATAATCAATGTTCAACGGAAAAAATCAAACTCTCGCCTTTATTAGATATAATCCGTCAATTCCTTTGATTCCTGACGGAGAGCGTGTTGTCGTAAGTAAATTCAGAAGCGAGAAACACCTTTCTATCTTTATAATTTTTTTTAACAATATTCAAAGCAGCTTCGATAATAAACTCTTGAAATATCCATGTAATAATACTCATAGTCCCTTTCCGGATCTCCTACATAAAAATAATCTTTTTTAAATCGCTTTCTCCTTTACTTCTCTTCCCTTGTTCACTCACTTGAGTTGAGTGGAAGAGGCTACATGACAGTAATATTTAAATAAAGAGAATAAAATGACGGCATAAAGTGTGCTTGAAATTTAAAGAAAACACGCGCCTAAAAAGTTTTCAATCCAAAACTAAGCGGGCGTCACCAACCCGTGGGTGATTGATGCCGACTGGAACCGATTAAACCCGATTTAGCGTAACGCAGCCGAGCGTGACACTTCATTTACATTCACTCTTCAGTAAAAAAACGCCTTAACAAGTTATCACTTCCAAAAAAATTGTTTTCAAACAATATCTTCTGCCCTCTCATCGCACTTGAAGTTTTGAAAACTGTAGAAATATCTCACTATTTTTTTGTTAATTTTTTTTATAATTTTTTAACTTATAATGCCATAATGGTATTGTTCTAATTGTTAAGCTAGTAAAATGAGGAGCCGGAAAAAATTGTTAAAATTTGCACAGTCAAAATAATTATTGTTCATGCTTGCAAACACAAATATTTTTTGTAAAATTTGCAGCATTTTGTAATTTTGATTAGCTTAATTTTTTTCACCTTAACCAAACTTAATAAACAGTAAACATATTTTTTCACTCCCAATCTTTTTACACTATACTTGGACGCATTTTACACATAGTTTAAAACAGCCAACTATTTGACGTCATGAACCAGTAAATTCATAATTTAAATCCCGCGATCCACTAATAGGAATTTTTAAATGTTAAATATATTTATAAAAAAATTGTGATCTAACAACACATAAAATGTACCTAGTTAATAAAATGAAACTATTAATTGTAACCAAATTATGGAAGCTTTATTAATAAACCATAATAAACAAAATAAATAAAAACTGTAAAAACAAAATGGTTTAAGTATATCAAACTGTGTAAGCCTTATACATTCCTAGTGTGATGGATGTTCCTGCTTACTTGAAATAAGATTATGGATATTTGGGCTCATGTTGTTACTGCAAAATGGAGAACTGCGTTTATTTCAAGCTGAGATCGGTACCGTGTTTTGATGGCTGTGAAAGATGAAAGGTTCTTTTCACATAAATAAGTTGTGGAGAATGGGCTCAATTCATGTGACGTCATAGTCACATGATATTGATAAGCACATGTTTTTAGCCAATCAGTTCAAAATCTCATATGACGTCATAGTCCCACGATAAAAGCAATCATGTGTTTCTAGCTAATCAGTTCATGAGCTTCGTTGTTGCCAACTTTTGATCTTTTCAGAAACTTACTTTTAAAAATATACAAATTCGTCAACAACAATAATGCGCATAGGTAGACAAAATGCATTTTATTTAAAAGTGTACGCATAAAATAAAAAAAAATTTTTAATTTAAAAATCTTTTGAAGAAATTTATTTTGTATAGCATTCGAAATTTTTTTACCCAATTATAAAATTAGAAATTTTACACATGTTTTACAAATGGAACAACAAGTACAATTAGTTTAATGTCTATTTTGATTTCAAGGGAGATCACGTGTTTGTCTTTATCATGTGACTATTATGAATTGAATCAGAATTTTCATCGCCTGTTCTCTAGGAAAAGGGTATTCACTTTTTATGGAAAGCCAAAACTGAGATCTTGATAAAGATGAATGAAATTTAAATTTTAGAGTTTCGTCGAACGATAGGTCGATGAGGCTTTCTCTTAGATGCATGCTTAAATTATTATCCTGAATTTTCGCTGCAAACGGATCTATTATCCGCATATTACCATGTCTGGGATCTTGATTCTTTGGTTAACAACGAGCAAAAGATTCTGTAAGTGATTCCAAGTGCTTTTTAACCAGGGTTACTACTTGCTGGTTAACGTCATTTTCCTTCATGTATTCATCAAAATTAGAAAACATTTGCATATAACCTGCATTCCTAAAATTTGTTCACAGGCTTTTAATATGTAAGGCTTAATTCATTTTTTCCCGGCTTTTTGCATTTCGCGATCTCATTTGCCATGAGATAGAAAGCCTTTAGTAATGATTTATCTTCCATGGTCATTTCTCTTAAAACAGTAACTTGCTTTTGCACATTTCCATACATTTTTTAAAAATATTCTAGCAGGATTTTTGCTATATCCAAGGGTTTTGAATTCAAATGTCTTTCGTTTGGAAGGTTTTAATGCATCCAGCTCACTGTCAGGTTCTTCAACGAATTTCAAATTTTAAGTTGTAGGAATAAGATATTTTCTTAATATACTTTGCGTTGTGTTTCCTCTCTCCGCTTCTCGTTTCAATGTTTTTCCTAATGGTGCTTGATGGAGCAGGGGTGGGCAAACTTTTCCAGGGTGCGGGTTACTTCTAATTTTTTGAAAGTGTTGTGGTCCACTCAGGGGCCTAGGTGCGGTGAGCTAAAAAAGGGGCTTACAATACTCACTATAACTTAACAATAAATACGGAATACGTATTTGCCTGCATAACGATTACCCTTTTAAAATCGCGTTTTGAACAAAACGTAATAATAATAGACACAAATAAAAAAATATCGAATGGTTTACTTATGATCAAACAATTCAAATACATTAAAAATAAAAATGATTTTCATCAATAATTAGTTCTCAATCTTAGTGTGCATACTGTTCGCCAATCTTGAATTTCTCAGTATATAATTATTAACTGCTAATCTTGCACTGGATTCTAAGCTGTCATCTGTGAGACAGGAACGATTGGGTGGAACCTGATGGTGAATAACGCGATAAGAAACAAATGCGATAAGTCATCGTCTCTGATATACATAACCAGAAATCCATTAACTGTGCCGGTCTTTGATAAGGCTCCATCAGTTGTCATCGATGCAACTTTATAAATTTGAATTTTTTCCCCCTCCACTATGTATTTTCTTTTTTTTAAGGCTCAATAAACATCTTCACACTTCGTGTTTTCTTCTTTAAAGGTAATATTGTTAATGATTCTTATATCACACTTATGTCTTTAAAAATCATTATTATAAAAGGCTAAGGACTGAAGGTATAGAAATGATGAATTCTGATGTAGCTGATCAGCTGAGCGAAGATATTATTATCAGAATTCATCATTTCTATACGACGTGGGAAACTTCTAAGCGGAAGTTGTAGGCCTATAATTGCTAAAATAATTTCATTTTTGTTCTTGAATGAATCTCTGACTTCCAGAAACATTTTTTTTTTAATCATTTCTCCATTAACGATTGTTAATATATGACACACGAAAAGATGCAACTGTTGCAGCCAAAGATATAGCATCGGTTTTAATAAAATATGATTGTGTTGACGGAATAATTACGATTTAAATTCTTGTAACTTCTGCTTAGACATTTTGTTTTTGAACGGAAAATCTGTATCGAAACTTCCAAACATGCTTTTGAAATACCACGTTTTGGAAATTCTACACTTGCATGACATTAGCGAACACATTTTGCCTTCAACATTGTAAAGAAATGTAAGGAAACATTTCTGTAAAGAACAAACTGTTCTTCCCATTCTGTATTAAAATTGTATATTTTTCTTTTCTTCATAGTTGCTTTCGACATTGCACTCTTCTGTTAAAATATAAAATATTGCTATTTTTACTACAAAAACACAAAATTGTCAAATTGAATGTTTAAACAACTATGAGCGACTACTAGTCGATGAAGAGCGGACATATTCAATGCTGTGAACATAAGTTAACCGATGAATCTATACCCGACGTATGTAAACATGTTCGCTGTCGGATCCCGTGCCATCACGGGACATGATATCAGCACGAGAAATCAATCCCGCGGAAGTGCGATATATATGTTGTTATAGTCAAGAGCTAATCATCAATGTTTACTCTCCCCTTCAATCGGCTTATGGGGGGAAAAACTCATTTCTACGTCTGGCATCGTGGTGATCACTCCCCCCCCTCCCCCTGTAGTGGCAGCAAACGTGTTAACCCTTAGAAATTAAGCGATTCGTTCCCCAGTGCCAGTGTTTCACATAGGCGGAGACATGCAATGAATTTGGAGGAAGGGGGTAAAAGGTACAAATCACAGCAACTTTTCTCTGAAATAAGTCAATCCTTCGCCTACACAGGCTGTCAAGGTACTTTTATTACATTCCAAAGCTTTCGGAATGGTTTCACTGATAGCAGCGCAAAGAAAAGAATCGTACCCTAAACATACCGGTTGAGTGAGACGGATATATACGCCTGCAGTAGTTAAGGGTCATCATGAGCTTCCAATAAAGGTAGATGTGTCTATACTTACATCGAATAATTTGCTCAAGTAAACACAATCACGTCGATTGTGAAAATTCGATTCTCAAGTCTAGCTAGAGTCGCGGTGTTCTACAAATGTTTCTTTTAATATGCGCGTCTAAGGTGTTAGTAACGGCGGTCACCCAAAAATGTCTTGGCGGTCCACCAGTCGATCGCGATCGTCTTAATGCCCACCCCGGCTGTGGAGAGTCTGATTTATTGATCAGTTCACGGTTATGTGAAGTACTATTAATGTTATAATTATCGTTCTCAATAGTTTTTAAATTACTAAAGAAAGGCCGAATATTCTTGAGCTTTTTTTCACTCGTTATGGGTTTAATTCTCTCGTTTAAATCTAAAATTTAAAAAAAAGAAATTAAAAAAATTTCAAACTAATTATATCTTAATAAATATCAAATAAAAGAAAATATGCACATGGTTAAGATTTAAGATCATACCCCTGTATTAAAGAAATACTAATATACAAAAGCAAATACTCAAAAACTTCCTTAATAACCCGCCTAATATTATGAATATATTTTAAATGGAACTCAATACGTCCGTAATGATATACATAGGCGACATATAGTAGAAGAGTGCAAAACGAGACGAGACAAAACATGTAGCCAAAACAATACAGCTACTGCAAGACACAATTATTACATTTACCACTTCGAAATATTCAACATTCGAGCTGCCCTTCTTTACGGGGAATTTTTAGTGGCACCATCAGGGACGTCAGTAGATGAAAAGTGGGGGTTCTGGATCATGAGGCTCTGAGGCTTTTGAGGTCTCAACCTCAGTCAAACCACAGCCTCCCCGTCCCCTCCCCCCGCGTCCTGTTTCGCCTCTTCACCCCGTCCCTTTTCGCCCCGCGGTCCTTCGCTCTTCTTTTCGCTCCTTCCCGAATCCACCCCTTCCAAGGCGGTCCCTCTCATTTCGCCCTTCTTCATCCGTGACGCTTTAGCCTTGCTCTCGCGTTGATAAATATTAAACTTATTTCCGAATTGAATCATATCTAAAAACAATTTCGGAAGTTAACATGGTATTAATGATTAAAACCAGTATTTGAATTCAACATGGAGTGGAAAAACATTTATCGTGTTCCCGAACACGCAGGTAGTTTCGGTGGTATCGATGATGCATATCGTTCTCTAAAAGGGAAGGTTTCTAGAAAAGATATAAAAAATTGGTTACAAACAAAGGAATCATATACTTTGCATAAACCAGTTAGGAAAAAATTTTTGATACGAATCGAGTAATCGTTGGCCAAATAAATCAGCAATTTCAGGCAGATCTAGTCGATATGCAATCCTTATCTTCTTTTAATGACGGTTACAAATATTTGTTGACTTGTATCGATGTTCTTTCGAAATATGCTTGGGCTATACCATTGAAGAATAAAAAAGCCGAATCTATTGTATCAGCTTTTAAAAAAATATTTTCGGAGCGCATTCCGAAAAAATTACAAACAGATGCTGGGAAAGAATTTGTGAACGTTGTGTTCCAAAAATACCTAAAGAAAATGAAAGTTGGATTTTTTACAACAAATAATAAGGCAAAGGCCTCTATTGTAGAACGATTCAATCGTACTTTGAAGACTAAAATGTGGAAGTATTTTACTGAAATGAACACAAAGTGTTACATTGATGTCGTTGGAAAATTAGTGTACAGTTATAATCATACATGGCATCGAAGCATTCGCATGGAACCCTGCTCGGTAAGCGAACGAAATCAAACTCAAGTGTGGCTAACTTTGTACGGAAAATCTCTGAAAGAACAATCAAAATCCATATTCAAAGTGGGTGATACCGTGCGAATCAGCAGAGAAAAACTTAATTTTGAAAAGGGTTATGAACAAAATTGGACGAGAGAAATTTTTACTATTCACCAAATCCTTTCTAGAAATCCAATAGTTTACAGAGTAAAAGATTTATCTGGGGAAATTATTCAGGGCACCTTTTATCCTCAAGAACTGCAAAAAGTATCCGATTCTGGATTTTATCCTGTTGAAAAAGTTATTAGAACAAGGAAAAGGAATGGCAAAAGCGAATATTTAGTAAAATTTCAGGGTTACCCAGAAAAATTTAATGCATGGGTAAGTGATGCCAGAATGATATAAATGGGAGCGCGTAATACACTTTCTTTAGTTTGAAAGATGTCATTCTACATTACACTAGTTAGTGACAGTTCCAAGCTTTTTTTCCAGAAAATAAAATATCCCATTTTATGACTCAACTTCCATTGCCTATTACTTTGACTAATGGAAAGTGGGAAGTTGGTTTAGTAGATTTAATATATCCACACACATGGTATAACATAAGAAATGATAATAATATATTCGGATTCGATGTTGGTAATGGAGAATTACTCTTGAGACGAGTTCCACCAGGTTGTTATGCAACTGTTCCAGATATTGTAAAAGGGATGCATTTGGAATTGCACCAAAACAAAATAGAGTTTTTTTTATCATTCTGTGACAAAGAAGGTAAAGATAAAGCTAGGTGATCAGGCTAAAGTCTTTTTATACAAAGGCATAGCTGAATTATTAGGTTTTGAACCTGGTGAATATAAAAAATCAGTGGAAAGTCCTTACATAGTTGATCCTACACCATCATTTCCTATCATGTATGCTTACTGTGATCTCGTTGAACCTCAGATCGTCGGACACATTCAAGCTCCACTCCTGAAAATTATAAAAGTAGAAGGAAAAGACGGAGAAGGTAGTCAATGCTCACTATACAAGACCTCACTACGTACCTGTTATTCGACAACATTTCCAAACGATTGAAATGATTCTGCGATTATATTCTGGTGACTTAGTTCCTTTTGAGAGAGGTCGCGTGATAGCTGTGTTACATTTTAGACTGAGACAAATCATTTAAAAGAAGATGCGTGTATATATAAAATTCATTTCTTAAAAGAAATTTAATGAGTAAAGATGCTTGTTCCTTATAATTGTTGTACAAAGCAATTTGAAGACTATTACATTTCACAAACAGGAAATGGGCTCCCATATTACGCTGGACAATCTTTTCAGAAAGGATATGGTATTGGTGGGTGGTTCAAACGATTATTCCGTACAGCTTTACCTTTTCTGAAGAGTGGTGTTAAATCAGTGGGAAAAGAAGTTTTGAAAACAAGCACACAAATTGCAAATGACATGTTGGAGGGTCAGAGTTTTCCAAAGTCTGCTAGACAAAGAGCTAATGAAACTGGAAAAAAGTTAATAAAAAAAGCTATCCAAAAAGCTGATGAAATGATAGAGTAAGAAGCATCAAAGGTATAAAAGAAAGAGGAAAGGAATACAAGCTACCAGTTCTTCCAAATCGAAGAAAGTAAGAGGACGAGATATTTTCGATCATTAGGAGTGATGGCTTTTCTATTAAAGGAGTCTCCTGAATGTGTTAAATCTGAGCTGAATTTATTTTTACCTCCTCCTACCCAGACTGTAATAGAAAAAGGTCAATGGGTACAATTCCATCCCATTACTAATGTTGCAGATGGAGGTCCTATTGAATTCCTCATACCTGGGAGTGGTGCTGCTTACCTAGACCTCTCTCAGACTCAATTACATGTTCGGACAAAAGTCTTTAAAAGCGATGGTAAAGTGATTACTGATGAAAATAAAGTTGGACCTGTAAACTTATTTTTACACAGTTTGTTTTCCCAAGTAGACGTTTGTTTAAACGAAAGAACAGTTTCCTCTAGCAATAATACATATCCTTATAGAGCTATAATAGAAACTTTATTAAATCATGGGTACGACAGCAAAACTTCTCAACTGACATCTGAACTTTATTACAAAGACACTGCTGGCAGGATGAACATTTATGATGAAAACGATAAGGAACCGAATGAAGGATTCAAAAGCCATGTGAAATTCATTAAAAGGAGTGGAACTGTTGATATGGTTGGACGACTACATGTGGACTTATTTAACCAAGACAGACTTTTATTAAATTTAGTGGATGTGAAACTAAAACTCATACGAAGTAAACCATCATTTTGTTTGATGGAGAGGGAGATTACAGTGTGATTTTATGAACATGTCTCCCTTTATGTAAGAAAAGTACAAGTTAATCCGGGTGTTGTTATAGGTCATGCAAAAGCTTTAGAAAGAACAACGGCGAAATACCCAATTGATCGAGTTAGCTGCAAGGTATTTTCAATCCCACAATCTAGTTATTCCTTCATACAAGATAATGCATTTTCTGGGCAAATACCTAAGCGTATTGTCATAGCATGTGTGGATAATGATGCTTTCAATGGGAATTATAAAAAATCCCCTTTCGAGTTCAAACATTATGATGTGAATTTTATCGGTGTGTATGTAGACGGTCAACCTGTTCCCCATCAACCTCTAGAACTAGATTTTGAAAAAGGAAATTATATTCAAGCTTATAATAACTTATTTTTAAATTCTGAAGGACTTTATTTGTCTAGATCAGAATTTGCTAAAGGTTATTCCCTGTTTTTATTCGATTTATCCCCAGATCTTTGTGAAGGAGAGCATTTTAATCTCATTCGTCACAGCAATTTGAGAGTCGAGTTAAAATTTAACAAGGTTCTGAATGAAACTGTCTCACTTATTGTATTCGCCGAATTTGAATCACTGATTGAAATAAACAAGACAAGAAACGTGTTATTTGACTTTGGGAATTAAATGTTCAGCTCTCAGATAAGTAAAATTTTATCAAAGGAGGCTCCTAGAGATTTTTTAGGCGTGTATCCTTCTGACAAAATACCTAAGATCAAGAAAAGAGCAGCACTCGTGGTAAATACAGACCCCCATGATAAAGAAGGATCTCATTGGTTAGCTATGTATATTCAAGATGAAAAGACCATCGAATTTTTTGACTCTTACGGATTTCCCCCATCGGTATACGAGCCTCATATCTCACAATATGTAAAATTATTTCCAAACGTAATATACAATGAAACTTCATTACAAAGCCTCACATCAAATGTTTGTGGACAATATTGTATATTCTATCTTCTTAAAAGGTGTCAAGGACATTCAATGAACTTATATTTTTGGGACGCTTTCTGAACCACAAGAAAAAATGATTTTAGACTGTATTTGTATTTTAAAAAAATGTATAATGTAACGATGGTTTTTAAGAAATAAAAAATAAAGAAAAAAAATTGAGATCTTGTTTTATATATATATATATATATATATATATATATACATTCTATTTATTGTATAAAGTTTTCCATACATTTATCAAGCAAAAAGTATATTTCTAATTACATTTTTAAACTATTATCTTTTTTATAAACATTTAATTAAAAATAAGTTAACACTATTTTCTATTCCTTCCCTTTATTCTTTAAATTTTCTTTGACCTTCTCTTATTGTTCCCTTCATTCCTATATAAATCAATTCTCATTTTATTATCTATTTTTGCTTTTCACAATAAATGCAATGATCAGAAAATGTTTTATTATATATAACCCTCTTTAACCATATC
>BMAO01020619.1:0-29618 GCA_019973975.1 Trichonephila clavata
TTAAGGCTACAGTGGACAGTTAAAATGTGGAAAATTGTCCAAAATATCGAAAAAATTTTTTTGCTGATTATAATATCTTATTAGCCTCTCTATCAAACGCAAAAAATTTTTTTTGGTTTTATGCATTTTTTACTGAGTTATAGGGTAGTTTCGAATTAGTCATCCATGACCACGCCCCTTTGTTTACATTTTCTAATGTCATGCTATTGTAGCTGTCATGCACTTTGACAGGAAAAATTTTATTTACTGTAGACAAAGCCTCACTAATTTTTATTTTTAAATGTTAATTTATCAAGTTCAGGTTGGCAACACTTTGCTTTAACTGTATCTGAGACCTAAATTGACATTATTTGTTTACAATTTGTTCAAACTTCGGTTTGCATTTTTCTTTCAAGTTTACTCAAACCTTATATTTATTTTACCAAAACAAAAAGTTCTTTTCAGAACTAAAGCTCTTTTTAAATCGCATTTATTGTTTAAAATTATTAGTATGGATCTTATATCATCGAGATATAGAAAACCAAAAGGTCGCCCTACCAAAAGGAGGAAGTTGTTGTCTGAAAACAGCAAGAAGCGATGGCAGAAATCTCCTGAAACTGTTGATGAAAAAAACAGTTTTATATTACAGAGGGATCCATTATCTGACCCAAGTACATCTTCCCAACCTGAGGCAAGTTATATTTTCACCCACAAGGCTGTGTTTTCTGAACTATTGCAAAAAGTTCCTTGCAAATATTGTACAAACTGTGCCCTTGTTATAAAACAACACCAATCCATGGATATTCTACAAAAATTGAACTTTTATGTGAATCATGCCATGAAAGCTATGGAAGTGTGTATTCAAGTTTCCAAGGGGAGTCTAAAAATTCACATGATATTAACAGCAAGCTGGTGAGTGCCTTCCTATCCATAGGCAGAGGGCATGCTGCTTTGGAAACTTTTTCATCTGTGCTCAACATGCCAACAATGGACAGAAAAACATTTGCCAAATGCATGCACAACTTATCGGTTAAAAACAAAGAAGTGAAGAAAAAAATGCTCGAAATGTCACGTCAAGGAGCTAGAGAAGCTCACATAAAAGTTGATTCTTCTCTAAAATATCAGGAAATCATTGACGTGAGTGTGTCATATGACGGTACATGGCAAAAGCGAGGACATACATCTAACCTAGGATTAGGAATAATCATCGATGTCCTTAGTGGACTTGTTCTTGACTTTGAAGTATTGTCGAAATACTGTCATAATTGCATAATTACTGGTCGAGATATGGGAGCCGATAGTGCGGAATTTCACATTTGGCAAAAAGGACATATGGATGAGTGTGACAAAAATTTCGATGGAACGTCTGGAGCCATGGAGATGCATGCTGCACTAATTATGTGGAGACGGTCAATAAGTGATTGCCAAATGAGATTCGTTTCCATGCTGAGTGATGGTGACTCGAAAACTTTTCAATTTTTGTCAGAAAATGAAGTATATGGTTCTGAGGTAAAAATCGAAAAGGAAGAGTGCTTGAATCATGTTGCGAAGAGGCTAGGTACATCGTTACGCAACAAAGTAAAAGAGTGGAAGGTGAAGAAGGTGACTCTTGGTGGGCGTAAGCAGGGAAGCCTTACGGATAAAAATATAACAAAGTTGCAAAATTACTACAGAAAAGCTATAAAAGATAATGTTCCTAATACCCAAAAAATGAAAACTGCTATATATGCCAGCCTGATGCATTGCTCGTCAACTGACGAAAAGCCTACGCATGGTAAGTGTCCTGAAGGGGAATCATCATGGTGTTTTTATAAAAGAGCAATAGCCAAAGGTGAAACCCCAGGGTCACATAGTTCAATGAGAACTTGCTTGTCACAACAAGTAGTTGAAAAAATTATGCCTGTTTACCAACGTTTAGCTTCAGACACCATTCTTGAAAGATGCGTAGGAGGCAAGACGCAGAATTGTAATGAAAGTCTGCATAGCTGCATTTGGCGAAAATGCCCAAAAGAGGTATTCGTATCCAAAAGGAGGCTAGAAATAGCAGTTACGGATGCCGTCGAAAAGCACAATTTGGGCTACGTAAAATCACTTGAATCAAAAGAGGACTCAAACCTTAATGATAGTTTTTCTTTGACTATTGCTGAAAGACAGGATAAACGACGCATTTCTCAAAACATTTCTGTGAAAAGAGAGAAAAGGAAAAGAAATACTACTAATAAAGATGTAGCCTATAATGCCGGTGCTTTTTAATTTTTTTCAGATTTAGCGACAGTTTTCTTTTTATGTGTAATTGAATTTATTACTGTTTTGCATTTTTATAATTTAATTGTATTGAAATACTTTATTTTTACTCATTGTGATTAACGAAATATATAATTTATTATCTGGTTGATGAAATACATTCTACTAATTTACTTTATAGATATTATTAGAAAGTTCTAGCTTATTTTTCAATTTTTATCACTATATATACCACGCATACTAATGTGACTGTTTCAATAAATATTGCAGAATCTTTTATTTATATATTCTGCACCTATCTTATGTTTATATGATATTAGTGTTTTTCAAATTTATACTTATATATCTTTAATTTTTTTTAAAAAATCAGTTATTTTCTTATAAAATCAAAATAGTTGTTTCTCACAAAAACAAAAATTTGCCTCGAAACTGTTTTGAATTTTTGTAATTTAATCCTATTGAAATACTTTATTTTTACTTATTGTGATTTATGAAATACATAATATATTATCCGGTTGAGATAAAATAATAATGGAATACATTCTGCTAATTTACTTCTGATATTATTAGAAAGTTCTAGCTTACTTTTCAATTTTTATCACTATCTGTACCACATGTCGATGTGACTGTTACAATAAATATTGCACTTATATGTATATATTCTGCACTTATATTACATTTGTTATGATATTAGTGTTTTTATATTTCAAATTTATATTTATATCTTCATTTTTTATAAAAAGCTAAGTTATTTTCCTTTAAAATAAAAAAAGCTGTTTTTCTCAAAATCAAAAATTTGCCTCGGAACCAAAATTCAAAATGTTCCATGCGTTGCAATTTTTGTCCAATTATAACAAAACTTTCCAAAAGTATTCTTCTAATATGTAATTATAACTTCTTGGATGCATTGTAGCAATAGTGATAGGGTGAAAGAAGAAATTAAAGTTTTTTATGTATAAAGTCATTAAAATTCTTGAAAATTTCATATAAAAATTTGCGTTTACCCATACTTTGTAAATTATCATATAAAACATTACTTTACATGCATAAATTTCTAAAGAATTGCTTAAAGAAGTTAAATCAGTTAAAAATATGAAATTTTTTAAAAAATCAAAACGCATGGAACGTTTTGAAATTTTTAAATTATTGTTAAATTTTTTTAAAAAATTTTAAATTTCTTAAAAACTACTCATTTTTTTCTCACTAAATTTTTTATATGGTTTTAGTTATAACTTAAATACTGGCAGTCAAAATTTGGAGCATGTGTGTAACAAATTTAAAAAAAATTTTTTTACTGTCCACTGTAGCCTTAAAAAACGTTCCAGATCCCTGGCGCACCGGTGAGTCGCTAGGCCTGTGAGGAAGAAATACGATGGCGCAGATACGTGACACTCGTCTCCTGGCGGTGTTTAGTGCTGGCGCGACGTTTGTTCCGAAGGGGTTAAGATTTCCCAAGAGGATTAGATGAAGGACGCGTATAGATTCGTCCCAAATTTATGCAAACTTCAGGAGAGAACATTTGTAGGTAAATGTATAAAATTCAGTCTATTATAGTGTAAATTTATAAACTAAATTTTAAAATGCAACCATACATAAAACTGAAAGTATTAAATTCCTTCAAAATATCTCCATTTAAATCACACTGTTGGTGAGCATGAACATTTTTTAATGCCTTTTCATACAGAAAGGGTGAGGGAGGACTTGATCACAAAATGAGCAGATTAAGTCGTTGCTATGGACATTCATTTCAGCCTCCATTTAAGAAAACAAAAAGTTGATTACAGAAAATTAAAAAACAAATCGACTAATTAAAATAACAAGGAAAATAATAAAATAATTAGCAGAATAAAGCAAAAAAAAATAATAAAACCCTAAAGTAAAAGTTATACAAAATGTAAATAAAATGCAAAATTCGTTCGACTAATACAGCGATACAAAAATAGTAGGGCTATTCAATTATTTTAGTTTCCATATTGCGTAACAGATGGCACTAGCAGTGTATTAAAAAAATCTAGGTGCATTAGCGCTGTCTCGACCCACTCCTCTTTTCCTTGGTTGCACCATTGATAAAGCTATAATTTTAAAACCATTCATATTTTCGAATTATAATAATAAAATCACATTACATATAAAATTGGTAAAAGCTTTAAAACTATTTAAAAATAAAGATATATAACGTAAATATAATACAAATAATGTTCTCTTATTTTTAACTTTGTTTATAAGTCATATTTTATGGTATGTGTACCTGTGAATGGTAACTTACTGGTGAATCATTTAGTACTTTTAAGAACTTGTTGGTCAAGGATATGGAAGTGGAAAAAAAATAGGTTTTGGAAGAGAAAACTAGAAACAATTTATGAAAATTAAAATTTCTGATTAATACATGTACTTTGAGAATGCATTTCACTTTGGATACGCCGCTAAGCATTTAACTACACATAGGTATTCTCAAACAAGGGGGGGGGGAATATTTGAGTAAGTGTCAGTAAAATTAAATTTATATATTTTGATCCTTTTTAATATTTTGTTGCCGTTGCTTGGATATACACACAACTCTTCACTTTTCACGTTCTATTTTTACACGATTTTGAAATAACACGGTTCACCAACATGCTTTTTCCCACGCTTTTTTTGTCCTAACATGTTGGCCGTCATTCTTCAACCATACCTGTATTCGAGAGAACAATGTGTACTTTTCCGTTAGCCGGACGCAAATATCGCCAATTGTGAACCAAACGCGAGCCAAGTCGCCAAGCGAAGTGAATGAAAAAAAGTCAACGGAATAAAAGTCGACAACGTTCAACTATAAGCAAATATTAATTAATAGTGAGGAAAACAAGTTCAACTATGAACAAACATTAAATGACTGTAGAAAATACTGTAAGCAAAACAGTTTTACCCAAAAAGAATGCTTATAATAATTGGTTTTTCCAGAATATACGGTGAAGTCCTTGAGAATGTGCTCGAATGGATCGTTTATTCCTCGTCTCCACATAACTTCAGCGACGAATTTTAATCATTTTTTGAGACAAAAAATAAGACGTGGAAGGAAAAAGGAAAACGTGATTTATTTGAATGAATTCAGAGAATAGAGCACATGACCCCAAATGAACATTCCCCTTATGGTTGTAAGAAGTTTAAAGAAATTTTATTTTTGGTGATTTTTCGTTTGCGTCCGGCTAACGGAAAAGTAATGGACAATGTTGAGAACAGCACTGTTTCGTACATCTGTAGGTATGGTAAGAAATTGCAGTGATGCGTTGTCTCTTAGTATTCCTAAAGAGGTCGAAGATTTCCCCCAAACCACCATATATATTTTCAAGGGTTCCATCAGTCGATTAAGTCTGAAGATACATAGTACTATTAAAAGGTTTGAGAGAGAATTTGAGTAGTGTTAGTAGTTGAGAACCAAAAATGTTAATTACAACAAAACGCATGTTTAATGAAGCAAATACATTAGTAGAAATTAGTCTTGCACATAACATCTGTGTCTCAGCTCTCAACCAAGCTAAAAATACTCCAAGAAAGTCAAGTCAAGAAGCCACCTTAAGCCACGCCTCCGAATCCTCTCGCAACAACCAATAGTCTTCATGCCTCTCCGTAGAATGTGTAATTCCACCTTGCGTCGTTTCCACATCTAAGAATGTCATGATATGGGATTGAGGACTGTTTTACAGTCCAGATGCCCACAGATAAAACGACATAAACGCACGAAACATCTTTGAAATATTGAATGAAAAATATTACAAGATATGTTCTGATTTTGAAATCTGGGAAATGCTGAAGATTGTGATATGTAAATCCATCGCTAAGCCTTTTTTACCGATAGTGAAATTCATCTGTCATAAGCCGGAAGACTAACAGATTCGTTGAAGGTATTTATGGAAGTCTGGTGAAGAAATTTACTTTACCGCCTTTTAATGAAATCGAAGATATGTTTAATTTTAAGGTTGTTGTTCTACACTTGATTCCTGACTATTCAGGGTGCCTTAGTGATTTTCCGTAGGCGAAGATTCTGAAAAAGGGGCAATCTTTTCATGTGAGTTTCCTGTTCCAGTTAGGGAGACATATAGCAGTATTGATGTAAGGACTGTCTTATACAACAAAATATTATACCTAATCGCAGACTTACTTTTTCCAGAAATTAAGCTATTAAACCTTTTGCTTATTTCGGTCGCTTTTAACTGACCTGTCTGGATGTGTTAAGCGAATGATAGTTTTGCGTCGCAATCAATCTTAAAGGAATAAAGTACGATTCAATTGACAAAAATTGGTCAAAAAATCAAATCTAATTTTTTAGACTAAATTATTTTTTATAAACTTTTCTACCAACTCACAAAATTTGAAAGCTCTAACTTTAAAAAACGCTGAGTTGTGATAACTTTGACGTTTGCTTTTTATTCACATCCCAATGGCAAATCAAAACTTTAAACTGACTTATCTTGAGAAGATAAAAGAATAGTTTGTCTTAATTTAAAATGCTAAAGCCTTTTCTATTGTGCCTAATACTTAGAAATTTTTTTCACTTGTTGCTAATAGTACATGGAAAAAAAGTTGGTATGCATTTTTCAACCAAAGCAATGCTTATTTTTTAAAAAACAACTAAATTTAGAATTGACACATTTTTAAAGAATTTTCAATAAGCATTCATAAGAAAGAAGTATTGTATGAATACCAATCATGTTATTGCAAAATCCATACCGACTTTTGTTATACATAGTGTGACGTACTTGTATATGAAATTGCATATATCTACGTCAGTTTTTGTAGGAGTAGTAGCATTTTAAAATCACTTCACAAGTTTCAAGTTTTTCCCTTAAAAAATTAAATGGTTGGCTTTTTATGAAATTTGAGCACGAAATCTGTTTTACATAGTACATGCACATAGGACGCAACCAAAAAATTATGAAAATCATTTAATTAAAAAAATTTTGCGCACATTTTACCATGCTCCCTTAAGTACTTATATTGAGTTACCCAGGAGATAATCCGGAAAGGGAACTTTCTGATGCACTTCTGTCTTCTAAGATGGAGGCGAGCGCTTTTAGATTTGACATTAATTTCTCAGTTAATAAGCCAGAGCTGTAATTGAGATATAATATTGTAACCATTAAATAATCTTAGATTACAGACGTTTTGTGTAAATATAGCTGTGTATCCGAATAAATCACTAAATATTTTCTTGAAGTTCTAACTGCGGGCTTGTGGGTTGCATGCAACCTTCAGTCCCTAACTTGGAAATACTGCGAAGAGGAGAGACGAATGAGAGGTATTATCACACTGATTCGTATCTGAATACCTGCTGGACGAGCTGCAAGGGGCCAGTGTCGTTTTGATAGAGGGAAGAAAGCGTTCATGTCCATATTTCGGAAGTTAGAAAGCTGAGAAAGTACTTCACTATAGGTTGTTGTATGGAAGGGATGATGGCTCTGATTTACTGGCCAAAAGTTTCTAATAGTTAATCTAAACTGAGTGGAGAGAGCGATGTCCAGAATGGGATGTGAGAGTAAAAACGCTACCTGCAAAATTTTCCCAATATGTGACCTCCCCCAGGAATTCATCGAGCTTCATATAATTTCATATTGGAGACAAAAATTGAGCAAGTCCATAGGGCAATGTGCTACTATGACTGTTTACTAAAATATATAAAAAGAAAGGCTATGATTATTGCAATAATAAAAATTATTTCAAAAGTTAATTGTTAAGGAACTTTCTTCTCCATCGTTTCCTCTTATTGTGTTAATCATGTTCATATTTTGAGTATCATTTAATGAAATAAAGAATTTAATAGCAATATTTTGGAGGCGATCTTTAGAGGATTTCATTTTAAATTCTTTTCCGATGTCACCGTTATATCACTTAATGAACGTTGGAAGCCTTGAGAATGCCACGACTTGGTGGCACAGCTATCGTGCCATGTTTTTCCAAGATTTTGGCTCTGTTCTCAAAGAGCACACTCATAGTCCGTTGATTGTTGAAATATTTCATGTACAACTTCAGAAACTAAATAATTCAGTTACTTTAGAGCACTCATTAACGAAGCCATTCTTTTCTGGAATGATAATATTACGGGCTAAGCAATTCTCATTCAAGACATTCAAGAAATAAAATTCCTGTACTTTGCTCAGGCTACTAAGAAGTGAGATCGGACGATAATTTTAAGAGTTACAATCGTCACAGTTGGTTTATGTTTGGGGACTACGACGGTTTTCCAGCTCTTAGGAAAATGACGATTCTCTACATTCATGCTGAGCGGCAAAGAAATAAAAATGATAAATTTAAAAGAGAGAGATTTTAAGGAATTAAAAGAATAAAGGATTGTAAATAAAACCAAATCTGGTGCCTTTTTAATTTCAAGTCTATTGCTGAATCCCTGTATTTCATTGATGCTATCTATCCAGTTTAAAACAGGATGGAAAGCATAGCTGTCTTTGAACCTTATGTTATGTGTGAGCTTAAAAATTGTTGTTTTTAACTAGATTCAAATTGCTTTTTAGGGTTGTCTGCTGTTACTTTAATTGGAGCTATTACGATACTGCTGACGGCACTCTTTAAGAAAGGGGGCAGGGAATATTATGAAAAGGCTCTTTGAGAAACGAGGGTTATAAGGGCTGAGTCTCTCAGCCCGCCTAGAGGTGTGAGGGGAAGGAAGGATGACTCGCCATGTTAGTTGACCAATCTATTTATTGAACACACAAATTATCAACAGATAGAATACTATAAATTCAAACTTGGAGAGATGTTCCCATTCTGGGCAATAAGGGAGTAAATAGCGAGATTCGCGAATTACGAGAAGACTTTAAATATCGATCCTCTAAAATATATCAGGATCAAATACACTACCCTAACTATCTGAGCTATAATTTAACTATATGACTAATCGTCACTTTAATTCTTTCCGCTGTCTAATCTCTGGAACGTATTAAAAATAGAATAATACCTGATTGTGGCAATCTATTCTTCTCTCCGCATTCTCACTATCTCAATCTCAAGCTTGAAAACCAAGACTATATATATCCTACCTAATCCGCTAATCACGGTTGCTTCTTCAGAGGGTTCGTTGCGGGTAAATTCAAATGGATAGACCAAAGATTTCCCAAGAGTATTAAAGGAAGGACGTGGATAGATCCGTCACAGGCTCTCTTCCAAATGAAGTCTGTTTGGTTTTCTGAAGATGCACTTGGGTGAAGAGTCAAGCATCTTTTGATACCTTACGAATGAGTGTTCAGAATTCAGATTTAGTTGCCGGGGCGCAAGCTCTGTGCCAAAATTTCCGAACACAATTTCTGTTGCGAATTTTGGATCTGATATCAAAGAGCAGTTTTAAGGGAGAAAGTTCAAATGTTAGAGATGAGGTTGCCAGAAAGGCTGCAGAGCTATTATCTCTCAATTGGTGGAGAGTTGCTAAGGAGTATTCATGGAAGAAAAGTTAGTATATGGAGTTACAATGACCAAAAGATTATATCTGAGTTCATATAATTGTTTTTAAAATCGTAATTACATGCTATAGTTTTGAGAGTAGTTAGATCAAGAATTAAGTGTTCCTCGGGTTGAGAAGGAAAATCTAAAGACTCAGAAGAGAATGTTGCAACAATTGCTACATTTGATTTATTATTAATTCTTCTGTGTTGAGCAAAATCAAATCTGTTAAATCCACCATTGCTCCTTGATTTATGAAAAGCATTAAAATCTGCAGCAATAATTAAATTTTGGCGACATTTAAGAGTTTTTACACGATCAGGAAACCTAGGGAATTATCGAGAGAAAGATCTCACGTTGCGTTCTCGGTGAGATCCAAGTGAATGGATCATGGAGAAGATCTAAATCAAAACTCTACAAAATTTACAAGCAGCCTAATATTGTAAAATTTGTCAAATTACAGAAATTTAAATAGGCTGGTCATCTGGCTAGAATGAATGGAGATGGTTGCTGCAAGAAAATCTTTCTGGCAAAGCCCATGGAAATAGACCTCGGGCAGACCCCCGTTAAGATGGATTGACTGTGTCAAAAAAGACCTAAATATTTTAAAGGTCAAAAACTTGAAAACATTTGCCAAAAGTAGAGATATCTGGAGAAGGACAGGGCTCACCCAGGGTTGTTGAGCAGGAATTTTTAGAAAAAATTAATGTAAGAAATGCTTATAGATTTCCTAACAGGAAAGGACGAGGACAGAACCAATTTGAATGGGGGAGAAATTATTAGTATTGATATCGATAGCAACTGCATTCAGTTTATAGTGATGCTTTCATCAGTACGAGCACTGAAAAAACTACCTCTTCTCATTCTTTAACAAAAGATCTTGAGCCGTTTGGAATATTGCTTTCTGGACCAAAAACAGGTCAAGGTCCTGATTAGTTAAAATTTGCCGTTTCTGTAACAGGAGGGTTGAAGAGAGATTAAGCAAGAGAAAGGGGGTAGAAATTTCATTCCCCTTCTTCTTACCGATAAGAGTTTCGGGGCCAGTGCAAAGTCAAAAATTTTCGAAGCCTATTAGCATTCCACAAACCGATTACTTGTGTTGATCGAATTTTGAGCGAAACAGGACATATTGTGAGTCCACACTTGCCTAAGTGTAACGTATTTGGAAATAATGCAATCTCTTCTCTAACGTCACCTGGTGGAAAATGGGACGCAATGCATGGAAAACTTCCGGAAACGTGATATTATTGACAACAGTGTGCCGTTTGCTTATTCCATTAAGGAACCTAATCAACTTGTTTATTTCAGCATTGATTTAAAACAGAGGCCACAGATTTTAAAACAGAATAGTTGGTTTTTTAGAGGGGCATTTCTTGATACGCTTTAGAATATGTTAGATGTGTTGTGGTGATGTGATATATTAGATGTTAAAAGTGTTGTAAATATGCATTGGCGTTATGGAGAACATTAGGGTCCCCCTGCAAAGTCAGTTTTTTTTTTGCTTTAATATTTTATAAATTGGTTAAATGAGTACTTGGCGTCAATCAAGTTTTAGGTCCCTTAGAATGCAATCCGCCCCCCTTCACGACGCGGGGTATACGTTACGTCACTGATAATTTAACAGAAACCGCTGCGTTGTAGGATTATTATTCTGAGCTGTGGTGTTATGTACAACAATAATTTGATTTCTATTAATGTTTTAACCACTTTTGTTTATGAAGTTGAGACAGCGAGAGTTTTTCCCTTTGGAAAACGAGAACCCTAGCACCCCTTTCGCCGCATGATCTCCATCAAACTTGGCCCAAATAAGTCTGCCATCAAACTGCAATGGGCAATTTTTGGCCGGTTGTGGTTCTGACAATTCAGGGTATTTTCTATAGTAAAAATTTATATTTATTTTGCTTACAAAAAGGAAATTTGACTGACAAACAAAATTTTGCTTTGTGCAGTATGGCATGGAAACTCAATGAAGAGCTGTACTTGGCTTTCTACGGAATTTAAAATTTATTAACAGCATGATAATAGGGATTTGGCTTACATGTACCTTCGAACTTAAGTTAACTTTCAGAAATTCCAACTTATATAGAGTTAATATTTCTGCCGTTTTTTCACCAGCAAGTAAGGGATTATCATTCATTACAATAAGTGTACAACAGCTCTGCCCACGGCAAAATGCAACAAACAGCTGATAATAAGCGACACGAGCAAATTCATTTATAACTGTAGAATGCATATTAGAGCTATTATTGCTATTAGAGAAGTCTTAAACCTTGCTTTGGACAATCGCGCATCTGATACTTGGATTTTGTCTGACATAGAGTGACATCATTTTGATAGAGCATCTGACAGCAAAAGCTCTATCCAATTCTTAAAGGATTGGTTCAATGTCCTGGATATGTTGGGGCAGGATATACTTTTGAAATTAGCTGCATTGATCCAGGTCAGTTCGGTATGCTTTCAGTGGATACCCTCGCATGTTGGGATTTATGGAAATGAAATTGCTGATCTGCTTGCTCGGGAGGGCAGTGAACTTCCCACTGCCTCTTCCTCTGAACTACAAGCTTCCGAGGTCCACTCCCTGTTCACGGGCAAGATCAAAACTATTTGGAGGTCTCAGCCTGAACATGCCTGGTATGCCGCTGTCCAGGATTGTCCCTGCAATGCACCTGTCCTAGACTTTTTCAGACCACCTTATCTAGACTTAGGACTGGTCACATATCAAGAGCTTAATATTTAATGTATCTGAGAAGACTTATGCTTACTGCCGCTGTTCGGCTATGGCGTGTAGGCTTTCCTGCTCCAAGGGGATCTGAAACAACAAGCCTCTTGAGGTTTAAAGAACAAGCTTCCAAATTTTTTTCACAAGAACATTCATCTTTTTAGATTTTGAGTTCACAGAACTCACGCACACACACATACAGGTGTCCGGGGATATGTCGCTATCAATTAATAATTTACACTACTTAAATTTTCGTCTATTTTCACCTTATTAGCTTTGTAGAGATGACTTTAGTACTTTGATTAGAAATTTCTTATCTCCACCGAAAAATAATTTAATCGAATCTAAGTGAAGTATAGATCTTGAGACAATTTTTTTTTTTTTTAATTTGGCAGCGAATTGGTATTAACCATTGCGGAACCTGTACATTCGCAGGGAGCAAGTATCATTTTTAATGTGGCACCACATTGGTGGATATGAATTGCCACAAAGTAAATTTCGACCCCCTGTTTCTTGCCCAGAGGGAAGCACCTGAGCTCTGACAATGCGAAATCGAAATTTAATTATGCCAAGTGAGTGAATATTAACGTCGCCCTTTTCAGTTACACGAGGGCTTTTTAATTATGCCAAGAACACTCAAGCCAAGCATGTATTCAAGGAATGTATTACGTGTCGCTTAAACATACTACATGGAAGCTATTGTTTTTTGCCTGTTTAAAATCCACCGAATTACCCGAGGGATGATCCCACAAATGTGAGCGTACTAGGCCAGCGCTAAACCAGCTACGCCACCTAGCCGTCACTCCTAACACACAAATCACTTAATATTGACATTGTCTATGGCTTGAATAAGCCAATTTTCTAACATTACGCGAAGAAGTAGAACGGTTGATGGGGCACATGATCTCAAATGAGGTCTTAATTCCCTGTCGAGTTATTGTTGAGCATTAATTGCGTACACTTGCCATGATTGGTGGGAAAAATAAGAAGGGAAGGAAATTTAAGAAAACATATAAAATTAGAAAAGATGCAAAAAATTGCGACCAATTCAAATTGAAAATTTCAAAAAAATATTGGAGCTCTTATTTTTGCGTGTGTAGTGACTAGTGTGGAGGTAACTGTGTCGATCGCAGCTACCTCCGAGATTGGAGGTTAGCGTAATGACAACTTATTATTGAATACGAGAAGAATTTATCCTCGAGCATAGTTTGCAGAATTTTAAATAATCAAATCTCTATTTTAAGTACTGGTGTTACGTGCACTATTTTCGAAATTTCTAAATAACTTTATTCCTTTTTTAATATTTGTATGCATATGCATAACCAATATCTAAAATATTCATCATTAATCCGATTTTAAACTCTTATTTCTGAAAATCTACCTTGAATTTCAACTCTTTTTATTTTACATTACATAGAGCTCCTTCTGCTGCTATTGTTTTTCGATTAGACAATTTTTGATCCGTTGCCTTATAGACCTCGTACCACATGATCATATTCCGACTTTACAAGCCCTGCTGACCATGAAAAATCCATATTTTAATTGGGTGCCCCGGAAAATGTCGCTTGCACTGAATGAAGGAAAGTTGAAATTTAATAATTTCTTCAGAATACTAAGAAACAAGTGAAACGAGCCTTACTGTAGTCCTAGATCTGAGTGGCTCACTGTTAATATCTTTAATTTTTTCAATAAATTTATATCTGTGTTTTCTTTATGAGAAGAGATAGTGAATTTCAAATAAGTGCTAATCGAAGATCTAATTTCACTTTTTGTGTAAATATTTTCTTATAGATCTTTATTTTAAGCATTTAAAAAATTTGTCACTTAATTGCATCATTTAACGTTAAGCAATTTCAAAACAGTTCCAGATATTTTCCCCTTGTAGCTTTGAATATAAAGGTAATTTTTTTAATTTCCAAAATATGTTTAATTATATTTTAATACTTATTCTTAGATTTCCATTAAATTCCAAGAGATGGCGCTAAGTACACCCGCAATTATATTGTCCCCATTATATTTTTAAAACTTGACTTAGTAGAATTACGGCATCACCTTTGAATGGTTATATTTCATGAAATGTAAATTTCTCTATCGGTAGAAAATAGATGTTGGATATGAAAGACAATACTGGAAACACATACAAAATTATGCTTAGTAAATGCTCTTTAGTCCACCTTACCTTGGCCAGGTCGAGCACAACTTTATGAGCATTTTCAAATGTAAAATATAAATAAATAAACTTTTGACATATAAGCAGTAAAAAAACTCCAATTTCTATTTTTTAAAAAAAGGTTTTTTTTTTCACTTTTAACTTTACAGATGTTTCTTGGAATGCCAGGAGTTTTTCAAGCAATTATTTTAATAAAGATTTTTGTGTTTCAACATCACAATATGCCAATCTCGATGTCTTTGCTTCAAAACTGTTCTTCCTATGGATCTGTGTCCCTTCCTAATAACAAAAGCTCTACTTAGACAAATATTACCTGATATAATATATTATTAATAATATATTGATAGTTATTAATAAATTGTTGAATCAAAAGTAATTTAATACTTCGCTGTAGCATTTAACTTTAGTGGGAAAATAAGACATGCTGCTTTCGTGTTGTATTTTAAGAAAGTAATTTGTGACAAATTATTGATTGTAACTTCAAAATTTTCAAATTTTTATTACTGAAAGGTTCTATTTACTACATCGTTTATATATATATATATATGTTTTATTAAGGTTTTGGACCAATAAGCGTTATGTAATGTCAATAAAAATAGAAAAAAATTAATGAGAGGAACTTTTCATTATTAAGAGAGAGATGGCGCTGTCTTCGGGACCTGACATGAATGAAGGAATCTGAGGCATTCCATAGATCTATTTCCACTTATTAATCAATAGCAGGAAGATTTTGTTTGTAGTTTAAGAATTGCAATTTTAACTAAAAAGAAACAGAATTTAGATGACAAATTGGCTATCATAGTGACCACGCCATACAATAAATAATTGCCTTATATTAAAGCCTATGAACGAAATGTCATTATCAGTACCAATTTTTTTGTTGTAAAAAATTTCATATATTAATGATTGTTGAATTATTGTAATACTTAAAATTATTTCACCTTATATCAAATGTCGTTTACGACATGAAGTTAAAAAAAAAATTGAAGGGTTTTAACTTGGAGCTGAAACGACTTACAAATATGCAACTCTGAAATGGACTGTTATTTGTCATTGATTTATCCTGTGTCCGAATCTTTTCGTATGCTATCATTAAAATTATTCCAAAGGCCTATTGTTACTGACACCCAACTTGGAAGCTACATGTGACCTGGTCATGGATAATGCAGAAAAATTTTTTCGGTGACCTTATCAGGAAAAAGTACCCTTTTAAGGGGGACTTCTAAATGTACTGAAAAGGTTAGGGTGCTTTAACTTAATGAAATCATATTATTTGGATCTGAAACTTTTGTTGAGAAAATAAGTTACTCATATAAATCCAACATAAAATGTCAGAAATAGTCTAGAAAATTTTAAAATTACGAAAAATACATATATCTTTGCTTCCAAACTGCTCGAACGCCATGTTTGGCAAGCTTTATTGTAATGACTGCAGACAGCGCCACGTGTATGCAATCTACGTAGAAAACTTTTAAAACATTACTTAGAAGAAAATTGAGCATAAACTGCTTAAATACACATTAATAATACTTTATTTTACGAAAAAGAGTATTTTGTCACATGAATAATGATTTTAATCACTTCAGAAACACTAATTCTGCTTTTTTTTTATATGAAAGGGGAGGGGGTAAGAGAATTAAAGTAACACGACTATGTTATGAGATCACGTCATTGTTAGGGAGGAGACCCTCTTCGTTGTAATGAAAGAAGGAAGTTCAGACAATTTGTTTCCAAGATGAAACGGTCAAGTGACCTTGAGATAATGTTGAGGAGGGAAGGGCGGGGGAACACATGAACAGGATAGCTGTTTATTTCAGGGGGAGGCGATTGGAATCTATTTTGAGACTGAAAGGGGGTTATTGTGGGGTGTATACTTTCTTAGTGAGTGAAAGATTTGTAGAATTGTCGTTTCAACCAGACCAGTTCCTCACTCAAGCGTTTCGGATTCCCGAGGCGCACAATGTTGGACATAGAAAAAGCTTTCTTAAAATTCCAGCGCTTCCATTAATTTCTTATATTTTTCCTTTCATACTATTTTTTATTTCAAAGCACTTAATTTTTTGAATTTTTTACAATTTACTTTAATTTTTAAATACACTTCTACTATTTCAAATTTTTCTTTTTAATATTTTAATGCAATATGGGCTAAGGCAAAGCCAAGTTTGTTTCGCTACAAACTTAAAGCCCGAGATAGAAGGTGAAGTTTCCACATGGAAACAGGAATTCCACTAACGAATTCTACTTATAAATGTCATTTAATGTTTGAGGCACAGAAATTCATCAATTTGACTCATAGCAACAGGTGGGTTCTGGACTGAAAGCTCTTAAAGCTAATTTCTGCAGGGAGTGGTGTCGTCAATGGATGCTATACACCGAGGCCCTAAATTAATCAAGAATTAAAAAAATATACTCTTGCATATGAAAACTTTACAATATTCCTATTGATGTCAATATGGCGAGATGTAAAATTTATCGTAAACATTATTATTATAGATATCTAAAATTCGACTATCTTCAAAATAATTCTTGATGTTACGAAAGTTTAGTTTTTGTTATTCGATTTGGAAAGCTCCCAAGAATCCCTACCTCAACTGGACTTTTTAGAAGATATAATTTAGAAGTGGGACTTATATTAATAAAGTAGCGAAATTTTTATGAAGAAGCCTGGTTGTTATTTCAATTGTAACTCTAAAAATAATGTGAATGTTTCAAAAATCTTAATTCAGGCTCTGTAAAGAAAAATCCTAACTATATATACATAGAAAAAATATTACATACAAGTATTTTCTATGAAAAGAGAATGTTTTGAAAATGTAATTTTTCTTCATGTTTTTGCTATAAAATTACATTTAAACAGTTTTAAAGTAATGGAATATAATGGAAAATTTTATTCGAATTGTTAAGTAATTACTACTCTGTGCTAATGAATCACATAAGCAGAGTAAAAAATTCGTAAAACAGAGAATTATGCACAGATCTAAAAAAAAAGTTATTTTTGTATTAGGAAAGGAAGACCTTGCCGAAATTAAAGTGGCTATGTCAAAATGGACTGCACTCTTAAAATTTCCCATTAGGAAAAAAATTCAATCATTATTAGATATGTAAATTTTGAAGATAAAAGATTAATTATAAATGAGAATTTTTACAGGGTTTATTAAAGTAATTTATGTGCCTGAAGCAGGATTAGCAAAAGAAAGAGAGATATTAACGTCGCTCTATAAAGCAACAAGAGGGCTATTGATCACAAACCTCGTAATGTTCAACCTCGGTCGAGTAACGAGAATGAACCTGAGCTGGCATCCCTCTTTCCTAACTACCACATAAATGGGAGGAATGGCCTCATCTACACGGAGGGTCTTTAGTGGCAACAGGATTTGAGCCCATGACGCTCCAGACATGAACTCGTGACCATAACCAATAAGCTACTGCGCCCACCAGGAATAGCAAAAATTCTATTGAAAAGGTTAAGGGAATCTGATAACCAATCAATTTTTAATATATTTGAAGTTTTCTGAGAGTTGACAATCTCAATATTTGACAGTTTAGAGAGAGTGATTAGTTTAGCAATCATTGTAAAGCATTTTTCCATTCTTAAAAGAGAAAATATAAAGAGATATTTGGGAGAATAATCGATTCTTTCAGTGAAATAGCTATTAACTTTTACTTTTATTACTAAAATCGTTTCTGTTCAGTTATGTTTCGAGGTTTTTAATTTTTAAAGAGAAATATTTGTGTTTTTACACATAGTTAAAAACCTTAGAAGCTTTTTTTCAACTATGTGCTGCCGGGCTCAAAACATTCTTGTGTTACTAAAAGACAATATTTGGAAGAGGTGGAATACTACTGAAAATTATATGACTTAAAATCAGCCTTTTTTCAGCTGATACTACATTGAGACTTTATTGAGTTCAAGTATTCCGTATAAAAATATTGCAAATATAACTGAATTTATGTATGATATTACAAAATGTATCATAATACTATAGTAAAATAATTTCAAGTCATGTAATAAAAATCAAACTTTTTAAATTGCATCGACTTAAAACTGAGAAAAAATTAGATGTTATACGTACGAACCTGGGGGTTTCTAATTTCAGTTTGTATCATTATTATTTTTATAAGTGTTTCAAAACTTTTATGAAAGCATTATGTTAAGATTAAGCTGAGTAATGTCTGTCATCGTATATATAACAAATGCTATCAATTTTATGTAAAACATATTTTAAATATGAAAAAAAAATTAATCCTCATATAACATATTTAATTAGTGTTTTGATACAGTGTACATAATTTGGATAATAACATTTTTTTTTTAAATAAGATCTTTAGAGGCATTATTAGTTTTTGTTTTATGCCTTTACAAACTTAAACTGTGTTTTTCTCACACTTTTCAATTTTGAGGATATATTTCTCTCAAGGATTTTTTCTGTTCAAGATAATATTGAAAAAAAAATTGTAGAATTTATATATATATATGTTCTTTAAAAGTTAGTATGGATTTCGGTCTAAGAGCACTAGTTATTTTTTCTAAAAATCTTAAATTAATAGTTTTAAAAAATTTGATATATTTTCCAGGTTTAGCTGTAAAAATAATTATTATTAAAATTCAACAAGAAATTTTTAGTAGGGAAAATTAGTTTGAAATGTTTAATTCCATACTTACTTTTGTTCTCAATAATCTAAGAAACAGAAATCATCGAAAATAACTAAAAAACTTTAAAAATTGAGTATTTTACAAGAAAATTTTGTAATTTTTAAAATAAAGACCGGTAAAAATTTTTTATTTGAAGAATCAATTTAATAATATAATCTAAAAAGAAAACACAAATTACTTTCAGTATCACTGTCTTTAAAAAGGGCACTGTGTAACCTTAACATCACTACTCAAACTATCAACACATTTAAAGCAATCCATTATTTTTTCTAGAGCGTACCATGCCCACAACTATAGATATAAAGATCAAGGAGAAAAAAAACGGAATTCAAAATGTCCTACAAAACATATATATATATTTACTAGCCGTTACCCCCCCGCGCTTCGCTGGGTATTTCATGACGTTTTATAAATATATACTGTTTATATATATATTAAGCCCTAACATTATAAGAATTCGATTATATTGAAAAATTTAAGTATACCTGTAACACTCTCGACTCTTGATATAAAAAAGGACAGGACTTCTAATTTGCATTTTCTAAAAATTTTAAAAATTGAAGTATAGAAGGATGTTTGTACTTTTGTAACCCTATAACCAAGTGTATTTCCGCGTAAGCAATTTTGGGTGGAACTCTACTCCGTAAAGTAAGCAGGCAAGACAAATTTTAAGTCTAAGTCTAATAGAGTAAAAACGAAGATTTTATTATCAATATAACTGTCCAATATAACTGTTCTTAGCGGATTTCAATTTAACAAATGGAAAATGCAAACCAAATTCCACTATTATAGTCCTTGTAGTTCGGAAAAAGGAAATTTTTTTTTGTCAAATACGCCCCAGTAACCCTATGCTCCCCCAGGAGTGGATTCCCTAAAATACATTCTTAGAAGATCCCTATACAACAAAAGAAACATGTTTAACCAATTTCAAGTATGTGGGTCTAACAATTCAAAAACGGGATTTTTTCCCCATAATTCCCCCGTGACCTCTCGCAACCCTCCTTGGGGGTTTATTTTCCTTTTAATGTTTCGTTTTAATGGAACTCTCTTTCATGAAAGGAACATGCCCACCAATTTTCAAGCAGGTAGGTATAATTGTTTAAAAAACGGAAATATTTATATCCATTACGCCCCTTTATCCCCCGAAATGAAACTTGTGGTTTAATTTTCGCGAAACCCATTTTATAGCGGTTCTCTATTCTGCGAAAGGAATCTTTTACTAAATTTCAAGATTATACGTCTAATAGTTTAAAAATAGGAATAATTATCTATAGAGCCCCTTGAGAACCCGGAAACCGCAACTTGGGGGGACTGTTTTCACAAAACCCATTTTAGGAAATGTACTGTATGAAAGGAATCTGCTTACCAAATTTGAAGACTGTGAGTCTTATAAATTAAAAATGGAAAACAAGTAGAACGCCCCTTGAGCCCCATCAACGCCACCTGGGGTCAATTTTCAGAAAACACATTTATAGCGGATCTTGACTCCATGAAAGGATTCTGCTTATCATATTTCAATAAAGTACTTCCAGTAGTTTAAAAATGGAAACAATTATTTATAACGCCCCTTAACCCCCGTAACGCCCCTTGCTGTTCGAATATCGTAAAGTTCGTTCTTAGCGGATCTCTACTCCATGAAAAGAACATATCTACCAATTTTCATGTCTGTAGGTTGAATAGTTCCGAAGATATCGTGATTCCCCTCTGGGGAATTTAAGCATCGCAATCGTGTCACTAGAAAAGGAGATCAAAGCAGTAAAAATTCAAAAGAAAAGAGCCGATCACAAAAATGCACCAATTTTATCTCCGCTTATAATCGGTGTCACTAAAAATAACATTATGAGAGTACAAACGCAGACTATATACAATAAATATTCTGAAAACGTTGCACGTAGAAATAAAAAAAATGGTGCGTGGAATGCCATGCGATAGAAGTGAAACTCTTCTTGGTACTTTCGCTTCTCCAGGAGCAATACGAAGATATTTCTCTTCATTCCATAACAACGTCTGTTGCTGGGCTGTAAGACTCTCTTCAAAAGTGATATTTTCACTGATTTCATCTTGAAGAACTTGAGACGCAATCTGTTTGAAATTGAAGAAACTATCATCGATTGTAACATCATACATTCTGTACAATGGAGTAGCTACTAAATATTGCAAACATGTTTTGATGTTTCTTTTAGTAACCAAACCCATCAGATAACTAGTTCTTTGAATTTTCCTCCGTTTGATGTGAACATTGACACAGTAATCATCATCAACATTCCATGGCAGTCGATTGACCATTGTATTGAAGGATACTGGAACCATTGATTATTTGCCCTAATATTCCAAACTGGTCGGGTAAATATATCAATCGCCTAATTTGCATGAAAAGTATTCGTGGGGAAATGAGTTTTTCTGATACCATATCCAAAGTAGGAAGATGCGGTGGAATTTCTGGGTATACAAAACCATTATATTTTGATAAATTTGGTATACTTTTCCTATTTAAACTTTGTCGGCAACTGTAGCACGCTTTAACGTCTTCTAAATTAATTCCCGGTAAAATATTTTGTAAAATATTTTTATGCTCAGCAACAGGCCGTTCTCAAATCATCTCTAAACCATAATCTATCACAAATCGAACACCCGTGACCGAAAGGATTATCAACGAATAGCTTTTGGAAATCTTTGTGAGCATTTTTATGGGAATCATAGTCTTTTAACGTAAGATAGAATTTATTATCGATTCACATGCATCAGTTCCAACACGTACTAGACTTGTTGAGGGCTCTGTACTTGTTGACTGCACAGGGTGGTTCACAAAGTCCGCATTAATCAGTGCTGGCATTAGATGAGTCTCAATAGCATTCCCATCATCAGTCATTAAACTCGGCATTAAAAGAATATTTTGCAATGTTTTTTTCCGTGCTCGATATTCTCTCATGTACTTTGATCGAGATTTGGCAGTAGCGCTTCATGAATTTGCACTATTTTTCTGTTTTTTTATCACTTTTTCGACTGGACTCTTTCTGCTAGTTTTTCTTTTCTTTTTCTTTCACAAAACTCTTTTCCTCTTTGTGCATTTGATTTAGTCATTCTGATTAGAATCAATAATAATTCAACGCAATAATTCGATAAGTATTTCTCTTGGATCTCGATAAATTTCTAATGGGGGTTTCATTGTATCTTTGTTTTCTTTTCAAGTTGTTCATTTCTTGTTCCAAGGTGGCGTGGTTGGTTTGTCGCTGGCCTTCTGCACTCATCAAGCGTGGGGCCCCTACCATCGCTGGGGGCCAGGTCCGACACCCGCTTAATCCACCACTGCCCCCCCCACCCCATCGAGCAAAACGAATCGAAAACCCAACCATGTGAAGAACGAATGAAGAAAAATTGCAGTTTCTTCGTTTCTGCCGAAACGAATCCCCCCCCCACCATCTCCTGACCGCTGATGCCATTTTTAGCAAAGGCAAACCCCTCTCTTTTTTTCACTCTGTTTTCTCCCTCTCATAGGGTCACTAGCTAACTGAGGGAGAAGCCTAGATGCCTCTAGGCTGGTTCTGAGGAAAATAATATATTCCAGACCCCGCTGCCTTTTCCTCCCTCTCGCTATTTTTTCACCATTGCGACGATTTGGGGGAGATGGCGGGGGAAATCACTACTTCCGTTTGTTTTCTCCCTGTTACGCAAAACTTCGCAAATTTTCCATTCACTCGTGAGCATAGAACTTAACTTTAAAAAAAAGGAAGCTTAGTATGGAAATTAATTCAATGAATGTAATAATTCAATTGAAGGCTGTGAAATTTGTGTCACATTTTCATGAGTATTGAAAACACTAATGGAGCTGGCCCTGAGTGGACCTGTATCATCCTTGAGGGCACTCTCTAAGGCCACCCCTGCGATTTTTTGCTTACACGTTTGGATGCCCGCCCTCAAGGCTTGGGGCCCCGTATCATAGATACGCGGTAACTATGCCCCTGATTGGAAATAGCATTAATTTGTAAAACAAGAAAGGAATGCTGTCAAAAAAGGACTGACAAAAAGGTGCTCTAGTTAATATTTTCTAAGAAAAATGACATTTTCTTTTTAAAGATTCCAATCGAAACTTTATTTCCATAATAAGCATCCTGCTATGACAATTTCAAATACAATTTGTATCTAAGAGATATGAGCAGAAAGAAACTTATTAAAATTTCGCATATTTCTATTAAACAAAGAGAATTAGATCGATAAATAAATAAAGGTAACAAAGATAAATAAATCAAATATCCCCTAAAACTCGAAAAAGAAATACTTTTTCTAAATTTCAAATAAAGATCTACCAAATTCTTCGTCGAAAAATTAAAACCCCCACCCATATTTCGTTTCCCTTCTTAATCTTATGGGCATTGTTTATGATACCTAAGACAATGTAGATGTATTTGTCAAGAGACAATTTGAACGTTTTCTTCCTAAAAACCGGAGCCTTCTAACAATGATTTTATAGAAAAGTTGAAATGAATTACATGATTTCTAAACTACAATACCAATTTCCACAAAAAGGGATAAATGTCATCCGAAACTAGGAAACAGTAAAATTCTACAATAGAATTTCCTCAAAAATGTTGTACTCAAAGGCCTACCCTGAAATGCAATAATTCATGTGACAAAATATCAAGTGCATTGTACTCAATTATTTTCCATATGAATGGGAAAAACTCGCATAATAATTATACCCAAATTAAGCAAATATATCCTATGTTTTCCGACAAATCTAGACCGATTAGCCTCATCATTTCTGCAGAAAAATGTATTTTTGAGTAGATTCCAGAACTATATATACTTAGAAGTGCAATGCACATTTTGATACCGATCCACTAGCACGGCTTTCAAAGGAAAAATGTCTCCGCACCCGATTTTGTACGGCAGTGACAGAACCTTATTCAAACGTTGAAACTATTTGTAGAAAAAAACTCTTTCACATCCATTTCCTAACCCCCTACCCCTCCTTTTGATTACACGCTTTTCTTATCGATCTGGTTCTTCAAAGAGCGCATGCGCTCTCATTCCAACTACATCTGTCAATCATTTCTAAACCACACCCCATTGCTATAGTAACGATAGGTTTCCAGAAAACAAAAGTTATCTTTATGACGTCATCCGAGTTGCAAACAACGCCATCTATTGGATAAGCAGATTTGTGAAATTTCGACAACGCTCTTAAGGGGGGGATAGTACCTTTAAACGTTCAGAAAATCGAATTTTCAAAAACATTTTAAGAAATTTATAAAGATCGTTAAGAACGTCTTAAAACAAACCTCGTCGAAATCTGACAATAATTACGCTCTCAGCAATAGAAAATGTGTCAAAAAAGACTTGACCCTTAGAAAAACCTAAACAGATTTTTCTTTTGATTCTGTTTGGAATTTTTTGATTTGTTATTTTTTTAATTCTGTTTGGAATTTTTTTATTTGTCGGTTAGTCAGGAGTTGAAGCCTAGTACCGCTGAAGACTCCCCTTTATCGAAGGGTCGGTACGCAGCTCGAAACCCTTTGGGTGAGCTCATTATCCCGAGTAAATAAGGGAAGCGATGCACGTTTAATCTGTCGAGAGGAGCTAAAACGGCCTTCCGTGGTATAGTGTGGTAGTTAGGAGAGGAGTGCTGTCAGCTGCGGTGTCGTCCTCGTCACTTGTCCATGGTTCAAAATTACGAGGTGCGTCGCAAAAAGCCCTCAAGAAGTGAACAGGGCGAAGTTAACATACACACACTCACTTGTGAGTTCGAAATTCTTTTTGAATGCTATCTTCAGAAAAACTGATCACACAGTCTGAAAATCTGATTGCGTAGAACAGTGGTTTTCAAACTTTTTCTGCTCACGGAACCCTTAGAACTTGAAGATCTTTTCATAGAAACCCTGGAACTAGAAAGTATATTTGTGGATCCCCATACTGATATTGAGAAGAATATTTTCTCAAAATATTACTTAAAGTAAATCAACATGTTATAGATACTTTATGTAAAAGCAATTAAAAAAAGAGCATTGCATTTATAATTAAAAAATTCTAATCTTATTTTTTCAATATAATTTACTCATTAGTAATATTAATTTGTCATCCAAGTGTCACCTACCCATGCATTATATTTAGTAGCCCCAGGCGTAGCTAGTCATGAGTGGGCATTGTATTAAAATTCCTTTGTGGCTTTTTTGTGGGTACCGCATCCCTATATATTTTACGATTTTTTGTTTGCGAATTTTGAAGCCCCTGTAACTTGGGAGCCCCGTATCATTGATACGGTGGTAAATACGCCACAGTTAGTAACTGGGATCTGAATGGCATTAAAATGTTCATAGCTGTGTGAGAAAAACTGCGTTTTGCATGAGAATTCGCAAAAAAGAACATTCAGGAGCCGTTCTTGCTTAAATTTAGATTTTAACATAAATATATTGATATGCTGCTTCCTATTCTTCATTATTGGTGGTTTTCCCTCCCCAAATGCAAAAAAAAAAAGTGTATTTTCCATTAGAAAACTATTTAGTTTTTCAAGACATAGTGCTAACCAACAAGTATAAAATTATCTCTTGGATAGTAAGCAATAGAATACTCACAATCTAATAGGAAGTATATATATAAAGAGTTAAAACGTTTTCATATCTTTTACTATGTTATAATAATATTTTAAAAAGTATTTCAAAATGAAATATTATGTAATCTAAAATGTCTGGTTTTAATTAATAGGACGAGATTTAGATACAAATTATACAAACTTCGGAGAACGTTTAATCCATTTTGCATACATATTTATGTTTCTTTTCGGTTTCTTATTGTGATTTGTGGAACCCCATGGTTCCGTGGAGCACAGTCTGAAGACCACTGGTGTAGAAGCTACACTTTTTTTTCCAGCGAGAGTTGAACAAAAGCAACAATGAATTTGTACACAGAATTACTACATCTCTTTCAAACAGGAAACAAAGTTTCATTTTTTATTTCAAAACTATGTACCAAGAATAAAATTAAGTAACCTCTAGATTCAATGAGCATAGTTTGTTTTTGTAACCACTATAAAAAAGTGAACTTTATAGATGAATAAAAGTAGTAAATGTTCAGTTTTGAGATTCTTAGTTCAGGCCTTTTCTGAACAACTTCAGATGGTTCTGAAGCAGCTCCTTTGACCACGCCTCCCTGCCACTATCTCCCCACCAATCAGAAAAGACTCTCATCAAGGCCCCTCAACATCAAAATTTTCGATATTGGATGGAGGAAAGATTCGCGTTCCGTTTCGTAGAGACGTGAGCATCGTTTTTTAAGATTCTTCTTGAAGAAAATTAATATAGATGGATTCATTTACATCATAGGTTCTCAACGTGGACAATAACGCCCTCTTGTGGGTGTTTGAGGCTTTCGGGGGGGGCGGTAAAAGACCCAGAGAAAATTAGGGGGTGTTGAGAATGCACGGAGGTACTTGGGCAGATTAACCAAATATAGTCTAAAAAAAATATTAAAAAAAACACACTGATTATGTACTAACAAAAGTAAACTTTAATACTGTTTATATGTTGATTGTGTGTATTTAATTCATTTCTATATCACATGTACGAAAATTCATATATTTCGATAGTTCGGGAAGCGGATGAAAAACTTAAAAATTGCATTTTACATTCAGACCTACATCAAAGTGAATGATATAGAAATTTTTTAATTTCTGTAGTGTATGAGTTGTCTTTGTCTGTGAGCAGTAGGAAAAATGTTTCGTCCACTGCATTTCATTACATATATTATCCAAGAAACATAAATATTTTGGCCAGGAATTAATGTGTGATCTTTAAAGAATGAAACTGTCTATTTATATTTATTTTGAAAGCAATAATTTATTAGGAATTACTTCGTATCACCAGTTATTCCACTCTTTTAAATGAAGAAGAAATTCAGTAGCGATTCAATTCCAACACTACCCTATCTATGACTAAAATATGTAATATTACACATTTCAATATATTTGTGGCAATAGCTATTTCATATTCGCAAGTAAAGAAATTGGGGCATTGGAAAAATTTAATTAAAAAGTGTATTCTATTAGTAATAGGATATTTTTTTAAAACTTAACTCTTGTGTTTTCACCATGCATTATGTACACTCTTATTTCTCAGGATTTTGAAGGGGAGGTATCGAAATATTCACTAGAAAAGAGGGCGGTATCGACATATTTACTAGAAAAGGGGGCGCCAGTTCAAAAAAGGTTGAGAACCTATGATTTACATGGTCCTATAGAAAAGGAAAAGTTAGTTATACTCTGTTTCACGTTAAGTTGGCAGCATTAGGAAGGGTAGGAAATGTAACAATCCGCTTGAAAAAATAGTTCCAACTTGTTTTTGAATTTAAATGAAAGCAAATGCATAGAAAATTGTTAAAAAGTATCGTGTATTATAGAAATTGTGATTTTAAGGATATATTTTAAGTTAATCACATCTTAAAAGCATTTATTCCTTAATACCTGTGAACGAATACAATTGAAAAACAACAATTTGATGAAACTTCACTTGGCTAAAAACCGGTTTTCAAGATTACATCCTTGGCGGAGTTAGCTAAGCATTCCCGCCAAATCAACGCCATTCCCTTTGCCTCTTTGCTATCATTCATACGTACTATTTTGATATATCGTGCTACTATCTTTGTTTTTGTTGTTTTTTTGACACTTTAAACATGTCTGTGATAGAAATGTCACCAACCTCGCTGTATACACCATCGAAGCGAGGAAAATCTATCCGAAGGGGAGCTCGGAAAAACATATTGAATGTTTATTCTCAACTTTGAGAAGAAAAGAAGGCATTAAGTGCTGTAAATTCTGCTGGTAAAAAACGACCCGGTGCCGTAGGCAAGCGTAATAAACTGGTGAAATATGACGACTTCACATGGCTTTCTTCGAAAAAAGGAGATTCCTACATTAACCAAAGTTCCGAAGAAAGTAAATGATGATGCTAAAATTTGTGCTTCTATATATCTTGTTAACAAACATGAACGGCATTTATACATGTAATGTGAATAATTATTACAAACGGATTTAAAATAGTAATAACTGAGAAAAGGCGATTAATTCTTAGAAAACAAGATAGAAATTTGTATTTTATAAACGGATGTAATAAATAAAAATTAAAGAAAAATGAGCCGTTTATTTTGGCCTAAGTCATTTAAAAAATCAAGTTAATGAAAGCATGAATTACAATTTAACTGTATTTTTTCATTTAAAAAACATTGCTATCAATATGTTAAAAACTATTGAGATTTTGTTCGAGAAAAGTTTTGATAGTTTATTCATCAATATTTCTAAACATATTGAAACGTAATCCCTTATATATCTCCATTAAAAAAATAGCAAATACTATTTTCCAAAAAAAAACAAACAAAAAAACAGCATCTACAATTTTAATGAAAAATTTTTTCAGGAGCATTTTTTTATCCCACTCGCCAAATATGGTGATATTTATTCGTTTAAGTCACACTCTTCTCCTACAGTAACCTGGCAACGGCTGTGAATCGGTCATCGTACCCTTCCTAATGCTGCCAACTTGAGGTGAAACAGAGTATAGAGCTTTTAATTACTTAGGCCTACAAATATTAGGAAGAGGTTTGCTTTTCTTTTATCGTGAAGAGTACCTACTGATGGCTCTGCCTCTTTTAATCTTTATACCGGGGGCTGGCGAAATGGGCAATAGTAGTGTAGTGTTGGATCTGGTCATTTGCTCAACAATGATTTCTTATCCCCTTTTGCAGTTTATTTTTAGTATTCAGTCTATTCTAAACATCGTTGTCTGCTCCTATTTAGGAAATATTTTTGTAAGCGCTTTCTTTCAATCCCTTAAACATAAAAGATATCGGTAGTAGCATCGGGACGTGTTTACTATGAAGCCAAGTATGAAATGAAAGGCAATTTTATATGCAGAAAAAAAACGGAAACAGAGAAGTGACCACCGGAAATTTGACACACATGGAACGAATATATGTAAATGATGGCGTGAACGAAAGGATATAATTTTTGCTTACAAATGTTCAACAATCTTCAATAATTCTTTTACATTCTTCTATAATACATTTCTTTTTTTAAAAAATTTATGCATAACAATTGCATTGGATGGCATGGAAGAGGACACCGGTTGGGATCATGGCGATGCCGGTATCATCACGAAAGTGAGCTGTGACAATGGGAGCAACGAAAATGATATTGATGGGTAGAAAAATTATGTGATCATTATGCATTTAAAAGTTTTTAATACTAGTTAAATAAATTAATTAATAAGTTTTTATTTCACATATAAATATTTTTAAAAAAATTTCGGTATCGGATATCGCTGAGCCTATTACAAATCCCCCCCCCTCAAAAACGTGTACATAACTCGGGGTGCAGTTTAGAGATGCGAGTAAATGTGGTATAAGCAACTGGTTCTAGTGCCATCTACTATTGAAAGGAAAAATTA
>BMAO01020620.1:0-79649 GCA_019973975.1 Trichonephila clavata
AACAATGAAGAGTTCAAAGTTCAATTCATTTCGATAAATTCTAAGAAAGAAAAGGTATCACTTACCTTATTCTTCGATTGCCCGGGATGAGCTCGACCTAAAATTCAATCTGTTATTTCTTATGAGTAATCAGAGTCCTTTTTGATAAAAAAAGATTTAATGAAGGAAAACTGCTAACTGATACATGTCTGTTCGAGTGGGCTCCACTCGTACTACTTCTACTACCGATCAGATCATAATACAGAAGCAAAAACAAAACAAAAAGAATGCGCTTACAGCGCCACTGAAATTGAACTACAAAATTCGTTTCGTTCGCGACACTCCCCACCTTGAGTTTTTGATTTTGAAAAAAAAACTCATAAGAGTCACTAGTCTTTCGGAGTTTCAAGTCTACCATAACGAGATCGTCGTGGTGTAGGCTGTTGAAGTCCAACGTCAGAAGTTAAGTCATCTGGAAGTTCAAGGGTCTCAACTCTCGGCTCCACTCCGGCTTCACCATCGGAAACACTGGAACAGGCTGCATCGAAGAGGTCTCCGCTGCTGGTGTCACTTGTCTCAGCTCTGAGCTTCAGTCCACCTCCACCATTAGAAACACTGGAACAGGGCTGCATGGCAGAGGTCTCTGCTGCTGATGTGAACTTGTCTCAGCTCTGGGCTCCAGTCTAGCTCCACCATTAGAGACACTGGAACAGGATTGCGTCAAAGGGGTTGCCGCTCCCTGATGTTTGCTCAGTTCAGGATCTATATTAATAGGTAAATGACTTCCTTCATTAGCATCTGAAAATAAGGAGAGTTAGTAGGGTGTACAGATGATTTGTTTTCTCCATCACCTCTAGGAGATACAATTTTTGCACTGGACGCAGAAAGTTCCAAGTTTAGTTTTTACTTGGGCTGCTCTAACCTTCTCGTCTTTGCAGGGTAGAGTTTTAAAATTTTACCTAAATTCCAGTTTATTCTTTTGGTGTGGTTATCTCCCACCAAAACGATATCTCCTTCACTTAAAGTGTCTTCCCCTTTTACATTTTTTATCTTTCTCAGTTGGCCTAAATATTCTACTCGAAAACGTTTCCTAAGATCCGTTTGTATTCTATTTCGTACACTAATCTTTTATTCAATTTGTTTTCATCTATTCGATCTAACTCTGGAACACCAATTTCTCTAATGTCTTGCAAAAACATTGCTGGAGTTAGAGGTTCCAAGTCTTCGACGTCATCTGTTACATAAGTTAATGGCCTGGAGTTAATTAAACTTTCACAATCGCAAAGAACCGTGTACATTTCTTCTTGATTCAAGGAAGTTTTCCTAGTGTTTTTCTTAGAGTCCTCTTCATAAGTCCGATCAATCGCTCCAGAAACTCCCACCAAGGAGCCTGTGGAGGGATGAATTTCCATGAAATTGGATTTAGTTCTTCTAAATTCTTCAATTTTTCTAAATTCACTTTCTGATAAAGTCTGTAAGCACCTTTAAAATTGGTGCCGTTATCCGAATAAATGACGGATGGTCGGCCTCGACGTGCTATAAACCTCCTTAAACCTAGCAAGAAGCTTTCAGTCCAAACGGAGGTTAACAATTCAAGATGAATTGCTCTGTAGACCGCACAGGTAAAAATCAAAATCCAATTCTTCTCCCCATTCTTAAGAATGAGAGGTCCTGCCAGATCTAATCCTATAATTTCAAAGACAGCAGCATCTCTCACCCAATCTTGAGGTAACAGTCCTTCTGATACCGATATAGGTTTTGCAATGAATCTCTTGCAAATAATGCAAGTCTTGATGACTTCTTTAATAGTTTTTCTTCCTTTCAGGATCCAATAATTTTCTCTAAGTTTGTACATAAGCATCTGAACTCCGGCATGGCCTAATTGTACGTGCTTATAATTAATGAGAGCTTTGACAACTGGATGATTCGAGGGAAGTATAATAGGTAAACGGAAATCTTTGTGATCATCCCTCAAAAATACTTTAGTCTTAAAAGCCCATCAGAATCTTTGACTATTTGCAAGGGACTTAATCGTTTGTCTTCTTCGTTATTAAATGCATCTATTTGCACCTGTTTCAACAAGGCACGTTCGGCTATTTTAATTTCTCCAAACTGCAAATTTCCTGTTATTCTTTGGTCTTTTGTCCTTTTCAGGTTTGTTAAAAACCTTTTCATCCAGGCTGTTATTCTCACAAGTTTAACATACGATGAATATCGAAAATAATATTTATCTTCCCTTTGTGTAGCAGCTGCAGTTATTATAGTTTTTTTCTTCTCTGAGTTGATCACTTCCATATCAGGGAAAAGTTGGGATTTAGGCCAATCTTCAGTTGAATTTCTAAGCCAAGATGGACCTTCCCACCAACCTTCTTTTTTGAGAGTCTTCACTGAACATCCTATAGAAGGAAGATCGGCTGGGTTCTGAATTCCAGGAACGAATCTCCAAATTTCTTTAGAGGAAAGTCTTCTAATTTCTTCAACTCTATTGGCAACGAACGCTGCCCACGGGCCTTCTTTTTTTATCCAATGAAGAGCATCCATTGAATCTGACCAATATGTAACGTCAACATCTTACATATGTAAATCCTTCTTTACAGAATCAGCTATCCTTGCTCCAATCGTACATGCTAACAACTCTAATCTAGGAATTGAAGTACCTTTTAAAGGTGCGACTTTTGATCGAGCTTGTATTAATTGGCAGGTTACTTCACCTTCTCTTTCTGCTCGCAAAAAAATACAAGTTGCATACGATAATTTTGAAGCATCACAAAATACTTGTAGTGACAGATTCGCATCTTTAAGATCGAGATTCGATAATCTTCGTGGAATCTTGATGTCTTGTATCTCTCTATAAGTTGTTTTTTCCACGCCTCGAATTTTCTTTCGATGTCTACTGGTAATTTGGAGTCCCATGAAGCTTCTATCTTCCAACACTCTTGTATAAGTAATTTGGGGATGAGGGTGATAGGACACGTGAATCCAATCGGGTCGAAAATTCGATGCGCTAAGGAAAGGATTCTCCTTTTTGTTACTTCTTCTTTCGATTCTGTTTCTCTGTAAGAGATGGAAAAGGTATCTTCTTTCACATTCCACATAAGTCCAAGCACTTGTATTTCTTGTGGGTCGGATTCCTGTCGGTTGTCTCTTAAGTCGAAATTTAGTTCAATATCACTATGACGCCATCCACGTAAGTCGAATTTACCTAGTGCCAACAATTCTGTGGAATCTCGTTGAAAAGACTTAAGTTCTTCGAATGAATCGACACTCGCCACACAGTTATCGACGTACATTGAATCTTTCAATTTTTCAGCAGCTTTTTCCAAATGTTCAGGAGCCTGCTTAAAATGATAGTTTAATACTGCCGCCAATAAAAAGCCAAAAACAACTCTACGATGTCTGTAGATAACAGCTTTCTCCGGATTACCACCTTCCCACCACAAGAAACGTAAGAAGTTCATGTTACTTTCGTGCAAAGATATTTGTAGGAAAGCTTTTCGAATGTCAGATATGACTCCGATTTTTCCTAAGCGAAAATGATTTAAAATAGCTGGTATAATTTCTATCAAATTGGGCCCCTTTTCTATGCAATCATTCAACGAACAAGATTTTCCATGATGAGCTGACGCATCAAACACAGGACGAATCTTAGTCGTAGAATTTTCCTTGAATACAGGTCTGTGTGGCAAATAATGAAATTTCCCACATTTGTTTGGTTCATCTTGTGCAATCTTTTCAATAATGCCTTCCTTTTCCCAGTCTACAAATACTTGTTCATAATCAAATAGTCTGCCTGTAAATTTTAAAGTTTTTACAGTTTTCTCCAATCTTCCTTTAGCTAAGCTGTAGTGGTCCTCAAGTTTTCCACTCCCTTCTATCCAAGGAATACTAACGATGTATCTACCCTCATCGTCTCGCAATATCGTATTCTCAAAATGTTTCAAAGCAAGATCTTGCAATTCTAATTTTGATCTCTTTTCACTGGGATCTTTTATGCCTAAAGAGTCTAATTCCCAAAGATCTGATATTTTTTCTCTATTTGTAAGAAGAGAATGAACAAGAAGAGAATTCTCTGATTTAAATTTAGATTCATTACTTAATTTCCCCATAACTGTCCATCCCAAGTGGGTATTCACAGCTGTAAGCCCCTCAGAAAGTTGTTTTACCTCACCAGTAAATAATTTTCCAACTATGTCAGATCCTAACAGAATATGTATTTCATCAGAATGTTTTTCGAAAAGGCAAAGTTTGTTATTTGCGGACGAATCACTAATAAATACATTAAGTGTTGCCAATTTCTGTAAAACGCGAGAGTCATTAATTCTGGAGATTCCTAAGCAAATATTTTTCTGGTCGTTAACTTCCACATTAAAACTATATTTCCCGTCATAACTACACAAGTTAATTAAATATTTATCATGAACTTCGGTGATTTTGTGTCCTCCAAAAAGTCCGTGAGTAATTGTTTCTTTCCCAATACTTTTTAAACCTATAAATTTTGCAGCATACTCTGAAATGTAACTTTTTTGGCTACCAGTGTCTAATATAGCTCTTACTAATTGTTTGGAATTCCCATTTTTAATGTAAACAGTTAATGTTTGCAAAAAAACTTCCCCGGTGTTATGGTTTGTTAGATCGGTGGATAATGATTCTATCTCCCTTTTTTGTTGCTTAAAACAAAAAAAATTATGATGTAAACCCGAACAAATTTCACATTTTGTTTTATTCATCGGGCAATTACGAGATAAATGCTTTGCGACTTTTAAACAGTTAAAACAAGCTCCTTTCCGCAATAAAATATTCTTTCTTTCTTCTAAAGACAAATTAATTACGTATTTACATTCATTCGAATTATGAGTCATGGACTCGCAAAATATACAGCTGAGTTTTATTTTGTCTTTATTTTCTTTAACAGGCGCGGTTAGTAGTTCGTTTGCAGTATGAAAACTTTTTTGGTTTTGTTGTTTATATGATCTGTGTTCTCGCGAAAAGTTTGATTTCGTTTTCTGTCTACGATCGCATAATTCAAAAGATGATTTATTTGTAGAATAAGTCTGCTCTCGCGCCGTCAAGGATTGCGTAAGAAATGAGAGTAACTGCTGAATATCTGATCCCGAACCATTTTGTTGTAATTTATTATAATCTAATAACAAGTCAGATGGAATAAGTTTTAACAACATGGGGCACAAAATTTTTCCATAATTCGCGGAAGATACGCCTAATGAATTTAAACTTCTTAGTTGAACATTACAGTTATCAACAAATTTTCGAAAAGAACGAAGGTCATTAGAATTTTTTAAAGGCTGTAATGATAAAATTTTGTTCATATGGGCCTGAATTAATATTTCCGGATTAGCAAATCTGTTCTTTAATAATTTTACGGCTTCATCATAGGCTTTTGCCGAAATTGGAAAACTTCAACAGTGTTTAAAGCAGATCCTCCCAAATGCGCCTTCAAATAATTAAATTTATCCACTTTATTTAAGGATTCATTATTGTGTACGGATGTTTCGAAGCTATTCCAAAAAGTTAACCATTTTGAAGCGTCATCTCCATAGAATCGTGTAATATAGTATTTTGGGACTTTAATGCGAATGTTATCAGAGTTCCGAAAATGTTCATCTTGTGAATGTGATAATGTAGTCTGGAAGGAGGGTGACGTAACACGGGGTTTTAAATATTCATTAATCTTCTTTTTCGCACGAAACTGCCAAAGTAACACCTTTTCTCTATATTCTTCGGTGATTTCAAATTCACCATCGAATTGTTCGGGCTTAAAAAGGGGTTCCAGTTGTTGATCAACTAAAGTTAAAGGCTCAAATTTGATGGATAGAGTTTCTACCAGTTCACTTAACCTATCAATGTTTAAATCAGAATTCGATAACTCAGCTTCTAATTCATTAACTACTTTAGTAACTGCTGTTCTGAATGATTTTCGTTTCTTTTTTAACAACTCGAATGTTTGTGCTTCGGCCATATTTATGTATTGAAATAATCACCAAACAAGTTCAGATCACCTTAATATTTTCAATAATTCTAATAATATCAAAAAAATTTCAATAATTTTTAAAATTCTAGATTGACATTGTTCGAAAAGTTTAAACAGTTCAATGTATCAGTTTCAAATATAAAAATTCAACATTCAAAATATTTCATTTTCCTTTCGATTTTCAATTATTCAAATTAAAATGCAACATACATATTTAATTCTATTCAAACTAAATGTTTAGTTTAATGTTCTAAAATTCTAGTTCAAACTTTTTGATTTCAAAATTCTAAAATTATTTCAAGCTCGGATCCCGGCAGGGATGCCATGTGAAAAAACAATGAAGTTCAATTCAATTTCGATAAATTCTAAGAAAGAAAAAGGTATCACTTACCTTATTCTTCGATTGCCCGGGATGAGCTCGACCTAAAATACAATCTGTTATTCTTATGAGTAATCAGAGTCCTTTTTGATATAAAAAAGATTTAATGAAGGAAAACTGTTAACTGATTACATGTCTGTTCGAGTGGGCTCCACTCGTACTACTTCTCCTACCGATCAGATCATAATACAGAAGCAAAAACAAAACAAAAAGGAATGCGCTTACAGCGCCACTGAAATTGAACTACAAAATTCGTTTCGTTCGCGACACGAGGGCGAAAGTAGATTAGATAAACAAAATTGACTCGTGCGCAGGCTATTCCTAAGATTTTTCAAATCTAATTTAGTCTCTTTTCTGCGAAACATGTGAAACAACTTCTTTCATTCCACTTCCCTCATAAATCTCACCTATACGGCTCGTGGTTTCCGCATTTTGTTCATTTCAAGAAGGTAAATATTTTCGTGTTAAGCGATTTTCGTTTCGTGATAAGAAAAAAATGCATGAAAATACATTGTAGATTGTCGGGACCGTTGTATTATTTCGTGTTAACCGATATTTCGTCTTAAGCGTTTTCGCCCTAAACATATTTTTCTGTATTAAATTACCATAAATAAAATAAATCATGGGACTTTCTCAATAAGGCTGCTTGATGTATCAGTTTTCACCAGCAGCACTGGTGTGGCTAGCCCTGTATCCAAATTCGTTGGGGACCCTTTTATGAGACCCTCTAACATTTTATTACTTTTTGCTTAGACACTTTGGGGACCCAGAAGCATGGGGGGGCCCAGGGGCGGATTAAGCGGGTGTCGTACCTGGCGGCCGCCAGGGGCCCCCAGGGCTTGTAGGGGCCCCAAGCTATATGAGTGCGAAGGCCAGCGACAAACCAAACACGCCCCCTGAGAACAAGAAATGTGAAAAGAAAACAAAGATACAATGAAACCTCCGCTAGAAATTTATCGAGATGCAAGAGAAATCCTAATGTAGAAAAAACTTTAGAAAATATTTTTAACAATACCGATATCGAATGCATCAGGTGAATGATCTTTTAAAGTTTTAAAACGTGTTAAAATAATTGAAGAAGTACTATGGGAGAAAATATAAATCGAATAATATGGCCATATTATATACAGAATAAAATGTTTTGGAATTCATGAATTTGCCAAAGAGAAATCAAACTGTTTTGCAGAACTGTAAGCTCTTAAATAAGGTTCTTAATTTTTTTTAATGCACAGTTAAGATTTTTCTTTAGCCGAAGAGTTTTATTATAGCAATACATTTTATCTTCAGAATTTAAAGTAAAAGACTCTTTTCACTATTTTAGTTTTTCGACTCTTAAGCCCATGGGCCTCAAACCTTTTACCGCCAGGGGCCTCCAACTACCTTAATCTGCCTCTGGGGGGGGGGCGTATCATTGATACCGCGGATACTGAAGTAGCTACGCCCCTGGCCAGCAGTCTTGTGCTAAATGTTTATCGAAAAGAGCAGAGCGAAATTTGTGTCTGAATAACATTTCATTCATTCGTATTCCTTTTATTGAAAATTTTGTTTTGCTTATATACTCTTAAGATACGCTTTGTATGGTAGCAGTGTGAGCAATGCCTTTCAAGATAAGCCGAGAGTTGATGTGAGCTGTTATCCACAGATGGCGCTCATAGCCCCTGGGAGAGAGAAAATAGCCACCAGAAAAGTGAAGGATTAAGCGACAGGAAGCTGACGTGTAGTTGAAAACTTTCGCTACGGGAATGGCATGGAAATGACTGAAGTTGAAGTAAAAGCCAGGGTCATATGATATTCCTTTGAGAACGGATCAACGAGCAGAGTATTGAATAGTGGTATAGTGTGTTACCAAATGTATTAAATTTTTGATGTTCCCGTCAAAAACTGTTGTCATCTTTTTAATCATAATCCTAGACGCCACCCAAAATTCCATAACCATTGATATAGTCGAAATAAGTTTTAAAATCTAACTTGCAAGATATATTTTTACACATTTTAAATTGTGGTTGAATTGTACGATTTTAATTTTCAAACCATTCAATGTTCAAAAGCAATTTAAATTATTTTAGAATAAATTTTAATATTTATCATGTTTTAATATATTTTTTTAAAATTAAACACATCTTTACTCTGAGCATTTTTAAGTTGTAGAAAATTATCAATCTTTTATTTAGCTTGCTACACAAATATAAACATATTGAACTATTTTCTTATACTTTTTGTGTGTTGGGGAGATAAACAGTTATTGTGAATTCTGGATGAGAGATTGTTTATTGATTATAGATTTAGTATCAAAAATGTTATTTCACAGATTTTAGGAGGAAAATTTTACAATATATTTTGCAATAAAGTTATAAATATGTCTCGTATGAATGCCATTCCTGTTTTATTTTTGTGGAACAAAGTTGAAAGAAATAACTTGTTCTATTCTATTTTATTTTTAACAAAGCATTACGGAAAAAAAACCCCTGGTTGTTTTACTTTAACTTTGGTCAATTAATTTTCCTTCATGATTATGTTATCTTTTATTGAGCATATTAAATTATTTGAAAATATTGATTGGTCCTGTTATTTTTCACATTATAAAAATTTTCACATCATATATTTCTAGATTATTCTAAATTATTATTATTATTATTATTGAATAACAACCTCGGATGATAATAATTTAATATTTACCCAATTCAATTAAGTGATATTTTGTTTTTAATATATAGTGAATATTTTAACTTACTATTGTTATATATTGCTAAGTACCCTCTGACTGAATATTATTTGTAACAGTAATTTTTCTCAGAATAATGTTACATAATTTTTTTTTGTCTTTATTTTATAAATAATGTTTATAACGAGTATATTTGGAAATAATTTATGGATAATCTATGAACTTTTGATAAATGCACAAGGAAAACTATTGGCAGATAAAATATTCGTCCTATCTCCTTTATTTGATGCCAAGACCATTTTATACTTTTCGTAGATTTAAATAATATATTAGAGGTCTTATATTTCTTTTCCCAATTATTGTGCTTTTATTCAGAAACATTTCTCACCACAATAGAATTCTCTAGAAATAGAATTCTTTGAAATGTATTGATTCCTTCTCCTGTGATTTATTTTGTTGGCATTTTCCAAATTCAAAAAATTTCCACCTATTTATTTTAATTTTATTCTACTTCAAATGTCTAAAACTATTTTTTTTCCAAATTGAAGAGGAATATCATTGATGATTTCTCTGTTTAAATTTCGCGAATAACTTTTTTTTATCCCCAAATAAAAATCAGATTTTTGCTACTGCCGCCTTTCAAACTCTGAATGAGCAAAATTAATTTCAATTTCACATAAACAATAAATCAAGTACTATGCAGTTTTCTTTTTTTTAATCCTTGAATTAATTTTACTTATATATTACTTATTTAAACGTGATTACCTTTTCGTTTGCATGTCTAATACATTTAAAAGAAGCCAGCATTTTCAGAAAAAGTAAAAGTGAATTCGTGGCGTCATCTATTGGCGTCTAGAAATAACTATTTTTATGAGAAATTTATTTTAATTAATGAAGGAAAAAATTTTTAAGATTCTTAATTTGATTTAGGATATTCGAAATCTATTTGCAGCTTTAAAACATTTTAATTTTAAACTTAAATATTTGATCATTTAACTAATTTTTTTTCAAGCGGCGCTCAAATAACAAGAATTACTTCACTACTGCATATTTTATGAAGCTGCTCAAAATACTATTACGTCATTGAGGGAAGCATGCGCAGTTTGTTGTAAGATGCTTAAAACTTCCCTGGACCTCGTGTTGATTTGTTTATGTTTACACTACTTCCTGAATATGAGATTTCGAAACGAGAACGCGATAAATCCTTTCATATGTCTCAGTTGATGCGAAATCAAGGTTACGTGCATTAAATCTATCATGTGATAAATCCTCAGAAAAGACAATCCGACTTCGTGTAAGTTTTAATCTCTCTCACTGCATGTGAATTTCTCGACTTGCACATTCCTTTTTCCAAACAAAGTACAAAAATGCGTCTCATTAGCCTCCGTCATTTGTCGTTAATAAGTTCTAAGATCAAAATATCACCAATATCCAGTCCCTCTAAGCTTGCATGCTTCATTCCTGTTCATCCCAATCCAACATATCAATTTTTTTGTACCCTACCCGCCTGTGTTTGGCCAATTAATTTACCTCCTGCAACAGAATGGGGATATGGCGTCAAAGGTAAGTTTTCTAGTTGAACTTTTTTATTCCCTTTTCTTCAGAACATTAACTTTACAGGTGTTTTTACAAATTTTAGCTCCAGATTACTAACTCTGTTGGTCTCTTGTGCAGCTTTTAACTTTAGCATATTATGTCATACATTTTAGAATTACATTCAGTGTGAATGAGCATAAGTAATTTTTGGAGTGTTATTTTCTGAAACTAATTTGTTTTGAACTTTAGAAAACTGTTCTTACAGGTGTTAGGTACATATATTAAATAGCATAGAGTACATATAGCCAAAAATAAAAATACAAGCAGAACATTGCAAATTTGTTTAATTTTTGTGAATTTCAATTATACTTTTAACTTTGCAATACTTTTGCATAGGTTAAATGCTTTTTGAAATTAAGAGTTAGTTAGTGCTACCAATAGTAAAATTATTAAATGTGAAACTACATATTTTGTGAGTTTTAGATTTTACTTTGAAGCATTAGTTTCAAATATTCAAGGTTCAGAAATTTATTAAATGTGTATGGTAAGAATACAATTTTTATCTGTTGTAATTGGAATTTTTGTTCATTTTTATACAAGTTATTTTGCAGCTGTTACAGATTTAAGTAATTACACTAATAGAATTTTTACAAACATATTCTTTGTGTGTTCTTACAAATTATGGGAAGTTAATTGTGTTATCTTATTATCATATTTGCTGATAGTGAAGAAAGAATGCTTATAACTTTTGTCTTTCTAAACTATTAATTTTAAAGATAGTTTTATAAATAAGATTTGGTAAGCATAAATAAGTATGGATTACCAGATGATGAAAGCAGGATTTTCGTAATTTTTTTAAAAATATTTAAAGCACCAGTGTTACAGGTTTTGTTACAAATTTAAAACAAAATTCATAAGGATGAAATAATTATTCATTTTTATTGTATGAAATTATAATTTTTGAATTTCATCTTGCCTTCAAAATAATAATTTCTGCATTGTTGTGAAGTACATATTATACATATGGCAATTATTGTATTGTCTTATGGTAAAATTGAAACTTTCATAAGTTCTGGTTCTTAAAAACTAATTTTTTTGCTGGTGATATTATAGAATTAGTTATTTCTATATGATCATATTTAATGTAAAAGAACTTTTCTAAACATTTTGTTCTCTGTTCTTAAATATTTATTTCTGCTGTTTTACAAAAGTTCAAGTGATTGTGGTAGAGTGTTCAGGGCTACAAGCTTTGTGCTGATAATATTTAAACTGAGCTGTGCATTCAAGTTCTAATTTTATTAAAGATCCACCGAGCAAGATAATGCAGTTTTTGTTGAATAGAGCTGTGTTCTCTCGTGGTGACTTTGTATAAATTAGGTGGGAAAGACTTTTTGTGTTGCACTTTTTATTTTACCAATAGCTCTCATGTGTTGATACAAAATTTAAATTTTTAAGAATTTGATGTTGTGTTAAATGATTATTTTTAAATGATTTGCATTGCTATATCTGTTCCTTTCTAAATAATTTGCAAATAATTACTAACTTAACTATGAATAGGTCTTTTTTAAATATATTTTGAAAAGAAATTGTAAAGCAACATTGTAAATGTCTTCATAAAAAATCATAAACAATTGTATGGAAATAATTTGAATAAAAGAAATTGTGCTTTGAGATTTCCAGAAATTTATGCTGCTTGTGGATGTTATTTATTAAATGGTACTAGATATTGATGGTGATCTATGCCATTTAATTATGCTCAAAAATGATGAGATCCTACATAGATAGCCCATAGTAAATAAATAGTCTGAACATTATCAAGTGAATGTAGTATGTATTAAGTGAATAGTAGATCATATAAATTTTCATTTTAGTATATTATTGTATTACCATTATGTAGATTGTATTCTTTGATAATTTATTATGAGTTTATCCTCTTGAAGAAAATAAATTTTACTAAAGAAAATAATAAATATCAAAAGTAATAAAATTTTGATGAAATTTATAAAAATTATTCCTTTTTTATCGTTCACTTTTATAAGGATGTAATAAAAAGAAATTAATAAATATTTATCAGAAACTGTGTTTAAGATTTTAATTGACTAATCTCACATAACACGAAATCTAGAATTTGGAATAGGGGAATCATATTGGACTCTTTTTGACTCGTAACACCAATCGAAAGAAAACATCATTTAGCTATTAAAATCCCCTTAAATCCCTCTGATTTTTGAGACATTCAACAGGTTAGCATGATTAAAACCAACTCATGTATTACAGTCCAGTGCACTTAATAGAAAACTCAAATTTTATTTAAATTTTATTGAATTACTTATTAAAATTTCTGTTGCTGGTAAAACCTTTAAGAAATAACTATGCAAAAGTTCTTTTTTAAATTCTGAAGTTATATCAAATTTGCCAGTAAATATAATCTTGAGGTTAATCTGTTTTACATATATATTTCTTTTTATTTACTTTCATTTTTTGCATTTTTTAAATGCTATAATGGAAATTATATATTAAAATGAAATGTTCTAGAAAGATGTATATTACATCTCTAGTTTTTTTACCATATGTCCCATGCATAGCTATAGCAATGATTTAGAGTACAATTATAGGTTCATTCTATGTTTGAAAAAAGTTGGAAAACAAAAAGGTGATGTTTCATAAAAAGAACTTTTTTTCACTAAGAATGAAACTTTTTAAGAAGAGAGAAGAAAGGCTTGGAATTACATTGCACACATAAAAAAAAGAGAATAAAAAGTACTTCCTTTATCTTATGTTTATTGCTGCTTTTATCATTCAATACAAGGTTTAAAGGCTGCTGGCCTATATCGAGATGACAATCAGAATTGGTTGTCCTATAAAAATTAAAATGAATTAACACACTATGTGTTTTTGTATAAAATAAATTAATTTTTAAAATTTAAAATCTTTTACATTTATATAGTGATGTATTTGTTTTTAGATTGACTCTTGACTTGAGTGTTCAGAATTTTTAAAGAACTTTTCTTTAGCATTTTTGTTCATTAGTTAGCAGAAGTGTGCAATGTGTAATATGTAGAAAACATTCTTTATAGTAATTTATAAAAATTTAGGAAATATTTTATATCTTCCATATACTAAGTAACCTCCCCCTTATAGAATAGTTTTCTCCCTACATTTTACAAAAAAAAAAAAAAAAAAAAATACTTTTATTCCTTGTTTAAAAAACACACACTGTATTCTGAATTGTGTATGTTCCCTACTTTTGTGATCTATCTGAAGATCTGAATGCGATTCTCAGATAATCTAGTTGATAATTGGAAGTGAATATTGGATGAAAATGAAAAATATTTTTGTCATTCATATCTTTAACTATTAATACAGAAAAAAAAATATGATTTAAAAAATAACATGTTTGTGTGTAACAATCTTCCTTGGCTTTTCTTTCGAATTTAATATTCATATTTGTTTTAATACACATGTACATTTAGAAATATATGATTAATTTTCACCCTAGCGCTTCAAAAAAGGCAAAATTTTCACTAAAAAAGTATTTGAAAATGAGTTACCTTTGAAATGTCAACTGTTCTACAAATGAAATGGCAAGAACTATTATGTAACTGATAAAAATTGAGATAAATATTATGTAAGTAATGAAAGGACAAGATATCAAAATGTGGTTCAGAAAGAAATAGGCTTTTCTGAACGGGTCCATTTTGCAATTGGTTTCTCCTTATCTGAGCACTTTCACCTTTAGTCTGTTGTCCAAGATTTGAGGTTCTGTCTCAGTTGAAATTTTGACGTGTGAGAAAGAAAAAAAAACCTTGATTGTTAAAAATAAACCTATGTCGAGATAAAGTGCTTATATTGAGGTATTAAATGTAGAATCATTATTGAAGTACTAAAACAATTTTGTGATCGAGAACAGAATTATTTGTTTTGACTTTTTTTATGGAGAATTGGTGGGGAAAAAATTTATTCTTGGGGGAAAAAATATCAGTAGGTAATATATATTACATAAAAAAGGAAATAAATTTTTTTTTTCTGTAAACATTTAAAAGTATTTTTAGGAAATACATTTGATAGGTGTTTTGTGATATGAATACTGATTTCTGTATATCTTCTATTTTAAGTCGGTGGGTATATTTTGAAGAAAGTTATGTTTATTGGTAGGTGGCGAAGTGTAATTGTATAATTACCTTTTTTTCAGTGGAAATACCTTAATTGTTATATTGCGATCTTGCAGCATACTTCGACTATTCTTCCCAGAATTTTCAATATACAAGTGGCGAGAAACAGCAAACACATACACAAATGAAAGTCATTCGTGTGTTTGCGCCTTTTAAAAATACGTTGTGTTGTGATGGACCACACTTCTAAAACCGATTTCCTGAAAAGTGCCTTTCACATTCCTGCAAAGATGCCGGTTAGAGCGTAACGAGTTCTTAGGGACAACTGGATGACATTTCTCGCTGAAATTTTGACCTTATGGAAGTTGGAACGCTCGAAAACTGCGAGAGTTTCAAATGACCGCGATGATCTAGCGTTTATGGACACGATCTCGTGGTCGTGGGTTCGAGTTCTGGTGCCACTGAAGGCCTCCATTTCTTTTGGGTTGATGCTCGTTAAACCTGTCTAGGCCCGAGAGTTATCTCGTTGACGTGGTGGGGTAGTTCGGAAATGGCCGGACGACACCAGCAAGATGTCGTCCTCGACACTTGTTCGAGGTTCAAAATGATAAGTTCTGTATCTATAATAGCCCTCGTGTTGCTTAGTAGAACGACTTTTGTAAACATTCACTCTCACTCACCAACCCATATCAAATCTAGTAACAGAAGACGTTATTTCCTTTCCCAACTGGGGCTTCTGAAAATGAGTAGATGCAGTGTTGATATTGCTTATATTCGATATAAAACAGTGTGGAGAGGAATAGTGAAATCCACCTTCCAAACTAAAATTTCAGAGGTAAAATTGATTTCAGACGTTCCCGAAAATGCTCTAGACCAGTCTAGGAACGGTTTCACAATGGTTCATAGTTACTCCATTCATGACTGCAATTGGAACGAACAGCATCGATTTGCATTGCAGATTGTAAAGTGCAACAAGCATTGATAACACGTTTTACGTAATATTTAAAAAAATATATTGATTTGTGTAAATAAATAGCTGTAAATAGATGTGAAGTATTCATTTATAAACGTGATCTGCTCAAGCAGAGCAGTACATAGGTTTCTAATTTTTAACTTTCCAAAAGCTTTATCTTTTACAAATGTGTCATTAGCAACGGCAGTGACGTTGAAGGAGGCGTGAAACTTCGTGACCGTCAGTTCAAGAGTCACGAGCACTCTTTCGCCGCCTCTTTGTGGGCGATTATTTCCGCTTCAAATTATGATACGTTATGCGAGGACAAATCTTTTTATGTGCAAGTGGTGTTTTTTTTTTCTCATTAAAAAGAAAACTTGCATCTGAAAAGTATGAACAAGATTTCAATCATTGGCATGGTCAAGTAATTTTAGCGCGTTTTCCACATGTATTTTACAGTAATGCAACTAATGAACTTTTTACTAACAGAAAGTAGAGTACTGTACCACTTCTCTAAATGTACTACTATTGAGCTGAAAAGAAATAATGACACAAATCTGTACCAGCACTATAAAAAAGCAAAACTAGCGAAATTGAGGAAAATTCGGGAAAACTACGGGAAAATTTAAATATGATTCGGCTCATCTAGGGCACAAATGCGACCGACCCAATGCCGAAAAACCCGAGGTCAATGGGTTGCTTATTGGCTGAGAAAAAGGTACGACAAAATATGGAACGAAGACGAAATTTGCGTCCTAATATCGTTTTTGTTCCACTACGTGAAAAACGCGCAAAAAATTCATCGTCATGTTCGTCTGACATCCTTCATGTCGTCATTATTTTTAATATGTATCGCTTGTTTAATGTTCTTAAACCAGCTTGAGTAATTGCGCTGTTTTTTTACTCGTGTTTTTTTAAAAATAAATCTATACTTAAAAAAAAAAATTTCCTATCGGAACATTACTTGTTTTACTGTTTCACGTATTCAGAAAAATAGTGCTTTTTAAAAATATAGTTTAATTATGTTTGTATGAAAATATTGTTTTTATAATCAGTTTTTTCCTTTCATTTTTCTTTATGCAAAATGGGAAATCAAAATTCCTTGAACTGAGGTCATCCTCATCCGGCAAATTTAGAAGTGAAAGTTGGGGTAAAACAGAAAATCTTAGTTTTGGGGGGGGGGGCTTTTAAATCCCCAAAATAAACCTGGAAGTATTTTTATATACATATATATAATTCAAATTTTCATTCGCTAATTAAATTTTTTATTCATCCACTCAAGTTCAAATACATTTTTTTAAACTTGTATTGGATGACACTTGATGTTAATACAGTTTTTTCAAATTTTAATTCATTTATTAGATTAAAATTTTTTTTTATAGTTAAAGAGATATATTTCAATCAATATTATTCCTCTAGATCAGGGGTCTCCAAACTTTCCAGCCTTAGGGCCATACTGATTACTCCAGTAAGTTCCGAGGGCCAAAACCATATTATCAATTGTTGCCGGTGGTAAAAAGTGAAATAGTCCACTGATGGGGGAAAAAAGTCCGAAAAAGTACGCAACGTTTAAAAAAGGCTGCAAATATCGGACTTAAGTCCGCAAAACGGCTACACGGCATATTATTAATTTTCCTGTCATTATCTGTAATTTCTAGATTAGTCGTAGAGTACGAGCTATGAGGAGTAACGTGACACGACATCTGGTGGACACAAGCGGAAATAGGTAGTACCTTCTATCGCTAACAGATGGCGCTAATCGCACGTACAGAATAATCTCGTTGGTTCGAGAAAGTTCTGGTGTCTTCCACTCACTTCTAGATGGCAATTGTAATATATAAGATATGTAATATATAATATATGTAATTGGAATATATAAGAAGGCTAGTGGCGCAACCACAAGTCAGTTCCTATGACACTGTTGTGAAATAAAATAGTGCGTACCTCCTTAAAACGTGTTTGTGCGTGTTTAAGTTTAAGACATCTTTGTAACAGTATTTTGATTTGAATTGTTGCTTTTGAGTGTGATTTAGTAGTATGGAAAAGAAGCGAAAAATTGATAGTGAATGCAGAAAATTCAAAGAACAGTGGAACATTCAGTATTTCGTAATTGAGTCCAGTAACAAGGCGCTATGTTTCATTTGCAATGAAAGCATAGCCGTTCTCAAGGAATATAACAATAAACGTCATTATGAAACAAAACATTTTCAAAATTACTCAAAATATACAGGAAGTTTGCGGACAGAAAAATTCAAAGCTATGAAGCGCAGATTGAAATCGCAGCAATCTTCATTTACAAAACTCAAAACTGAACAAGAGGCTGCAACTCGTGCCAGCTTTCGTGTGGCTCTTGAAATTGCAAAACGTGGAAAACCATTCACCGATGGAGAAATGATCAAAGAATGCATAATTGCAGTAGCCGAAGAAATGTGCCCTGAAAAGGTAAATTTATTAAAAACTGTCAGTATGTGTCAGCAAACACTGTGGCTCGAAGGGTAGAAAACATCGCTGAAAATATATCCTCTCAACTGTTCGACAAAAATGGACATGTTGAGTGGTTCTCTTTGGCCTTGGATGAGTCAACGGATGTGTCAGATACTGCTCAGGTGTTGATTTATATTCGAGGAGTAGATAAAAGCTATGAAGTGCATGAAGAACTTCTTGATATGTATAGTATTCATGGCACAACTACTGGTAGAGATATTTTTAAAGGAGTTGAAATGGCCATTAATCAAAAAAACCTTCGATGGAAAAACTTGAAATGTATTACAACTGATGGAGGCAAAAACATGAGTGGGAAAGATAAAGGAGCGGTCGCTCTTGTGTCAAAGGCTGTAGAAAATGACGGTGGTTCAAAACCATTAGTCTTACATTGTATCATTCATCAACAGTCTTTGTGCGGAAAATGTTTGGATATGTCCGATGTTCTGAAACCAGTCATATCAACTGTTAATTTTATCAGATCTTTTGGGCTGAATCACCGACAATTCCGACAATTTATTGAAGAGATTGGAGAAAATGACTTACCTTATCATACTGCCGTACGTTCTCTTAGTTGTGGGAAAGTCCTTCAGCGCTTTTTTGAACTTCGAGCAGTGATCGAAATTTTTTTGAATGAAAAAGCATCGCCCTCTTACTGAATTACAAAACAACGCATGGCTGTGGAAGTTAGCATTCTATGTTGATTTGACAATACATGTGAACGACCTGAATTTGAGATTGCAAGGAGAAAACCAGCATCTTCCTGATTTATATACTAATATCAAATCATTCCGGAAGAAATTGATACTGTTTCAATCACAACTACGAAGTAAATGTTTTTCACATTTTAAAACATGTGAAATATTCAGCCACACCACTGAGACTGAGTTTCCTATCGATTTTGCAATCGAAACTTTGAGTGCTTTGAAAATAAATTTTCATACTCGTTTCTCGGACTTAGATGCCATTGCGAATCAAATTAAGATTTTTCAGAATCCTTTTGATACTGACATTGAAATCCTAGCCCCGGAACTTCAAATGGAAATGATTGATCTACAGTGCAGTGATATAATTAAGAACAAATATCAAAACTCATCTTTGTTGGAATTTTATAAGAGTCTTCCACTGACACAATTTGATAATTTGCATAAATTTGCTCGTGGGCTGTTTTCTGTTTTTGGTACTACTTATTTGTGTGAGAAGACCTTCTCAAAAATGAAGTACATAAAAAATGTTTACAGATGAAAATTAACTGATGAGCATCTTAAATCTCTTTTAATAATTGGTACAAGTAAAATTAGTCCACAACTACAAACTATTGTCAGTGGAAAATCTCAATTACATAAATCTCATTAGTATTTCATATGTCATTATGCTTGTTATAAGTTCTGTTTTTATTTCAAATGTATAAAATGCTAGTTGGATTCATTTCAGTAATTTGTTAGTTATTATATACTGAAGTTAAATTTTCTGCATATTATACATGTCTTTACTCATTACAATTCTGTGTTTCTTTATCCAACTTATCACAAAAACAATAACAATAAGCCTACAACAATGTTATGAATAGTTAGCCCATGACCATATCAATGTAGATGTCATATTAATAATTATTCAACATAAAATTAGAATACTTCTGTAAATTAAATTTAATTTGCTATAAAAAATATGTTCTCTAAAAGGAGTTTTCAAGTATGCTAGCTCTCCGCGGGCCGGACAAAATCTGTCCGCGGGCCGGATGTGGCCCTCGGGCCGTAGTTTGGAGACCCCTGCTCTAGATGGTAGCACCATTGGATAAAACATCTTTTATTAAATTTTTGATGAAGATTTGTCTTAACCTTAATAATCATATGCTAGTTAGACGTCAGCATTACTTTTACACTGCTGGCCACCGTAAATGCAACACCAAGAAAGACAAGAGATAGCACAACAAAATTTATTTTGTAGATAACATGTTGACCAAGTATCAAATAATTAAATTTATAGACATCTGTGAAGTGGGGTTCTTGCCAGAATCAGTAGCCAGAGTAGCCGCCATTGTTGGAAATCACAGCTGCCACACGCCTCGGCATTGATTCAAAGAGACTTTCATGTGTTCTTGGGGTACAGCAGACTAAGCAGCTTCTACACGTTGCCAAAGTTGATCTGGTGTGGCAGCTGGGGGTGTAATCTGTTTCAATCGTTGAGCAACCATGGACCACATGTTTTCTGTCGGCGAAAGATCCGGAGAGAGAGCCGACCAGGGAAGCAATTCAATCTGGTGATTGACGAAGAACGTTTAGACAATGCGTGCCACGTGTGGTCGCGCATTATCCTGTTGAAATATGGCTGTGGCCAAGCCCTGAAGGTAAGGAAGGACAACTGGCTCCAACACCTCGGAGATGTAGCGCTGGCTGTTTAAAGTACCGGCAATGCGTACTAGAGGAGTGCGAGAGTGATATCCAATACCACCCCATACCATAATACCCGGTGCAGGACCAGTGTGGCGGTGCATAACGGAGCTGTTCAGAATCCTTTCTCCACGGTATCTCCAGACTCGAATCCGACCTTCGTGGTGTTGCAGATAGATGCGTGACTCGTCAGTAAAGACAACTTCATTCCATTCTGCCGCCCACGTCCTTCTTTCATCGCACCATTGGCGGCAGAGACGTCTGTGATTCTGCGTCAAGGGTAGACCAAGCAATGGACGTCTTGCGGACAGACCACTCTGCTGTAAACGGCGTCGAATGGTACGCGTAGGCACTGAATGATGCGTTACAGACTCAATGTGCTGTGCTATGATTCGTGATGTGACTGAGAGATCCGTCACTGCCATGCGCGTAATTTGCCTGTCCTCACTTGAAATGGTACACTGAGGTGGATGCGATCGACCACGTTGGTCCGTCGGACCCTCCTGCATCCAAAGATCACATATCCGCATTACAGTTGTTTGGTTTCGTCCAACACGACTTCCGATTTCCCTGAAAGATAATCAACAATTTCGGTAGGCCACTATCCTTCCTCTGTCGAACTCGGATACTTGATCAAAAGCTGATCGCTGTTTTCTGCGAGACATAACTGGTCGCTTTTTGAAAAAAACCACTAGAAAAACACAATCGCCGAACTTGAAGTCGTCGAAATCTCCAAGCCTTAAATAGCGCTTTGAGGTGGCGCCACGGCGTGCGTGATGTGTGTCTGCGCTGAAATTCTAATCATTTGCATATCTCACCTCCGCTAATGCATGTGGTAAATTTCATGTTATTTGCGTGCTTCCTTCAGGGTGTTGCATTTACGGTGGCCAGCAGTGTATATTTAAAGTTTTAAGATAAATTCGCACTAATTTCTTTCAACTTTTATTAAAAAATGTAATTACAAATTTAATGTGGTTAAAAGTTGTTTTGCCACGTAGTATTGTGATTCTATCGTATGTGTATATACATGTTTATGTTAATTGTAATTATTTTATAAAAAGTAACCAAAATAAACTTTTTCTTGGTTGACCTAAGTAGGAATTCACTTTTAAAAACCTTTTTTTTAGTACTTGTTTATTATTAATCTGAAGGAGTCGGCTAATTTTGAAAAACTTCTTTTCAGGGTATGAATTTAGACTACTGCCCCCCCCCCCCTTGTGAAAATGATGCAAACGTGTGCCGTCCGATAGTGGCAAAAAGATAATACATGCCCATCTGCAGACAAGAGGATATTCGGGGCTTAGAAAGGCCGCGGTACTAGGGATTATGGTCAAGAACTCGTGGCCGGTGTGTCATGAGTTCGAGCCCTAGTGCCTCTGAAAACCTGCCGTACACAAGGAGTAATGCACAGTAAATCTGTCAAGGCTCTAAGTCTTCCCGTTGGTGTGGCATGGAAGTTGGGAAAAGGGAATACCAGCTCCGGTGCCGTCCTGGTCACTTGACCATGGTTTCCCTCCTCAATGTTTCTTTTTTTTTCTTTTGTGTTTGCGTTTGTATGGTGCATATTCTTTTTTCCCTCCCTTTCCCTTTGTTTTTTTTAAAAATTATTTTGGCTTTGTATATTTGTGTGTGTTATATAATTACATATGTATACGTGCTGTTGCCTTTAATTTTGATTATGTAAATTTACTGCATGGTGTGAAAGATGTGAACTAAGATTTTGCTCTATAAAGACTGAACGCGGGGGTGGTTGTTTCCCTGGAGGATAGAGGTTTGTAGCTCTAAACCTTTTTCCGGTGAGCTCGGTTCCTTTGGGCAATTTGCTATTGGCTCTCGTGTAGCTTTATAGTGTGGCGCTAATAAAAATTTTCTGTTTATCATTCTTAAGGAAATAGGATTTATAACGTAAATTCAGTATTGATTTTTATTTTATTAGTTATAATTATAGTAGGAGCGACATCAATAAATCGTTTGTTGTCGGTTAAAATGTAGTTATTTTATTTTGAATTTCTTGCATATTAAGCAGACGAAAAGCAATTGAAATCGCGACTCATTTCATAAATATCTGATACTTTGCTGGGATAGTGGTGGTGTAAAGCAACATTTTACAGTCAACATTAGGCCCTGTTTCCCAATATCTCTACATTTAATTGAGCTTTATTCATTTTATTGTATATTCCCCACTTTTAACACTGAAACTAGAATCGGGTGCGCGCTATACACTGGGCACAAAAATGATAGCTTGAAAAACAAAGAAAAGAAGATCATGAAGAAATTAGATTTCTAACTATATCTCACAGTATTGTTTATTTAAAAGAAATGAACTCTTATTATTGGTTAATATGGAAAGGTTGTCACATGTTCGTTTTATCTTCAGGTGAATTCTATTTCATCATCACCATCATTGTTCTGAATCACAAACAATCATTTTCTTTCCTATCTAGATTGATGGATGTACTATTTTTTTTTAAATGCTTTTTTGATTATGTCAAGTTTATAAATTCATTCCATGCTTTTGATCCACTCACGCGGTATTTCTAGACTTCAACAAGAGTAGAACCTCGCGCAGGTACATTTCAGGTTTCTTCGTAAAGAAGGGTGCGCATTATACGCCGAATAAACCTAAAACTTAAAAAAGTGAATTTTGAAAGTATGGGTGTGCGTTGTACGAGATAGGATTCAAAAGTTCCCGCCCTGAGCCCATAGCGTGGAAATTTTTGCAGTAGAGTTACTACGATGATATTTCTGTGTTATTGAATTCAAGCCATTTTCTAAAAAGAGTTTGTTCCAAATCACGGGGACGGTAAGTCACCACGGCGTCATATTTTGTAGGCGGAGGCATTTATTCAACGGCGATCGAAAGAAATTGTGTTTGTTGAACAGATAATGAAAATTAAATGTTGTGTTCGCTTGGGAAAGAGTGCTACGGTCACTTACAAAATGTTGAAGCATGTGTGTGGCAGAGATACATTATCGTGTCACGCAAGCTTTTGAGTGGCATCGAGACGTTTCATGGAACTGGGCCCGGGTCCAGGGCATCGTTTCATTCTCGACTTTGTTTTAATAAGATCATGATTCGGATAATTTTGATGGTCAAATATTATTCCCGTACATATTCTCTGAAAAACAGGGAATTTCAAACTGCATGTCAATTGACAAAAGTGGTAATACTGCATTAGTATGTAGTGACCGTTGTCCATGTCTAGGCTTAGGCCTAATACCATAAACAACATCATTTAGTCGAAATGCGGCATTTGGCCGAACCAGTTTGTGCCTAGATTTTTGAGATTGTGAGTCGTACACATTTATTTGTACAGAATTACCATTTGAACGAGTATTTGACAATGCATGCTATATACTGTCTACTTTTAAAGATTTCAGGTTAAAGCCTACCTTTGCATAAGGGCCCAGAGCCTCAAAAATCTTAAGATTTTTCAGGGCCTCAAAGAGTATTAAGATGTCCCTGGATGAAGACAAACGCTCTGGACGTCCGCAGACTTCCCGCACCGCTGAAAACATCGAAAAGGTTTCTGTGGTGGCGGTACGTAAGAACAGGCTTCAAACAATAGCAGAATCAGTTGGGATATCCTCGGCCACATGCCACTGGATACTGACTAAGGATCTTAACAAGCGTAGGGTGTGTGTCAACATATCGTTCCTTGCATGTTAAACGAAGACCAATCTGCAGATGAAGTTACAAGTGCATCGCAGGCTGAATCAAAGGACATGGCTAAAAACGGAGTCCAGAAAAGTTTCGTGGCCGCGGTAACCTAGTGGCCAAGATAACGGACTCGTGGCCGACGTATCATGAGTTTGAGCCTAGTACAGCTAAAGACCCGCCGTGAAGGGAAATGATGTACGTTAAAAATGTCGAGAGTCAAACGTCCATCTGTTGGTATGGTAGTTAGCAGAGGCTGTGTCAGCGCAGGTGTCGTCCTCGTCACTTGACCATAATTCAAAATGACGAGGTCCATCGCCAAAAGCCCTCGAGTAGCTGAATAGTGCGACGTAAATATTCAATTAACCATAAATGTTTCGATGGCTTTTACAAGTCAGAACAAAATTTTGTTGTTACTCGAGGGTCTTATTTCGAAGGAGGATGTTTCAGCAGTTTAATTGGTAATTATGTTAGAAACTCCAATCCGGAACTTTTAATTTCTACTACGTATATGTAACCATTAAAGTACGAAATGCGTTATTTTACAGAATAATTGGATATTTCATGAAATAACTGGACAAGTGGGTTAAAGTATATAAAAGTTTTGAATTCTACAGTTTATGTATATATATATATAATATATATATATATATATATATATATATAAACTGTACACAAACATGTAGTAACAGGCAATTTAAATATAATCTAGGATAGAATTTTAAAAGATATCATGAGTAAAGGCACTAGTTTTAGATTAACAATTTCTAACAACAATAATTCACAAACATGTAGTAACAGGCAATCTTCTACACTATTAAAATTCGAAGGTAAACAAACGTATCTATCTATGTATGTATGTGCGTCTATCTTCTCACGAACCGCACCACGCAGAAAGTCGCGGAAGGTACCAAAAGATCGGGAATTTTCCGGGGAAGCCGTATTGGCCTATTTATATTCCGACATTGTAATTAGTTAAAAAGATATTAATTAAAAACCTTAAAACGCCTAATTGTTTTACTCCTGCCCGTTGTTTACTTGGCGGAACTTCCGTTCCGTTTCGGCCGAGCGGTAATCTTACGTTTTCCACCATATTAAAATTGTCATCTAATTTTCGGTGTCGAAATTAGACAAAAAATAATTACAGAATCGGAAAGAGCATTTATTTCGCCACGACACGGTATAATTTTTTTTGTAAAATAACGATATTTTCTATATTTTCGAATTTTTTAAAATAGTGTTAAAACTGATGCGTTTTTATGAAAATTATTTCTAAATCGTTGGGTATGAATTACTTTTCGTGTTATTAAATCGATATTCTACACTAATTAACTTCAAGCCTTTCTCTTTTAGATCCATTCATTTAAAAATAAAATTCCCAAATTTTTTTTTTTAAAGAATTTTTAAAAAGTTGTCCCAATTTTTACTTCACATTGAATTACTTCGTCATTTATGAAGGTAATCTCACAAAACCTTTTTTCCGTGTGTACAGTAATATTATCCGTAACATATACCAAGATTGAAAAAATTGCTTCAAAATTACGGATTTTAAAAAACATTTTGTGATTTTCGTAAACTAATGTTTTTCTGAGAAATAAATTAAAAAGTAGTAATTTGTACATTTTTTTATTTCAAAGTACGTTATTTTTGCAAATAGTTGGTGATGTTTGAGAGCATTAACGTAAAAATTATGCCCTTAAAATGAAGGTAATGATCTTTAAAATAATTTAAAATACGCGATTTTACATTTAGCCAAACATTGGCGTCGAAAATTAGCTTTGCGCCAAAGACTTCTGACCTGTTTCGCCTTCGACCACATCTAACTCAAGGGTTACACTAAAAAAATTCTGCCTTAAACAGGGGGAAATCAGTAACTTTGGCGAGTAAAAAAATGCGAGTGAAAGATTTATTTTATCGTCAATTCTTCTTTATATAATTTTCAAAATTAAATAACTATATATGTCAGATTAAGATGATAAAATGCATTCGATGCATTTCTGAGATTCATTTAAAATATTTATGAGTATCGAAATTTTTGTTCTCTTTCATAAAACTTATAGTTTACTTTAAAATAATGCCTAATGTATCTTTCTTTTTTTGACATATAATTTCATAATAAAATCGAAGAATTTGCCCATTTCGAAATTATTTTTTTTGGAAATAGTCAGTTAAATAGGTATAAATTCCTTAGGGGAAAAAAGCTATGTTCGTATTATATATTCTTTATTATTAATTGCTTTTTTTTAAAATATCAAAAATCAATAAATTTTTTGCAATACATTTAAATGTAATCTTCAATCGAAATATTTCAATCGTTATGTAAATATCCTGTGGATCCCCTCAATTAAAAATTAAATTCAATTTGAACCTCCCATTCATTAGTATTGCCTATTTTCACTTCTGCTGCAGGGCTGGATAGCGTGGTTGGCTAGAGCGCCGCTTTCGCCCTTCCGCTAAGTGTGTAAATCTTATTTTCTGGGTTCAAATCTAGAGGATTCCATTTTGTTCATTTCTGCTTATTTTCCCCACCCCGTAAATTAATTCTCTCTTCTTCAATGATTGAATTCACTTGCTGCATCCGCACTGATCTGAAATTTACTTCATTTTCAGTGCTGCCATTATGTAAGCAAATGGTATGTCACAATTAATTGCTAAATGAGCAATTTTAATCAATTTTATTAGAAAATAATTAATAAGTTATTTTTTTATAATATACTTTTTTTCGCAGATACGTGTTTAAATAATTTATATAACACAGAGTGGAATGAAAAAGTATAAAATTAAAATTAAAAAAATTAAATGTTTTTATCAAATAGTATTATTTTCTTTTTGAATGTTTTCTTCAGTGAAATTTTTAAAAAATTAAAATGCATTCAATGCATTTCTGATATTCATTTAAAATATTTATCAGTATCGAAATTTTTGTTCTCTTTCATAAAACTTATAGTTTACTTTAAAATAATGCGTAATTGCATGAAACTTTTTTCCCCCGTGTCGAATATTTCAAAAAATTCTCACAATTTTACTTCAAGAATTAAAATAGTAGTGAAATTTTGTAATTTGAAAAATTTATACTCTCTGTTCTTTTTTCAGCATACAACTATTTTTAAAAATGCTACAGTTTCGTTTCCGGGAAAAAACTCTTTCTTTAAAGAATTTTATAGAAATAAAACACCTTTTTTTTTTTACAAAACAATGCTGTTTTGCATATTTTATGATTTTTTCTCATATGAATCAATATCGTTGCGTTTATATAAAATTGATTTTTAAAACTTTCAGAATCAGTGATTTAAAAAATAAAAAGCCGAAAACTTTTTTGAACGAATTGTAATAAAACACTCAAAATACTTAAATCAATCATTTAATAATTTCTTCATTGAGAAAAAAAAAATTGCATGAAATTTTTTCCCATGTTTCGATTTCGCTTAAAAATTACGGATTTTAAAGATTTTTTTTGTGATTTTCATAAAATAAAGTTTTTGCGAGAAATAATATAAGCATTATTTTTGTAACCTTTTTTCTTCAAAAATTATTGTTGTTTCCAATCAATATGTGAAAACTTGAAATTTTCAATTAAAAATTGAGCCCTCAAAAATAATGAAAACTTTAAAGACATTCTAAAGGCCTTACGCATGCGCGAGAATCATTATTATTATTTTTTTCCCCTTCTGTTTAACGCTCAGTGGCCAAGGTCAAACTTGCTGTTGCAATATTTTTTCCGTTATTGAAATGTGAGTGAGGGATTTTTAAAAAGTCGCACTGTTCACCTACTCCAGAGTTTTTTGGCGACGGACTTCGAAATTTTCAATTTAAAACTTTTAGAATCAGTGATTTTAAAAAAAAAGCCAAAAACTTTTTTGAACAAATTTTAATAAAACACTCAAAATACTTAAATCAATCATTTAATAATTTCTTCTTTTATAAAGGTAATTGCATGAAACTTTTTTCCCCCGAGTCGAATATTTCAAAAAATCCTCACAATTTTACTCCAAGAATTAAAATAGTAGTGAAATTTTTTGTAATTTTAAAAATTTATACTTTCTGTCTTTTTTTCAGCATACAACTATTTTTAAAAAGACTACATTTTCGTTTCCGGGAAATAAAAAATTGCAACGAATGAATTGGAAAGTGAGTGGGTGATTTTAAAATTCACCCTGTTTGCCTATTCGAAAATTTTTGGTGACGGACCTCGAAATTTTCAACCATTCTCAAGTAACGAGAACGACACCTGAGCTTTCACCCATCTTTAATAATTACCACACCAACGCAAAAACAAATTTTGAAAAAGGGAGTTTTTATGACATAGTGAAAGAAATCACTCACATCGCGCGCATACACACACACACACAAGTGCTATCGGCCTGAGGGAAACACGAAATTTCCATGAGGGTGAAGTTATCCACTCGGTAAAAGCCCGTGCAACGCCGGGCTAAGCGGAGAGGAAAGAAACAAAGAAATCAAAGTAATTTCGGAAAATAATATTGGAAGTGCTGAATTTGTGAAGTTGAGTGAATATTAACTTCGACACGAGCAACACGAGGCCTTTTGGGGACGGTCCGCGTACTTTTGAACCATGGTGAAGTGACGCGGATGACACCTGAGCTGGCACCCCCCTCTCCTAACTACCACACCAACGGGAGGACGTTTGAGCTCTCGACATATTTTACGTGCATCCCGCCCCTGCACGGCGGGTCTTCAGTGGTACTAGGATCGAGAATTTTTGAAGAGAAGGGAAATTGTTAAGCAACAAAGCCATGACACGCACTCACGGGTCATGCACTCACATCGTACGCGTCAAACCCACACCAAAGTGTTGGAATAGAATAAAGGGAGGAAATTAACATGGGGATTAAGTTATACCCTCGGTATAAGCCCGTGCAACGCTGGGCTTAGAGGAGAGGAAAAAACATAGAAGCCAAAGTTACTTCGAAAAAGAATATTGGTCATGCTGATTTTGTGAAGAGAACGGAAAATTTTTCTAAAAGTAGAGAAAGCCCGTGCAACGCCGGGCCATGAAAGCTAGTTTAAATATAATCAAGGATAGAATTTTAAAAGATATCATGAGTAAAGGCACTAGTTTTAGATTAACAACTTCTAACAACAATAATACTGTTAAAATCAAATTAATAATGATATAAATAATTTCATTACTAAATCTGTAGTTAAATATGGTTTGCCTTTAGAGGCATTTGATGAATTTAATTACAATATTTTAAAAGACCTGATGAAATTTAACTGTTGTTCTAAACCAGTACTCACTTATAAAGATGTAAAACAGAAAATTTATGATTTACAAAAGAATTTTATCATTGTTTACATAGATAAAGTGCCTGGTAATTATGCTATTATTTGTAAGTATTTTTATAATACTATGATTAATGAACATTTTTTAAACAATAAATCTTTCAATAGATTGGAATTGTCAGATAAAGAAATTACTAATCGAATCACTGCTATATACAGGAAATTGAATGTTTCCATTCATATTAAGTTTCCATATATATTTTTAACACCTAAATTTCATAAAAATCCTGTTAAATTTAGAACACTAACAAATGGTTTTAAAACATATATCACTGCTGCAGGTAAAATGCTGCACAATATTTTGCAAGAATTCATCAATAAGCAATGTAATAAAGCTATAATTAAAAATAGTAAAGAAATTATAGATTTTTTTAAAGATAAAAATACTTATTCAGTTCATAGTTATGACTTTGAAGATCTTTTTAATTCTATTAATATCAATGATGTAATTAGAGTAATTTTAGATAATCATAGAAATTATAACCTTAATATTAATTTACAAAAATGTAGTACTCTAATAAATTTTGTCCTAAAAGAAAACTACATTAATTTTAATGGTTCTCTGTACAAACAAACCAAAGGTTTGCCTCAAGGTGGCCCTGCTAGCAATAGTTTGGCTTATTTATATTTACACTTTTACGAAAATAATTATATTATTAATAATGATTATTACATTTTTAGATACATAGATGACCTAATTATTTTTGGTAAAAATAATAATTATAATCCCAATATCAATTTTTATCCGGGATATTTAAAGCTACTTAAAATTAATAATAATCCTGTTAAAACTATTTACTTGGATGTATCATTATGTATTAAGGACTATAAATTACATAGCAATATTTATGATAAAAGAGATGATTTTAATTTTAACATTCTTAAAGTTTGTCGTAGTCTCTCACTACCTCTAAGATTATTAACTCCCCTTCGTGTATTATCTAAATCTGAATGTGTTGAATTCATGATAAATTACTACTTATTTAATAAATCAATCTTATTTATTAACTTTTCTTAATTGAGAAATTACACAATATACTATTCAAATTTTAAGAACAATAAAACACAGTGGAGCATGAGAAGAATTCAATAATCATGAACGACGGAATCCTAACTGAATCTACGGTGGTCGACGCGTACAATTAAACTACACATTTATATTTAATTTGAGAAATTAAACTAACCTGATATCTTTTATTATGGCAGGTTTCTCTAACTACTTCTTCAGTATCTGGATTCCTTTAATGAGTGGCTTCAATCTCAACTATTTCTCAGTTCTATCCTGAACTGATTTTATTTACACCTTTCAATAAACTTTACTCCCGACGACTATATTTCCACTAGAAAAAGTACTCTCTCAATTCCTTTTTCTCTTCATTTCATTTCCCCTTTTTATATCATTTTCGAACTCGCTAAACCCGAACTTATAAAATATCTTATTTGCATAAATCACACTTTTGGCTCTCGGTGGAGATTGGTTGAAATAAAACATTTAAAGAATGCGAGAGAAGGTTAGTGAAACGCGTAAGCACCCTTCACAAGTTCCTTCCTGGAATTCAAACATATCTATTTCAGTCTATCGAAATATTATTTTCAATTATATTTATCGTAACAAGGTATTAGTTAGTGATAAATCTAATATATATTTAAATATTAATAACTTTATTAAACATTGTATAGAACACAGTTACCCTCTTAAATTTATAAAAAGTTATATAACAGTTAAAAAAAAGTTTTTTCAGTTGTACAGTTTATAGATAGATGGCGCCTCTAGCTAAGTTATTTTGTAATAATATATTTTATTAAAAATTAATCGTTTATGCCTGGATGGTATTTTTTATTTTCTATAAATTTTAAAATAAAATATAGAAATTTTAAAAGTATTTATATATAGTAATAATGCTACTTTATCAATACATAATAATTATATGCGTTACTGTTATTGTCCATAAGAGGCGAATATGTATTCACATGGTAAGTCTATTAGTTTGGCTTTGATTTTAAATATTTTAGTAATTATTAAAGGCTATAACATTATAGTATTACATTAATAAATTATGGTTTTATCTATAATATAGTTAAACTTCTCTAGAAATTTATTGCTTTCCCTATGGCCCAGAATACTGGCAAATTCAGGTGAAGGTTGGCTGGCCAGAAAACTTTGTTTAAACCTGCATTCCTAGTTCCTAAGGCTGGGAGTTTGCTTTTAGTATTTCTGTGGCTAAATCTTTTCTATTATGACTATAGTTATCTTAGGTATATAACTATTTTTAGTATATTTTTTGAAATATATATAATATATATAAACTAGGTATTTTTTCTATAGAATAACGATTATTTGATTGTTAAAGCTTTAATTACTGCATTCGGAAGTTCTTTGAAGCGGTTCTAGCTGCTTTAGTCAGTTTTGAAACGCTTAAATGATAATTGTACTATAAAAACAATTGCACTCTATCTCAGTTCAGTATATGTGAGGGAGAATTAATTTCCATTGAAGAAATTCCGAATTTTGACACATTTTTATCTAATGCAACAGCTGAAAGTTGCGTCATTGGACTAGTTTTTAAAAAGTGTTCGTGTAAAAAATGTGTGTAATAGTAAAAAATCGTGCTTGTTTCAAAAATACCATGCAATGCTTTTCAAAGTGTCATCACGGCTATCCTTGTTGTAATAAATAATGAAAAGTAAAATAAAAAGGTATTTAACAGAATTTAAATTAATATTCTCTCACATTTTTGTTTGAAAAAGTTTAAACAATGTTTTTATGAAGCAAAGGCTTTTCGGAATGAAGCAACGGCAGTATGTATTTTTTTTATAGTATTTGAATATATATTAGCTATATATATATTTTTTTCTGCAACATATTCTTTTTTTCCCCTACCTGTTCAACTAATGTTAGCAGCATGAGAAATTATTATATCTTCTTTTCCTTATTTATCAATTAATTATCCTCAATGGGATAAATTGTATCTTTCGAGAGGTTTTGGCTATTTATAATGAATTAATTTATAAAATAACTGACTTTTTTAATTTTTCACTCTTATTTAATTGAATAATTAGGTAAAATATGAAATTTTTCATCTATTATTATATACTTTAACTGACTTGTGTCTAGTTATTTCTTGAAATACCTAGTTATTCTATGAAATAACTGAATTATACACTTTAACGTAACCTCAATATTACGCCTGAATTGACGGTATTGCCTACGGTCGTGATTCACACTTTCGAACTATTTTTTCCATAAAAACATTGATACATTTTAATATTTAAATTCTTCCTTTAAATCGCGATAAATTTCAATGAATGAGCTGAACGAATACGTAATGATAAATAACCTAAATATAACGAGCATCTTCTACGTGACTCTACAGAAATATCGCTCTGAAAGAATAAAAGTTGGAATTTTCCAGAGGTAGGGAGCCAATCTGTCACGAAAAATACTAAAATTGCATGATTCAAGTAGAAGGGGGCGTTTTTCCCCTAACGGTTTGCAATTAAAGCAGCTTCGAGTGTTCCTTTAATAACGAGGATTCCTCTCTGAGCGCAGTTTTCAAACTCCCGTTATATCTGCTCTTCGATGGCGTTATTAAAACTTTTACCGCCAAGAGATCATAAAAGAAAAAGAAAAAAATCTCGAGCAGTGCTCGGGGAATATAAAATTCTGTCTGGAAAGTTTTACAAGTATCGATTTTCTGCTCCTGGAACTTTTCTTTCTTTTCGATTTTGCAGTTCCTAAGCATTTCTTTACTTCTTTTTCGAAGAATTTCTGGAAAATAGCGTGCTTCCAGCCAGTTCAATCTTGCCTTTATTGCCCCTGCCTCCTTTTTTTTCAAAGACGTGAAAGGAATTCGTTGCTTTTAAAAATTTTCCACATTTTTGGTAATTCCTCTTTCTAGGCTGACCAAGAGATACTGTTTAAATCTCTCGACATCAGATTTGATGTTTAAAACGGCCTGGTTTCTCATCATCACGTTTTTTTCTCCTCATAATTTACATTTCTAAATTCTCTACAACTATCAGTAAAGCTTTCTTCATACTTTGATTCATCACATATAAGGAGAAACATTCGCTACGTTTATTCCCTCTGTCTATACAATTTTGTCAATTATCTTAAGTTCTCATGATGGCATGGTGCGGAAATTTGGGGAGTGAAGTGCCAGTTCGGGTGTCGCCCTCGTTACTTGACCGTGGTAGGCATTGACGAGGATAATCACTTATAGCCTTATGCAACTTCAGAATGTCACGTCAATAAATGTCTGTCATGATGACTACCAAAGTTCGATAAAGTACAAATCAAGGAATCATTTTTTCCCGAAATGGAGAACGGGAGAGCTACGAATATCGTATGTCAGCATTTCACTTCAGAATGCAGCGACGAGTTCCATCCCTTTTAGCCGAATGTACTTCAGAGTGGCAGGTTGATAGATTGTTTATCTGTTGTGATGACCTGAAGTTCAATACAAACAAGAAATCGTTCCATCCTATGTCAGCATTTCACTTCAGAATACGCCACAGTGAGAAACTAGAAATCAAACTAATGCATGTATATCTACGGGTGCAGCATTGCTACTATTATAGAATTCACGAGACAAAAATACATAAAATAAAATAAGCCGATTTAAAATCTGATACATTATTTACTGTCTAACTTTTCGGCATTTCAAAAAAGACCTTTTTTTTAACATATAAATTCATATAGGCATTCGCAAAAAGAATCGCAAGTCAATGTAGTTGGAAACACATTTCAAGCACGGGCATAGTGGGCTTTGGCCCCAAGTGCAGGGGTTCGTTTCGTTGTCGACTTGGTTTCAATAAGATCAACCCTAATTGAACTGAAAATCCGCTGCGTGAAGATGTTGTTGCTTGTTAAATCTGTCAAGGTTCAATTCCTCCCGTTGGTGTGGTAGTTCGGAGAGGGGGGAGGGCATAGCTCAGGTGTCGTCCTCGTAACTTAACCAAAGTTCGAAATCACGAGGTCAATCGCCAATAGCCTTCGTGTTGCTTTATAGTGCGACGTTAATAAGCACTCACTTATTCTAGAATAAAAGTCGGCAACCTATGGCACGCGTTCCACATGTGCCACAGTGGTACTCTGCACTACTCTACAAATTTGTCAATTTTTGAACGATAACAGATATTAAAATTTACAGCTATTTTGTAAATTATTGAATAGCTTTGCCGGAGAAATTTATTGTTTGAATAAAGAAAATTGTATGTACTTTACTTTCCGCTTTGTACGCCTTTCATTATATAAAAAATATTTCGAGTCCGCTGTGAGAAATTGCTTGACAACTGAATGCTCAGAATCGTGTCAAATGGAAATTCACAAGTAATTCCCCTGATTGTGCGATATGAAAGTAGAGCTGTGCAAGCTCTACGTTCTCATGAACGTTTTTATCAAACAACAATGAAGGGAAATACTTATACTTTGTTGGCTATTTCTTATATTAATAAATATGTTTAAAAGCACATAATATGTATACGATTCTAATTTTTAAAAATTTATGTGGAAGATATAGTTATATATTTTATGCTGTTTTTTTTTATGTTAAGAAATATCTTAAAATGTTACAAAATTAAAGTATAATAAAACTGTAAATCTATACTATTGAGTTCTATTCTCTAACTCTGGATCGCGAGAAATGAATTGTTTCAAAAATGTCCTACTGTGTGGCCCGCTGAACCCTATTGGTAGATTGGTTTGACACGCCACAGCCAAAAGCTTGCTGACCCCTTTTCTATAAGATCATGATCCGAATAATTTTAATCGTCAGATATTCCTGGACATAGTCTTCTGTAAAACTTAGAATTTCGAGCTGTGCGCCTACTGAAAACAATGGCAAAGACTACATTAATATTGTCCGCCTGTAGGTCCCTATATAATCATTATTCGTGTAGTCAAAAGGCGGCCGTCGATCGAGTCGGTTTGAACCTAGGTTTGTGAGACCGTCAGTTATGCGCATTTATTTGTTGCGCGTTTCTGTTTGTACTGCAAAATACCGCTAAAAGGAACATTCTCTTTCGTCTATGGCAGAGACTTACCTTTTGAACTGAAACTAACAAATAGGGCCTGAAAATGAAGAATAAAAACATGATCCTTGGTTTCGAAGTTCAGTTTCAATTCTTCTAATCTGTGCCTCGTGTAATGCATGCTTTGTTTCACTTTACATATATAAGGACAAAATAAGTAAAAATCTATTATCTTTTATTCCTAAGGTTTTGCATAACAGTACAGTACGAGTATTTGACAAAGTATTATAAGTTGAATGCTTGTCGGAGTACCTGCTTCCCGCAGGGAAGCTCAAACTCGAATCATTAAAAAGACAAAGTATTGTAACGTTTTCTGGTCACACATCTGAACAATCGCCTTTTTATGGATGGGATAACACCTTTCCTATCCACACGTGCACCCCTAAATTTTACGGTGACTATTGATCTGACGTCACCCCGAAACCAATGGCTTTGGAAAAACCCTACTGCTGGATATCCCCCCTACGGGTTGGAAACTCAGAGTGTAATTCGAGCTATCGGAAAGAAATAGCCCCCCCCCATCCCAAGACCATGGAGTGGAAAGGGGAAGTCCGTTGAAAAACACCGAAGAGAACGGTCTTGTGGCCTCCCCCCTCACAAATATCGTGCTCTAATGAAATATTTTAAATAACTTCAATGCATATACTGTAATTGATAGCTGTGACGGAAATAAACCAATTATTTCATTTCCTAACTCTCACGCTACCATTAATTTTCTCAAATGCCACAGTATGCTGTACTTAGAAGTAGGGCCTACTCTTAGCATGGGATCTTAAACGTTACTGTGGTTCTCAGTAAGGTGGTAGACGTATTGATCTGGAGTTAATTGAAAATATAAATATCGTGATAATATCCTATTTATCTGTTTTTTTTTTTTTCATTGCGTTCAACTTCTTCAATGTATCTTTCACTTTGGATTGTGTGCCATGTCCATGAAAAATTCCAGATGTGTTTTAATGTAGATTTAAAAGCATTGACCTAAATTTCAAACATGTTCTATGACATAAAACATGTTCTATGGCAGAATATAAAGGGATTACGTATCATTAAATACATATAGAGTTTGCATGAATTTACACTTCATAAAAACAAATCAAAACTCTAAATAATATAAGCTGTTTATAATTATCGAACGCGTGTGTTTTTTAGGTGCAAACATTTTTTTCTTTTCTTCTTTAAAATTTGTGTCTGAAATTGAGATTTGTACTTTTAGAAATGTGACGACTTTACAGCATAAAGCTAAAATACCTGGCATTATATAGGTTTTTTTAGAATTTTGTTATCAAAATATAGAAATCATGCGTATTTATTAGTTATTAAAGTTGTGGTTATAAATATTACACAAATAAAATTATTAATTATAAATACATTTATAAATCTTTAAGAATCTAATGTATCAAATCAAATTTTGATTAATATCGAACGATTTTTTCTTGCATCGACTACCGTATTATAAAATCAAAAAGTGTGATTTAATTAATGTTCTAATTTCTTATGTTCCTATTTAGACTTATCAAATGTATCGAATAACGAAAATGAATTTGTACGAATTTGAATGGAATAAGCGTAACGTAGAGAACTAATCTTCTGAATTGTGGCAAAAAGCCGCATGAAATGGAGCGAATAGCTAAATGAAATATAAAATAGTGTAAACTTATTGCGATATAAAAACATTCGTCATCAAAACATGCAGGGGAAATGAACCAAATTTAAAGAAAAATGTTTTTAAAGCCTGAAGACAGACAAGGCGGCCTCACAATTGTCTTAAAAGTCCAAACAATTTGATTCCATATTTTCAGCTATTAGATTCCTGATTTACTCATTAACCTAAACTGTTTTTAGAAAACCGTTTTTTTTTTAAATGTAAGTTTTTCTTTAATATGACTTAAGTGAGAAAATTCGTTGGTATATATTTTTGAATATTAAATCCATTTCTAATAAAGAGCAGATAAATGGTGACACGCAGACAATTTTTTGGTCGAAATTGGATTTTCGAGCTCCCAGCATGCAAAAAATAAGCAATGCCGATGACTTAATGGTCCAGCAAAATGAATATTTTTCTACTGCAGCATGTTTAAATGCGACTTCCAAAAGCAAGCAACTTAAAAAAGATTATTACTTCTAGTTTCGCCCAACAGATGGCGACTGCAGTGATTCTAAAAGCGAGTAGAATATCCAGCAGTCCTCTTCAAAAAATGAGCAATTTTTGTCAACGCGAAAAAGCAACTTAATGCGTTTCGTAATTTAAAATTCTTTCTCTTCAAGAGAATGGGGAATCATGCATGATCTTATTATAAAATATATTTTTAATGTCTGTAATATATTTTATATTGTTTTTCGTGAAATTCTTTCTTTTAGTTATATCGAATGCGTGAAGGGGGGGGGGGGATCACGTTGTGCAAAGTTAGTTCTGAATTTAAAATTGCAATTAATCTTTGATTTGATTTTTGCAAACTTCAGAGCAGGGACGAGAAACATGTGGCCTTACACCCCATCAGTTTAAGTCAGGGGAATCCGAGAGCTTCGGAGAAATAGAATCAGGAGTTCGAGTCCCATTTAGAGACTATAGACCTTTCGTATGTAATAAGGACACTGTCAAACACAATTGAGCTTCGAGGTCATTTAATGGAATAGTGTGAAAGTCAAGAACCTGAATTCATTGTTCATCTAATCACTGTTTTTAATGGAGATATCTATAGCCAATAGTGCTTAGTTGCGTTTTAAATCGCAACAAAATGAAAGCCTCCAGGTATAACGTAATGAAGGAATATAAATTCTAGAATTGTGTGGAAATGTTTTCTCTTTACGTATTTATTTCTTACTGTAACACCGCGACACGGTAGCGCCAAAGGTCACACAGCTAATTTCCAAAAAGACATTTTATTTCTAAATGATAAATAAACGATAAATTCAATATTAAAATCCCGCACTTCACAGTTTTCGTGTTAGAAAAGTTCTATTTCGATTTCACTTCAGGTATTTCAGTCGTGGCGCTGTTGACTACGGCAGTCCGTATTTCACCATTCGCCAATGTTCATCTGTAGGTCCTTGAGCCGACCTTAAACATTCACGTTGTCTGCGCCCCATATGTGCGAGGGGAACCCAGCACAAAGGAGCTATTTCTGCACAGCTTTTTTCCTATTGACCTTTTTTGACTGACAATCGTGAAAGATCATGGAAAGAGAAAAAGAAACGACGACATCAAATACATTATCCGAGTGTGGCTACATCAGACATTCTCCGAGAGAGTTCACGCAGGTTATGCCCAGGCGTAAGGAAAGAACTGCAGGTGCATTTTTTGGCCACACAATATCCCATGTAGACAACTTGACCCTCCATACGTGAATCTTGACACGTATAGATGAGGAGAGTTCTGCTATTGAGCAGACGTCACATTACCATTTACGAGTAAATATTTCTTTGGAGGGTCTCTCTATAGATTTTATTGTTTTCGTACTTCAGCATAAAGTTTTTGATAACCAAAGGCATGTTTAAATAAATAGGATAAAAGTAGAATTGTCGTTAACCTTATCTATTTCATGTTTACAGAGGCAAGTGATCCGTTTTAAATTTTTTCTGAAGTACTTGCTAGTTTGCTTATAATTGTTAAATTAAACTCTTATTTTAAACATTATAAGCAGCTCAAATGGAAAACAAATGTCGTTGAAGGATTTGTGTAGTGTAATCTTATTGACAACTGACCTGGAAAATATTCAACTTCGGTGGAAACTTGCAATTTTGTTTGTGTTACGATTTGTTATATTATAGAATCTTTTATTGGTTTCTTATCAACTGTGTATAATTGTGGGATAAAAAAATCATTTGCATCATTCGATGGAATAAGAACGGTAATTTAGATTCTTCACTCACTCATTCTAAAGTATCACTCTGCGTTCCTCAAAGGGTACGCAGAGGGATACTTCGGGTACGGCGAACCCGTTACTTGACAACGTCGGTCGTGAGCTCGTGATCTTGACCACTAGGCTACCGTGGTTGCACAAAATGTATGAAATACTTCGATATTACTCTAGTTTAATATAATCTCTTTTATCGATATTTGTTAAGTATATTCAATCAAATCGAAGCGCAGTGAAGAGAAAATTAATTGTTTTTTCTATTTTAATATTTTAATGTGCAGTTTTATTTATTTTTTTATTTTATAAAATGTATTCAGTCTTGAAATTTTATCGACTCCTAAGGTGTTTTCAGGGAATTCCCATTCCACGCTCGGAACATATCTTAAAAAGAATATTTAAAGTAAATCAACATGTTAGTTTTTGAAACAAATTAAAAAGCTATTGTACTTATATTATTTAATTATAAAATATATCCAATGTATATATTGTAATTTACTCATTAGTAACATTTAGTTTTGCTCCGGGTGACCTACCCCTCAGGGGGCTCACCTTCTTTAGGTGAGTACGGGTGTCACAATCCCGAGGTGCCCTAGTGATCTTTTCCTTTTCCCAAGGGGTTTACTGTCTTTGGTAAACACGGGTGTCACGACCCCGGGGTACCCTAGTGATCCTTCTCTATTTTCGACCCTCTTTCTGTCATTCCATTCCTCCTTTCTTTTCACGTCTAGATCACAGCTTAAAAAATATTAAATGTACATGTGTGTGTAAATGTGTACTTGTGTTATATATTTATTTAATTTGATTACGTATCCATTAATAACATATTTTTGTTTACATTTTGTATTGCGTTAATTTAGTTCTTTTTTTTCTTCTGTTTCATTAAATATTTTGTTTATGTTGATATTCGTTTTCGACTAACACCGTTGGTTTTCCGACCCGCATGTTTGCCGTGTGCGGCGTCCCGTAAGGAGGAAAATGGTGTCCTGGGGATACCTTTGCGTTCCCTTTGGCCCACGCTTCGCTGTAGACGGGTGGCAGGAGTGAGCCCGCTCCTGTCAATCGGCTAGTGATAAGTCTCTTCGGAGACATTGCTGTAGGGTTAGTGCTGCAGATAAGGGGTGGCGGGTTTACCCGTTGGATCCTCGCCCTGATGCTGTAGCACTATATTCTGGGTGTACTCCAGGTAAGCGCCGTGCCCGGCAATTGCCAGATGACCAGCACACTGCCTCCCTTGTTGGACTCTGTGGTGGGTGGAGGCACGCCAGAATGAAGGTTTTTCTACGCTTATGGATCCAATTCAGAATGGCCCGGGTAAAGGCCTTATTTTACCCACTCTTAACGTTGACAAAATTTCTACCTACACTAGATTTTTAATTTTATCTTTACCAAATAACGAAATGTCTAGAAAATCTCCTTTTGCAATCCAGAAAGCTATTCAAGGAATAGGTGGAGAACCTAAATCCGTGAAAAAATTACGTTTTTGGTGACCTACTGGTTGAAACTTGTTCTGCTTTGCAAACAAAATCTTTTTTGTTGGCAACAACCTTTTTAGAATCCCCTTTGACAGCGAGTCCTCACAAATCCCTAAACTCCAGCCGCGGTGTCATTTCTGAACCTGACCTGTTGACCACCCCTGAAGCAGAAATCCTTGATGGATTTTCTGACCAGGGTGTAATTCAGGTCAGAAGAATTACAATTAAAAAGATACAACAATTATTCCCCCGAAACACTTGATTTTAACTTTCAATAGCCCTAATCTTCCTGGTTCTATAAAAGCTGGGTACCTTAACTGCAAAATACGTCCGTACATTCCGAATCCTCTGCGCTGTTTTAAGTGCCAGAGGGGTTCGGGCATTCACAAACTTCCTGCCGTGGACAACTTACTTGCTCTAGATGTGCATCTGTTGGACATGCTTCCACAGATTGCATTCTAGAGCTTAAATGTATTAACTGCTCTCAACCCCATTCTGCCGATTCAAAACTGTGCCCAAAATGGAAAACTGAAAAAGAAATACAAACAATTAAAACCAACAAAAATATATCGTTTATAGAAGCTCGAAAATTAATAGCCCCACAACCATCTCAAACCTACGCTCAGGCTGCTAAACCATTAACTGTAAACAATTCCTCTCAAACAGATGAAAATATTACCAAAATAGTTTGCCCACCATTAAAATTGTTACAACCTACAATATCCGTTCCAAAACAAATGCCATCCAGAATTCCTACAGTTAACAAATCATGTACCTCAACTCAAGCACAACTCATACCATCCTCATCTTCCGTTAATGTTGCATCCGTATCAGATTCTCAACCACCTATTCCTTTGTTTACTAATGCTCCCTCCACGTCCAATAGTGTTCTTGAATCTGTCGCATTATCCTCATCCAAACAAACACCTTCTCCTTCGACATGCCCCATTTCTACAGTCTCACCTGCCACATCTACTAGTCTATCTACCTCAGTTGCATCTGCCTCATCCAGTAAAGCACCTTCTTCATCCACAGTATCAATGTTTACACCTTTAACAACTGAAGCAAGTCCTGTTCTTACAACTGATACGACTACATCCAATACCATACCTTCCACAACTCAGGCTTCAAAACCTCGTAACAAAAAGCGGCCCCCTAAAAAAAAATAAAAAACCGAATATAGAAATCAAGATGACACCACATAAACCCAAAAAGTCGGCACCTGTCGGTTGAGGAAGACACTATTATGTACGACGTGGAGGAGGAGGAATATGAACCGAATCCTAACTTCACGTATAAAAACGGAAAAATATACTACAAAGGAAATTTACTTTTAACCCCTACTAAAAATAGAAACTGGCCTTTTCTCAATTATACTTATTGAATTTGGTGGGGAATCCCCCACCCCACCGATTCAGTAACGATTAAAATCACGGTCTAGATTTTATTAAGAAATTTTATAACTTTTATTTACACTCTTTTCATTTATCTGTTTTTAAGATGTCTGTTATTTTAAGATCTTATCTGACATGTGTGATGGTGGGAAACCCCTCACCAAAAATTGTTCTACTTTTAATCATTCGAAACCAATTTTTATGCGATTTGAAATTTTAACTTTTATTGGAACTGCGTTTTCAGTATTTTTAGATATTTCGTCCTATATTTTAATATTTTAACGAATGTTTGGCGCAGCATAGCCAAAATTGGCTCTTGCGCCATAAAACCCAAAACTCACTCACTCACTCCGGGTGACCTAACTCAGAGAATGTAAATCTGTTTTGCATATACATTTATAATTTTATTTTCGAATTTTTATTTTGACTCTTGGAACTCCTGGGTCTGCCTTGCGGAGCCCCAGGGCTTCCATGGAACAGTTTAAAGACTACTGCAATAGAGTAAATGAGAGGGGGAGGGGGGTGTTGAAAAAAAAATTTCTTCACCTCCGATTGCATAGTGTTATGCTTCTTGCAGAACAAACTGTATGACTGATTCTCCCCTTGGATACTAACGACAAAATATCGTGACATATTCCAGGAAAACCTAATACCGCAAACCTTGAGCGGTTTCTCAGACAGCGATTTTTATTTTCCTAACTGGTTTATTGTAATAATATGGTTTAGTATTTAAGTAATAGATATCGCAACTTTTTCCTTCAAGAGACTATTATGATGGCATTCTGCACTTTTCTTTCTTCGAATGGCCTGAATGGATTTTCCTTTTTTTTTTTTAAACTTCCTTTATTGATGCTGTTCTTTTTCAATTCATCTAAATCGGTAAGAGTTTCTGAAATAAAAATAGTGGGTGTATAGATGTACTCACTGCGGTAATTATATTGGCTTTCTTTAATACGCGCGACGATGCATAATTTATGCACATATGAAAGCTACTTTATGTTAGTTGTCCTCGATTTTACCGAAATGCTACTGAAATTCTCGCGGAGATTGACTATGCTTATTGTTGGTGGGTGTCCCCCCCCCCCTGTCTAAACCTGAATTTCGGTCCTGGCACCTGTGGCCGCAGTAGTCTGTGGGGCAGGGTAGCAAATTCGTCACCTGCATGTCATAAGTTCGAGTCTCGTTCCGCTAAAGACCCGCCGTGTAGGGAGCCTGTGCAAGTTAAATTTGTTGAGGCTCAAACGTCCTCCCATTGATGTGGTGTGGAAGTTAGCCGCCAGTTCAGGTGTCGTCCTCGTTCGTTACTTGACCTAGGTTCAAAATGACGAGATCCATCGCCAAAAGCCCTCGAGTAGCTGAATATTCACTCACTCAATCAGTCCTAGTACCATTAAAGGCCCGTTGTGTAGAGGACTTGATGCATATTAAATTGGAAGACGTCTCACGTTGGTGTAAGGTGGGGGTTTGGACATTGGCTTCAAGTGTAGTCCCCGTCGTATGATCGTGGTTTAAAAAGACGAGCTGCGTCAGTGAGTGTTTATTATCGCAGTTTTACTGGCACACAAGGGCTGTTGGTGACGGGTGTCGTCGTTTTGAGCCGCGGTCAAGTGACAAGGACGGCACCCGAGTCGGCTCTCCATAGCAACTGGAGAACTTGGTGCCACGACAGATTTTACGTGCATCACCCCTCTACATGGCGGATTTTCTGTGTCATTCAGATTGATTCGACTCGGACAACACCGGCCACGAGTCCCTGACCATGACCGCTAGGCTGCCGTAATGAACAATTGCGGCGACAGTGAACAATGATTGAAGCGGCCAACAACGAGAATTGGCGATTTACCGCCTGCGCTCCGTATCGTTTCTTTTTTATCGGAGTATTTAAAAAAACATCTGAATTTATTTTTTTCTAAAATGAATGCCGTCTTTAAACGGTAATATTTTTTATAAGAAAAAGTTCATTATGTATTTTAAATTAGATAAATGTCGACTCCGGTTGCTTTGGCGTAGCGTGCCCGCTTCGTTAGCCTAAGGCACGCATGTCATATAATTATGTGGCTTGTGAAAAAGATCCCTTGAGTATACGACGCAGAGTTTCAATTAAAAATTGATCCAAGTGTCCGGATTTGGAAGCAAAGCCGCCACTAGATGGGGCCACCATGAAATGATTCGCATATTCTGGGACTTGCCGTGTCTGCCAAGGCCAAGTTGCTAGAATGCAGCCCCTTAGAAAAAAAAATTAGGTAAATAGTTTAAAATGTATTTTACACACCTATATATAATGTTTCAGCAGTTCACTTGAAACTTAAAACAATACAGTGGCGTTAAAATTTTTGCGAGAAGCACGCGAAAAGGATTGATGTTCTCTCTCTCTCACACAGAAACGAGAAATAATTTTTCAAACCCGTACCCGTCGAATCAGTTTTGCAGGTGTCTCTTTCGAGCGCAATTTCCTTGGTTCATTTTGTACAGAAGGAAATGCATCTCCTATTTCACGCACCCACCAGTGAGGGTAATCATGTACGCTTTTCTGTAGCATGTGCGATTAAAAGGAGAACTGAGCTTATTCTGGCCCCGGTTTTTTTTTCTTTGTCCCGCTTACTCTAATGAAATGCAAGAAAAGAGAAGGTAGACTTAGATATTTTTTTTTTTGTCAGTTATGATTGTTAATGCCCGGTGGTTGCAAATAGAGAATTTATATTGCTTGCATTCTAGAATTCTTCAGGGTATAATTTCTTTCCTTCCCATTTATTTAAATATAAATTAGGTTCGAGGCATTTTCTGTATTCGGTTAGTAATTGTAAGAGAAAAATAGAAAAACAAAATTCGGTTTTCCTAGATTTTTTTTATTTTATAAATAAAGTTTTTGCTTTGGAGCAACTTGAAGTTAAAATTGTTTAAAACAGGAGTCCCCGTAATACCGTACAACAGTTCAGGTATTATACGAACCGCTGATCGAATAATACTGTACCATACACTAAATATAAAATATTTTCCATTTTATTTTCTATAATGTATTTATCTCGGATTTGTGTAACGTTTTATGGAAATCACTGTATATTCCATGTTAAGTCACTTTATATTCATTTTTGATGTGATTGTATTTTATTCTGAATGCATATTTACATATAATGAAGTTAAATTTTTAAAATCAAAACAATCTAAAATATAAACAATCACCGTCGCCCCTCCCTTCCTCAGCGGGCCGCGGTAAAATTATCAAACGTTGAGCCGGATGGCAGAAGTAAAAAGGTTGACCAGTGTTGGTTTAAAAGATGCATTCTCTCTCTCTGTTTCAGAATATTTGAATTTTCTGGAAATTTTTCTTCATTGCTCACACTATCTATATCTGAAGTTCTAATTCTATACATACGCTACCATTATAGTAGATAGTTTAGTTATTTCATAAAAAAAACTAGATATTTCGTGAAATAACCAGACAGGTCAGTTAAAGTACATAATACATGGAAAAACTTTATATTCTTCCTAGTTATTCTATGAAATAACTAGTTATTCCATAAAATAATTAATGAGACCGTTTAAGTAAAAAATAAATCATTTCAAAGTTATTCTATAAATTAAGTGATCAAAAATAGCTAAAACTTCTCGAAAAATAAAATTCATCCCTATTGCGAATGATTAATTGATAAATAATAAGGAAAAGCATAGATGTGCTCATATTGCTAACATAGAAAAAAAAACAAGTAATATAATTTTTTTTAAAATTAAATTCCTATTTAAATCTAGAAAGAAAAACTTCATTTTACTTACTTTTAATTAAATAGTTACAATTAATATAAATATGTATATACATGTGACAGAATCTCAATATTAAGGGACAAAATAGATAGCGATTTTCCTTAAAATTTTCCATTTCCTTTACTATATAGGGTGTTAGACTAGTTTTTTTTGTTTACTATTTATTCATTCGGTCCGCGGTAGCCTAGGGGTCAAGGTATCGGATCATAGCTGGAATGTCATGAGTTCCAGCCCAGCACCACTAAAGACCCGCCGAGTAGGGGAGCGATGCGCGTTAAATCTGTCGAGAGCTCAAACGTCCTCCCGTTGGTGTGATATGATAGTTAGGAGAGGGGGTGCCAACTTAAGTGTCGTCCTCGTCACATGACCATGGTTCAAAATGACGAGGTCCGTTGCCAAAAGCCCCGTGTATAGCTGAACAATGCGACGTTAATATTCACTCACTCACTCATTTATTCATTAATTAAATTTATTCTAATAAAATAGTATAGTAAAAAAGAAATCACATTCTCGGATATTAGGCCATCCCAGGTGGGATTCGAACCCATGACCTTTTGGATTAGAAGTCCAACGCACTATATATTACGCTACAGGAACACAACGAGCGATTTTCCTCTCTATTTTTATATTGTTGGACTATTATTATTTTTTGTTACTATTTATTCGATTTTTAATTTAATGAATGAATTAATATTTAAAAAAACTTTATTAACATCAAGTGTCATCCATTACAAGTTTTAAAAAAATGTTTTTGAACTTGATTGGATGAATAGAAAGCATTTTATTAGCAGTTGAAAATTTGAAGAAGATATATAGGGAGAGTGAACTAATGGTAGGAATTGTGAAAAAAAGAATGTGTTCTACATCTGTTGCTATCACAATTAGCTTTTATGTTCCTTAAACTTCAAGGATATGATAATGTTGGAGTAACCAATAGTCATGTGGTACTTTTTTTTGAGCTGTTGTAGTACTTTTTACTTCTGCTATCCCAGTTAATAATTTTTCACGAACAAGTGCAGCACTTTTTTCCGTTGTCCCTCGCTTATTTAATAAAGATTCAAATCCCGATTGCATCTTTCTTATTGATGTGTAAGTCTTCCATTCTTGCAGAAGTCATTGCTTGAAAACAGGTTGCAAAATTGTTTGTTAATAATCCAAAATGTAAAACGCTAACGTATACACCGCCTAAATTCTACGTTTAAGAGCTGCAGAATGGAGCGTACACACTTGCACATCATTGCAAAGCAGCTATAAGTGGTTCAAAACTGATTAAAAGCAGCTAGAATCGGCCCAAAAAACTTTTGTGAGTGCCTTATTTCATACTTACATGACCAAGTAACCTTTATTCTATAGAATACATAGTGCTAGAATTTGAAGTGGCGCGCTTATTGGGTAGGACAGAACCCCCCCCCCCCCGCGACCTTTGGGTCCAAAGGTACCTGGTTCTATCCCAGCGGATAAATGCGCCACTTCAAATTCAATAATTTCATTTACTTTAACTGACCTGTCCACTTATTTCATGCAATACCTAGTTCAATGAAATAACGAATTATGCATTTTAACGGTAACATATTTATATAAAAAAATGTACCAATATTTTAGTTTAAGCAGAGATTTTGCTGATTGGATCGTTTCGAAGGCCGTGGTAGCTTAGTGGTCATTGGTTATGAGGTCGTGTCAAGAGCTCGAGCCCAGGTTTTACTAAGGCTCTGGCGTGTAAAAGGGCTAGTGCTCAGTAAATCTGGCTTGGATTAAATCCTCCTGTTAGCGTTGTGTGATAATTTGGAGAAGTGCAACTTAGGTTCGTCACTTGATCGGTGTTCAACTTTACGAGGTCCTGTGTAATAGCCCTCGTGTTGCTTCAGATTGAGGCTTTATTAAAAAAAAATATTTATTAAATTAAGAAAGGTAAACATGCTTTTATTTTCGATCACTAGTCTTCTCTTGTACATTTTATTTTTCTTCTTCTGAGACGTGTTAACGAAATTTTACAATGAAATTTCTTTGTTTTTTTTTAATAAACTTATCAATGACGTGAATGTAAAAGAAAAAAAATGTAACATTTTGATTGCCTTTTTCTAGGATTGGTTGTCAAAGAAATATATGTTTTAAAGAAATAAATTTTTTTATACACAACTCAATTTTTGGCAAAACGAATTGTGTCGCCAAGTGTTATGTTTATTGATTAATGTTTTGTACTCGTAATTGTCGAAATTCTACCGTCTGCGTATCATTTGTTGAATGTGCTGTTGAGAATCGTAATGATATAAATCCGCGATCATTTACGCATTCAGACTCAAGAACCATTAAATCGAATTCTGAAAAGCTTTAAACATTAAGTTTATTAACATTAAAACCAACAGATGAATTCCCAAACCTAAACATATTAATTCAACATTCAATCATGCTAATATCTTAAAAAAAACAGCCATAATAATAATCTCTCAATCTCTGAAATAAGAATAACATGCATTGATATATTAAGGGAAGAACTGATGCCATACGAGAAAAGAACTTTATACAAAGCCGCATGCAAATTAGATGCGGTATGATTAAATAGTATAAGCAAATTTGCTTATACTTCGCTTAGCGGAAATTCCAGGTGAGATAGAAAATTAAGGTAAAATGCAGATTGAAGGTTTTTTTTTAACATGTACTTCCATTTTATTTTCAAATTATTTTGGTGAAAGAGGTGTAGTATTGTAGAATATGACTGAAAATTGTCAATGCATTTTGTCCTCTGTCTGCGAACAGAAAAAAGGATTTCATATGAGAATGCCACAGAGTAGTTTTTCGTGTGTGCAGCATTCAACGAAAAAAAAGTTGAGTGAAAGTTCATTTACACTCTGAAACAACACGAGGGCTATTGGTGACGAACCTTTTCCTTTTGAACCTCGGTCAAGTGACGAGGACAACACTTGAGCTTGCAGCCCCCTCCTCAAACTATTACACCTTGCCAACGAAAGGACTTTGAGCCTGAGCAGATTTAACGTACAGTATGGCGAACGGAGACAGAAGGGAGTGTACGAAGAGGAGTTATGAGCAGATGACATATAGGAGAGCGCCTGGGGTTCCTCTTCTCGCCTTTCGCAACAGGGGAAGGCGACACACTCCGAAAGAGGGAAAGGGAAGATTCTCTGCTAGATGTGCGTTTGGACGGAGGAGACGGCATTTTGAGCGTTCGCGATAATATTTAATTTTTTTATGCATCCATGTAAATAGGTTAATAAATGTTTAATTTATAATTGAGAAACGCTCGTCGCCACATCCTTTGTTTTAGACTCAGTTTATTGATTTGTAAATGTTTCCTATTTCTAGAATCTAAGTTTTTTTTGGACAAACAGCGTTCTTCTTCTAACAGTGGGTCTTCAATGACAATAGGCAAGAACTCGTGGCACGCCGTACTAAAAAAAAATTGAGATTTGTAGAGTAAAATATTATAATAGTGGATCAATAATGATCAGAAATGAGAGTGTTGACCATGTTCTAATTTCTCTCTCCATTTTTTTCTCTGAGTGAGCGAGAAAAAGTGAATACTCGTACCTTAAGTAGAAGAGTGGAGAGTGGTATTGGATTTATATTCCTCCGTTTTTCTACACTTGACAAAAAGCTATAAATTGTATTAAGTCGATTGTGCTTTTTATTATTATTTAAAGTTCTAAAAAAATAGCAGTTGGTAGGAGAAAAATCGTCTAACACAGGGATTTCCAAAGTGGTCTATATAGACCCCCAGGGGTCTACGGCGACCTCCAAGGGGTCTACGCCAGCCAAAAATTTATTTGGGGGTCCATGAGGTGTAAGTAGGGGTCTATGATAGTGTCTCTCATTTAACTAAACCATGAGTAATTTTTTAAAAAAACTTATAATAATGTGGAAACCAAACTTTATCTATTTAACAGATTAGTCGGCGCCGAGTCAAAATCACGTGACCGAGTATACAAACATTTCCCCTGCCTTTACTTTAGTGTGCGACATTGCTATACTTGTGAACTGTTTATATCCAGTGATTCCCAAAGTGGTCTACGCCAGCCAAAAATTAATTTGGGGGTTCATGAGGTGTAATTGGGGGTCTATGATAGTGGCTCTCATTAAGTTAAACCGTGACTATATATATAATTTTTAAAAAAAATTATAATCATGTGGAAACCAAATTTTACCTATTTAATAGATTTATTTACTAAATATAATGAAAATAATTTGCATTTACTAGGTGACAGCTTAAATTTTATTAAAGCAAGAACCACACTTCAGCTTCTCTTTCCTGAGTTAAGTCAAAAAAGTATAATACTGAAGGTCCCGAATTTTCTAAATTTGTCACAGACGTTCTGTCCTACGTTCAACATTGAAACGCCTTTTATTCAGATTTTGAGAATAATTTGACTACATAGCAATACAGTAGGCGATGAATTCGTATAGTCATATTGAAAAAAAAATTGTCTCATTACAATAGGAACTGATCGTAATAAACACTAACGAAGATCTTAAAGTTTAGAAACGGATGCCAGCAATCTTGGATTTAAAAAGTCAAACCTGTTATTTGTCTCGATTTTGGAATATTGCGAGCAAGTTTTTCATTGCTTTTTCCTAGTGTGAAGGAGCTTCAGTGCGGTTGCCAATCTCCAAAGAAGAAAAAAATGGACACTAACAGAGGAAATTTAAGGTTAAACCAGACAAGTGAAAATTTGATATTGTAGTGCTAGAGATTCATCCCTCCCATTAAAATAATTTGCTTGTTTAGTTAGTTTATTTGACAGTTTTATTTATTAATTTTTTAGTTTAATTAATTAACATATGCTTTTTACATTTTAAACACTATATTTCATTACAGTTAAAAATTTAATTCTTTTAAAGTAGAAGCAGTAGTACCAGCTGTCAGAAAGACATTTAAGTTGAGAAATTTGCAAAAATTCAATATTAATTAAGCAGGGGTCTACCCCAAATCGAAAAACATGGCAAGGGGTCTGAGACAAAAAAGTTTGGGAACCTCTGATCTAACAGATTTAGAATTCTGAATTAGATTTCTTTTTTATTTATTTGTTGTTGTTGTAAAAAATATAGTAATAATTTAAGATTAATGAAGCAATAATGATTGAATAATTATTATTTTAAAGCGCTTCAAAATTAATCTCAAAATGTATAAATTAATATCAATGATATTTGTTCTTTTTATTTTAAGAACAATGTGTTCAAGCAACAACTTCATTTTAGAATCATGTGACATTCGTATAATTTTCCAGTGTTAAATTATTGAAAAATGAAACTAAATAAATCATTTTTATATTTAGAAATTTGCTTTTAAAAATTTTATTTGCTGTAAAATAATGAAATTTGAATCGAATGTAAATTCGCGCGCGTTTTGAAGATTCTGTTTTATTAAAAACTACATAAAAATAGCTGACGAAACAATACCAATAGAGAACTATTTCTAATACCAGGGAATAAATTTGAATGGATTGGTTTTGTATAAATCGGTTCAATGTCGATGATTCCGCCCTTTATAAGACGGCTATAAAAAGAAACAACAAACTCGTCTCTTTTCTAAAGGAATACTTCAGAGTGCCTTTTATTTTGAATGCAGCCACTTGCTGAATGTTCAACAAGACTATCTGTATGTAAAACGATTCATGCAATCGAGCTTTTTTGAACATTTCTATTTCGCAATTCTCCCACCACAGATTGACGCCATTGTCTTGGTGAAACGTTTCCGCGTGCGTTTTTCGTCACGCCGCTGGACGTCTATTGCGGGATTTATGTTCGGCCGCAGCGGGCGAGTGGCTGTGGGAAGCGTTTTTATGGACACTTCTTGTTCCGACGACAATGGAACATCACTCAGAAAAACCGTGACAAAGTCTATTGTTCATCTTTAATGGTTTTCGCTGGGATGGAAAATGCGAGGAAGATGTATTTTGCCTTTTTAGTTAGGTGAGAAACCCGTCTTGTATGTATCAGTAGACTTTATTTTTCATTTACAGACTCCGTTTTCCGAACCTCTATTGTACGAGTCTCTCTATTTTGCGAACTTTTTCTTGGAAACAATAACAGAAAAATATTGAACGAATTTTCCAGATGGAGGAAAATTTTTTTCTGGCTTTAGCGATTTCGTTAAACAAAGTTCCGACTGCATTTCTTTTTCTTTTTTTTTTTACATTTTAAATTTAATTTACACCCGAATAGTAAATCAAATACTTAAGATTTTTTTAAATTTATAAATAAATTTCAATAAGTACTCCATTAATTTTTAATGAACACTAAATAATTAACCTTTCCCCATGGATTTTTATTCAAGTGGATAAATTTAGAGTAAAAAAATTAAATGTAAAAAAACTTTTTTAAGAACAAGCTTTTATTTAAACGCGCTAAAAAGAATAAAATAAACTTTTCCTTTAAAACTTTTTTTACTATCAACTTATAACGTCATTACACAATTTATATGATATAAAAGCTTGTCGCAATATTTAAGTACTCATATTTACTTAGTTTGAATTTTTAAAAACCAAAATCAATCAGGTCAAGTTATTTATTTTACTTGTTTATCTACACAGGTAAATCTCGCGACAAGCTTTTATATCATATAAATTGTGTAATGACGTTATAAGTTGATAGTAAAAAAAGTTTTAAAGGAAAAGTTTATTTTATTCTTTTTAGCACGTTTAAATAAAAGCTTGTTCTTAAAAAAGTTTTTTTACATTTAATTTATTTTTTACTTTTTAGTTATCGCTGGACAGGTTTCTCAGCCTGTTCAACTCATTGAACGCTGGTTCGCCATCCCTGGTTTAGCTGAATTAATTCTCGCAAAATGGTATTAGACTAAAAACACAATTTTTTTAAATCCGTAATTTTTAAGCAATTTTTTCAATCTTCATGCAGATTTTGGCTAACATTGTTCTACACACGAAAAAAAAAAGGTTTAGTGAGATTATCTTCATAAGTGACAAAGTTATTAAATGTTTAATTAAAATTTTGACTATTTTTGAAAAACTTAAAGAATATATTATTTATTTGAAATATTTTGAAGATAAGGGATGCATTTCTCTAACATATTAGAAGAAAATTTGAATTGTTTATTAAAAACTTCAAAAGGCGTTTAAATATTTGTATTAATCAATAAAATGCTTAAGACTAAAAACGCATTTTGTAATCAAAAAAGAAAGTTTTATCAAATAATGATAATTTTTTGCTGGACATTGAATATCTTCTACGTAAGAATCTATTTTTTTTTAATTGCTCAGATCATCTTTAGAAACTTGATTTTGAAAAAATCAATAATTAAATTCAAATAAAATTAACAGATTCTATTTGTAATTAAATTTAAGGACACATGTCGTAGTGTGTGTTTAGATTACTGGTGATAAAATGAGGTATATTTAAATTACTCGTAGGCTTAAAATTAGGAAATTTCTTTAAAAAATTACTTCATTTTATTGTAAAATTATTTTTTTTAATCGAAAATATATTGCATTTCTAGATAATATTTTTCTCTTATTGTTTTCCTAGCGGATTCCTTTTTGATGGGTAAGATACATTAAAAAAATGATCTTTCCGATTCTGTAATTATTTTTTGTCTGAGTTTCATAGATTAAAGTTAGATAAATTTTTTAAAGAATTTCTTCAATACTCCATCTCAGTTTAACTTGGCAGCGTTGAGAAAGGTATACAATGTACCAATCTACTTGAAAAATAGCTCTACTTTTTTGTTTTGAATTTAAATCCAAGGAAATAGATAGAAATTTGTAAAAAAAATTGCATACGTTGTAGAAATTAGATTGTTTTTACGTTGTAGAAACGTAATTATTTTTTAGACAAAGTTAATTAATACTGTCAATAGCGCAACGTTATGAAATTCCAGTTTGGCTGAAAACCGATTTTCGACGCCAACTTTTGTCATTGTTGTAACAATAAAATTATTACAACAATGCAGATATATCCAAGTTGGCGCCCAAAACTAGTTTAACGTTTTTAATTAATATCTTTTTAATTAATTGCAATATCGGAATATAAATGGTCAAAACATGCATTGTCATCCAAACTAAACGTGTATACAAAATTTCAGCTCAATGGGAGGAAGATATCAGCTTCAAAATTGAGTTGCAAGATTCCACCCGAACAAATTACATACATACATACATACATACATACATACATACATACATTGTAAGTTAAATAAAAGCTTTTAATTAGAATTTGTTGGCCGGGGGATTTTCTATTTTCATTGGAACTTTTTGTGTCTCGTTGTGTGGAGGTGCAAAAAGTGTTTTAAAAAACATAAAAAAATGAAGATTTGCATGTGCCACTGTAGAAAGTACGCAAGTGGGACTGCAAACACCGATTCAATACTTGATATCCACGAATGCTAAATCTACTAAATATCTTATTGAAAGAATCGTTAGGCAACCGGGATAATGGGTTGTTTAACCTATGTTTAAAAAAAGCCACTTGCCCAGGTAAATGAGAATGAACAAGGACAAGATTGTAATTTCGTCAAAGCCTTTAATAAGAAATTGTTACATGGGCAACAACTTTGAAATAATAATGCTCAAAATATTCCGTTTATAAATAATTTTCCAAAACGGCATCCTAAGGAATTTCTCGAAATAAGCTTGTGAAGTAAAGAAACTTGTAACTACATTTAAGAATTGATTCTCGGAATGAGCAAAATGTGATAAAATATTTGAAATATCTTCATGCTCCTTTTGCGTTGACGTGAATAGCGCTCCTGTTAATCTGTAAATCGGGAGGGGTGGACTTCTCCAGGGTACGAGCTACTTTTAAGGTGTTGCCGTCCACCCAGTGCCATAGGTGTGGCCATTCTGTTTTTAAATTACATGTTTTCTTTAACATATTTTTGACATTGTACCCCTCTTTTTTTAAAGAGGGATGATAGAATACTACAAAAACACAAGTGACATGAAATTGTGAAGTTGAATGCTTGAACAGCTATGAGCGACTGCTAGACCGTGGACTTATTCAATGCAGGGAGCAGAGAACATTCGTAAACCAATGAATCTGAAACTGACGTGTGTTCTTACATTTTGCTGCCGATTCCATGACATCCTCTCAAGAACCCAATCCCGTAGATGCTCGGGATAAGGGATGTCTTAATAACCAATCCCGTGCTTTCGCGGAAAAACGGATCATCAACATTTATTCTCCCCTACAGTCGGCGTGTGGGAAAAAATAAATTTCACGACCAGCATCGCAAAGATTTTGTTTCCCTACAGCGGCAGTGAACTTGTTAAGGGTCATCGTTCGCTTTCAATAAAGCTACAAAGTGTCGTCTACACATTTATCGAATCATTTGGTCTAGTGAACACAGTCGCGTCGATGGTGAAAAGCCGATTCTCCACTCTGGCTGACGTCGGTGTTCCAAAAATGTTTCTTATAGTATGCGTGACTTAGTAAAGACGGTCACCTCAAAATGTCTTGGTGGTCCCCAAATGCTCATCCCTGCTGTTCATGAAGGCAATTGAGTTAAATTTTAACAACGAAATGAAGCAGATGAAAGTCCACATCAAAAATTCGCTTCAGCATTATTTATAAATCCGAGAGATATATTCCAACTTAAGATATTTTGCACAACGATTTTTAAGTAAGTTTGGATACACATTTGTGTGTGAGACATGTTTCATGTTGTTCGTCAAAGACTGCATTAACTGGTGCCAATGTAGAAAACTAAGATGTGCGGTGTCAAACATTGACTGCAGTGAAAATCGTTTTACGCGAAACTAAGGAGACAAATATTTTTCCTTGTGTGAAAGGATATAACAAAGAAAAGACATATACTCAACAAAATATAGTTTTATTACACTACATTTTATTTACATAGATGTGTATGTATGTATTTGGTAAAAATCAATGAAATAAAAACATTCACAACTTAATGCAGTTTAATACGAAATTTTCAAGTTTTTTGAAAAACAAAACATTTGTTGAGTTTCGGAAAATAATCTGATATTTTTCCTTGCATTATCTTTTTTAGCATCAAATTATCAATAAATTGTTCGATGCCGTCCATTTTGTTGATTATTTCACCATTGGAATGTGCGTCTAAATAACTGCGCACACTTTTCGGGATGTTCCTCTTTTCGGATGACGTAAGAACAGGAGCTGCTTTATTCATTTCAGTTTCGTTGCGAAATCTGCATCAATGCTATTTTGTGAGCTTTGAACAAAATGTATTTGTCTACCATAATTGAGGTTGTACACACATCATCATCTATTGCAAGAAATTCTTCCAATGCGATATTGTTGGGCTGTCCAGTAATATAGAAACTTTCTCAAACAGTTCACTAAGTGTCGGGTCAATTTCAATTTACTCCTTCTCTAGAAGGGAAATCTTTTTCCTCTTAAGCGATTTTCATTTCCTGTTGAGAAAAAAAAAATGCATGAAAAACATAGTAGTTTATTATTTCGTGTTAACCGATATTTCACATCTTAAGCGTTTTCTCGTTAAATTATAGATTTATAAAAATTAAAACTAATTTTTTAAAAAATTAATCATTAATTAACTCTTGTACTTATTATATTTCATTATGGTGTATAATAATAAAGTTTTTTGTATTTGTATGAAACGAACTTTTTTTCATCGAAATTATTGCCCACAGTAACGTTACGCGTCATCCAAGTAGCCCATGAAACCATTTCGATGTCCAGGGCTTTCTTTGTGCCGTGATTTTTTTCGTTCCGGTTCAACTAATATATACATATATCGGTTCCGGTTTGTGGGTTCCACCAAAAATTTCGATTTTTGTTTCAATTCCAAATGAATAATTTTATTTTATGTATACTTTTATTTGTACTAAAAATATAACTTTATCATTAACAAAAAATATGATTCTGTCAAAATTACAAGACTACAAGTAGTTTCATGCGAAACAGAAAAATACTAGTGCACATCAAAACAGGAAATCGAAAAGCAAAGTTCAAATAATGATAATTATAGGGCTGACGTTGAATTAGGAAATATCGATAAGTTGGTTACGGTAACAAAATGACTGAAGATATATCGAACTGAAATAAACCGATATTTTTTTTCGGTTTAGTGTCTATTTTCCTTCCGGCCAAAATAACGGTTTTTTCCGGTTTTCGGTTCAGTTCCGGTTTGAAGCACTGGTTCTACCCCAAATTATCGAGTGTTTCACGGAGGTTCTCTCCCTTGTTTTTATAAAATCAATCTACCAAAATCTCGGTTTGTTTCTTAAAAAAATAAGATGGCACTTGAGTGATTTGAGGCATCGATTTTTGAAGATAAGAAGTTGAATTCGATAAACACACATGGGGGCAGAGAAATGTTCAGTTAGAATTATTTTTTCAAAAGTGAGGCGGGAATATGTTCTAATACAGAAAAGACTTTTTTCCTACCTTATTTGACGTTAAAGCTCTTTTAAAGACCTCTCACTTTCATCAATTCACTTGTTCCTTTTCGTTTCCGTTTCATGATGATGGCCTTGAGTTGTTCTTTTTATTCTTGACACTTTTCCCGGACAGCCCAATTCTTTGAAATTCAGAAAACTGTAATGCATGAACTTAAAGTAAACAACGTTAAGAAAAATGCATTCTAGATTCTTGCTTGGTTTCCGGAAACATACACGAACTGCTCCATGGTGTAAAAATCGTTTTAAATTCAATTCTGTTTTTAATTTTTCCCTTTCGAGACTACGAAAAGAACTTTTCTTTAATTTCGATTGTAGAATAAATACTAGAAGGGGGGGGGATCTCTTACTTTACATTTTCTTGGGTTTTTTTTTTTTAGCTCAGTGACGTTGTGTTTAAGCAAATTCATTCTGAATAGGAAACCTTTGTTAAGCTTCCTGTTTCATTAGTTTCCGCTGTCTTGAAATCGGGAAAGTGTTCTCAATCCTTTACTCTTAAGGTGAAAAATAGATTTTAAAAAAAAATCTCAGCTGTATTAATCAGGAGAGGGGGGGGGGCAATTGTTTTGGTTCGAGGGCTACATTATGGAAGCAGGATACCTGGGAAGCCACACTTTTAGGCGCTGTTCGGATCCGACTAAAACCGGTTTAAACAGTTAGATTACTTATTGATGATTTATACACATTTTTTTCACATTTTAGTCAGCTTTTTTAAACTTGTAAAGCTGTCAACATGAGCGAAGAAATATTGCACTTAAGACCCATAGAGGGAATAACACAATGGAAGCAAAAAGAAACATGTAATGTGTTTGGAGAGGAAACAGTAACAGCTGGAACGTGCCAAAGATGGCTTGTACAGTTTATTTTGGGTGATTTTTCTTTGAAAGATGAACCTAAATTAGGAAGGCCATCAGATACCAGTGACGAAGTGCTACGCAGTATGATCAAGACAAATCCCACGTTAACTTCCGTAGAAGTGGGCTTCAAGCTTGGAATTCATCAGACTACTGCTTTGGCTTAAACATTAAAAGGCTTAGTTTTGTGTGTCCAAACTCTGTTTGGGTGCCTCGCGAATTAAGCGAAAAAAATTTAATGGACAGAATTTCGATATGTTCTTCAAATCCTTGTCTGAAAAGGAAACCGTTTTTGAACATCTTGGTGACTGGAGATGAAGAGTGTTCAAATACTTGGTAGAAAAAAAAGTATATGTTTGCAAAGTTCAGACACCATCATTCACATTCAAAGCTGGTGTGCATTAGAAGAAAGTTATGATGTGTTGTTGGTGAGACAGCAAGTTGAGTTGCTGAAAGAAAATGAACCTGTCGTTACAGTTCTCAAATGATATTTTGAACAAAGAAATTCAACATAATCGTCCATCTTTGGCCAACAGAAAGGGTGTGAATCTTCATCACAACAACACAGGACTACACGTGGCAAGAAACACTGCATAAAAAATTGCAGAGATGGCTTGGGAAACTTTACCTGAGCCCCTGTATATACTCCTGATATTGTACACCATCTGACTTTCATCTGTTCAGATCGCTGGAAAACTTTCTTGATGAATATATAAATTATGAAATGAATATATAAATTTGAAATAAATATATAAATTATGAGGGGGTGTCCAAATAGCAGCGGAAGAATAATTTGTCTTCAAAACTGAGGATTTCTTTTCCTAGGAGTTAGGTAAGCTGCCAGAACGCTCGCAGATAGTTGAACCAACAAAGGACAATATATTTTAAATTAAATTTTAAATATAAGAGAAAAAAAACTTTTGTTTTTTCCCCTAGAAAAAACGACAGAACTTTCCCTTTATCTGATGCTACTAGGATCAAGTCAAATATAATGCGTAAACTCAGGTTCTGTCTAATGAGAGTTTTTTTTCTCTGTGATTAATAAAAAACGATTCGTAAGAACTGAATCAAAAAGCCTGGATACGCGTCTAAGAATTGTGTATCGATACATGGATCGATACTGTAATGCATTACAGGAAATTGATGAATCGATTCGTTTAATGCTCGCTGAGTGAAAAGAAATCTGTAGTACGACAACTAATGGGTACATACGTGCTCAAAAGATACATTAAAGACTTAGATAAAGTATGAGAAAGAAACTCTGTCATTTTTCCCGGGTCATCGGCTGTTATTCGGCCTCCTTTTGAATTACAATTTCCCGCCCTTTATGAATTTTTTGGAAACCTGAATTTAAAAAAAATTGAATTAATTCTAAATTAAAATAATACATTTTTTCCCAATTAATTTTGAAGGTCTACATTTTATTCCACTTGGTTCTTTTAACAATTTGATACGTGTCTTTTCTTTTTCTTAATGTTTTTTTTGGAAGAGGGCATGCTGTAACTTTACCTATCCCGTAACTGTTTCCATTTTATTTCATTGCTTCTGTTTTTATACGTATTTAGTAGTGAGCAGTGCTGTGTGCATTGCAACCACCTTCCACAGTCTTGGATATTGTAACTTTATCGCGCTGTTTATTGCTAGAGCTATCCATATTTTTGATTATTGCATTATTATATTATTATTAAATTATCTATGTCTGTACACATGAAAAATAATGAAAGCAATATTTATGATTCATTCCATTTTTATTTTTCTCTCCAATGAATCTAAATCTAATATAAAGATAAATATTTTTATATGCGGCCCGCGGGATTATGTTTTTCCGAAGTAGCCCACAAGGTCATTTGGGTTGGCCACCACCTCTCTAGAAATTCGTAGAGCCGTAAGTGCTCTCGGGAGATGAGTGGTAGGGGTAGAGGGGTGAAGGGCCTCTTAACCACCACCGCCCCTTGGTGTTTCCTCTGAAAATTGGTGAAGAACGGAGCAAAACGTACTGTCGCCTGCATGGTGCACAGAGCTGCGGCTAGCGACTGGTTTTATCTCGTCCCCTTGCTACGAGGAATTTTGTGGGACTCGATCTGACGCCGTTGATTGGGTAGCAATAGTAACCATCGAATTAGTAAATTAATTGTTATAGTATTTGTCTGACCATTTTTCAAAATAACCAGATTTCATTACTAATAGCGTTTGTATTCTTTCTTGAGCAGTGGTCTCCAAACTTTTTTAATTGCGTACTGTAAAACAAAAATATAATATAATATGCAATCTATATATCACCATATATGTAAAATACAATCGAACCTCAGTTAAACTAAGTCGCTAGTGGAAAATTCGTTAAATAAAGATTCGTCTTTCAAAAGATTTTATAAAAAACGCAAAATTTTTAAAATTCCTTAACATTATATATTATTAAATATGCAGTCGACTCTCGATAATTTGAAGTTGGAGCGACCAATGAAAAACCTCGAATTATCAAAAGCGTATAAAAAAAACTCTCAAAATACACAAAGATAAATTTTTTTCTAACACATTTGAAACTATGTACTAAAACAACAATTGTTCATATGTGTAAAATTATTTTGAAATATTTTTAAAAAGTTCATATTATACAGTAGAAATATTATACAGAAGTTAAAAGTCCTATATTAAAAGAATACTTTAGTACATTCATACACACAATCCTACGAGCATCACTTCTTCACAATAGCAGGCCATTCTTTCTGAATGCATGAATAACAAGACCACGTGTAAAAACGAAAGATATGGACGGCCGATAATAGTCCACTTATGTCTATTGTCCACTTAAAGAATGAAAACAATAAAAGTGTCTTTTCGCCTGAGGAATCGGAAAACACTAAGAAGGGGTAGCAGATAGATGGTCATCAAAGGGGCTACGTTATAGGGGAGACACATGCAGAAACAATACAACGCAAAACTTGCAAACTCCAACCTGTTTTCTGCAGAACTGTACATGATAGTGAGTGTTCAACTTGTCGAGAGTTTTATAAAATAATTTCGAATTATCGCGTGTTGTAGTCTGGACAGCCACAGATTTTACTTCGAAATATTGAGTGTACCATAACGTATTGTTTTAGTTCGAAATATCAAGAGATTTTTTTTTCAGGGACTGAGCATATACTTCGAATTATCGAGAGGTTCGTATTATCGAAGGTTTGAATTATCGTGAGTCGACTGTATATGTAAAAGCAGTTATTCACACTTTTTTCTGTTAATTATTATCTGTTTATTTTTCTTTATGAGTTCATTTAATAAAATAAACTACAGAGAAAATAAGAGAGAAAAAAAAATTTCAGGAATACACTGTATTTTTAATTTCAAAAAAATTAGTTTTATATTAAAATAGATGAATTTTAATTGTATTTTCTAATTTTAAGCCTACAAGTAACTTTAAACATCATTCCTTTATAACCAGTAATTTTAAGCATACGTACTTAAATTTAATTACGGATAAAAGTCTGTTAGTTTTGTTTTGATATTTTTTGTTTGGATCAAATGACCGGAATTATAGCAATGTTAGTTGGTCTCGGTGAGTTAGACACCTGGCATAACTAGCTCAAGGTCATTGATTACTATAAGATTTATTAAAAAAGAGAATGATTTGAAATGTCCGGAAGTATTGGAATGCAAAAAAGGACCTGAACAGTATTTGCGAAGGATTTGCTTGTTTATTCCTTTTCTCTCCCCCTCCCCTCCAATGCATCACATAACAAGCCTGCGTGGAAAACGGTGGCTTTGGAATGCAAATCGCGTAATTTTTAATTGGCAGTTAAAGAAATATTTATAAACCTTACAAATTATCAAGATAAGTGTTTCTTTGTACACAATTTTGTATATGACAAGATCATGGGATCACTGATAATTATTAAACTTGTTCTTATTTTAATATTGTTAAATGAATTATAAAATACACAGTGCACACACAGTATTGATGCACTTATAAGTGTATTATATCGGGTGTAAATGTGAATATATTTTTTTTATGTCGGGATGCATTTTATTGGTTCACTTTTAGTAAATGAATAATTTTTTAAATAATGTTTTGTTTTCGACATTTCAATAAGCTCCCCCCCCCCGGTACAGTTATCACGTTTCCTAAGGGGGGGAGCACAGTTTGAGGAAAGCTGTTTTAGTGGAACATCCTTATTCTGGCCTGGTGAGTCATTGCATTGAAATAGTAACTTCATTGTTTAACTGCGATTAAAATGTCAACAGTGTGTTTTTCACTGTCATCAATGCGGTAAAGATCCGTAAGTGACGCCCTGTTCCAAAGGTGAGCCATCATTTATTCATCGGTGACAATGGCCTCGATAATTAAGGACGTAAAACGACGTTCCCGCCCCACCCGCATCGATAGGAAGTTCCTAACAATGCTCCTTTTTTCCTCGTTGTACACGTACAGTGGCACCCCCAAAATAGGAATCTTTGATCACTGAATGGTTTCATTGAGCCCATTATATTGTATCGGATCAAACATGGTTGATTCTTTCGTTCTTATATGTCGATTGCCTTTTACTTGCACTCCTGGTCTGTTTACTAAAGGTGAACGTATTCCTAAAACAAATATGTCAGAAAATTCTGTGCACAGCCTTGAATATTACTCCCTCCATTTTCAGCTGCTGGAGAAGCGCATTTTCGAAACCTGTTTTCTAGACAGTGCGAAAAATCTCTCGATTTTTTTAAAAATACTTCTTTTTGAAAAATACTAAAATGGAAGGGGAGGGAGATGTTCTATGTTAGTTATTCAATATCTATTTTTAATTATAAAGTGAAAGGACTGTACTCTAATGGTATCGGAATTCGCCGAAATTTTGAATCCGATGCAAAATAAATGTGAGATTTGTTTTTTGTAATTCTTGATTGAAATGATGTAATGGTTATAAAAATGATAATAGTAATTGCCTTACAAGAATTGCCTGCTAAAATTTTATGTATCAGCTCAGTAGTAACACAACTTAGCAATAGCAACTGAAAAACGGAAAATAATATGAAATACGCGGAGTTGCAGTTTGTTTCTCCAAACACACTCAAAATACTTTTTTTCATTTACGGAATTCTTGAAACAAAAACTGATTACTTTGGAATGTGTTTATAATAAGGAACTCAATTTTATAAATTTTAATACGTCTGATTCGTAAAAAACATCGAAAAATGATTCTGAATGAAATATAACACAATATATATACATATATATATAAAATCGATAGTTTTTAATAAAATATGTTATGCAAAATCTGAAGCAAATTTACAGTTTGAGAGAGGAGAAAGGGAAAGAGATTTTTCTTCTCTAAGAATGGAAAAATTTTTTCAAAATGTTAAACATTTTGTTTTGGATTAACATATATATTTATCAATAATTGATAATAATATTTTATCAATTTCTCTCAATAGTAATTATTTTATCACAGTTATATTAATAGAGTAATTTTTATTGTTATACATTGTAGAGTTGTTATCATAGAAATGTATTTTGAAATAAAAAAAAGAAAAAATTGAAATAAATTCAAATTAAGAATTTTACAGTTGCAAAGCTACCATGTTCAAATGTTAACATGAATCAACTGTTCCTTCGTCATTTGAATTTCTTTTTTGAATATTTTTAGATCAAATATTCTACTTAAAATGTTTGCATAAGAAAGGTGACTCTTGAATATAAGTCACCGGAAGAAGCCTATAGAACAACTTTAAGACGATCCAAGTACTTTGTTGTGGGTTTCCATGTATCATCAGAGCACATTCCATCGTTTGACATTTGAAATGCATTGTTTTACATTTTGCTAAATTTTGAATTCCTTTTTTCAAATTTTATCAAAAAAAATTATTTTTTAAAATTACTAAAACTATAAGTATTAAATATACCCTTAAATTTCTAATGCTATTGCAGGCTTTAACTATTCCTTATAATATTTTCCGAATTATTTTTATTATAATATAGGAATTTGTAACAGCCACTTTTTAATTCAACTGAATGTTTTTCTCTCATTTTAAACATAGCTTTCATTTCCTTCGATTTTTATAAGTAAACGAGCAATTTCTTAACAGTTTTCAATGGAAAGAGGAATTTTTTTTTTGTCTAAAAATTTTCTGTCGAATGTAAAAGTCTATTTTCAAATTATTGTTCAATGAAAAACAATTTTCATTTCTCTTTACGGAGACTCTACCGTTTTCTGACCGCGGTAGCCTCGGTTATGGTCACGAACTCGTGGCCTGAATGTTGCGGGTTCGAGTTCTGGTGCCACTGAAGACCCACCATGTAGAGGGGCTAGTGTACTTTAAATCTGTCTTGGCTCAAAGTTCTCCCACTGTCGTGGTGTGGCAGTTTGGATAAGCAGGTGCCAGAGCTTTTGTGTTGTCCTCGTCACTTGATCTCGGTTCAAAATGACAAGGTCCGTCGCCAATAGCCTTCGTGTTGCTCCTCAAGAGTGCAACGTCAACACTCTTCACGTAAATGTAACTTATCACGTAAACACTTCAGTCTTTTAGAGGGGGGTTCCATTCATGATGTTTTTAAATAGAGTTAAGTCTGGCGCGCAAATTCCTAGAAAGATTTTAGCATTTATCCCGGAACTTTACGCGATAAGTAGGAGTCTTCTGAGAAATGGGAAAAACCAAAAACAGTCGAGTAATAATGAAAGAATTTATGAGCATTTTTGATTACCGTTAAAATCCGGCGTACAACGCGTACCTATACTTTCAACCTGCATTTTTTAGTTTTAAGGTATATTCTCGCCGTACAACGCGCACCGCTTTCTTTTATGAAGAAACCTGAAATGTACATGTGCAATGCTTTTGTGCTTTGACGTCATTGATTCGAGGTATTTTATCCCAGGCTTTTGAAAAAATAGTATACTTCTAGAAAAATAGTCCTTTAAGCTCTTTAAGTTTGTCATTTCTTTTAAACAAACAGATAAGCTTCCGATCTATGTAGAAGTCTAATTTCTTAATACTCATCTCTCTTTTTATTTTATTTATAAAGCTCTCATTTTTATGCCCGGCGTATAGCGCGCATCCGTACATGTCGATCTTATTTTTTGTGGTAAAAGTGCGCGTTATGGGCAGGATTTTACGGCAATTGTGATATATATTTATTATTTTTAATTCTTTCACTTGCATAAAATCTCGTCTGCTTCAGTTCAATAATACTTACTAAAAATTCAATTTCCTTCGTTTTTAAAATCGAAGTGGCATTGAAAAAAGGCTGAAATCTTTTCATACTTTTCTAAAAAAACAATTCAATTTTTATGCGTTATTTGCTCTCAGCTAATTTTCAGTTATTTCCTTTTCCAAAAAATCATTTGCGGGAATACTTTGAGTAACTCTTTTATTTATGTACGTGGAATCCATAACCACAAAAAGTAGAAACACAAAATAGAATTTTCCGTATAAATAAACTTTTTTTTCATTTTTTGCAAAAAAAAAAAAAAAAAAGCTTTTTGAGAAATAGAAGACATTTTATATTTTAAGCGGGATTTTTTAAAATTCAAGTCCGTATAAATAACAAAAACTTAATTTGAATGAATCTAACTATGTCATTCCGTTATAAAAAAACATAATCCGGATGGTTAACGTCGTGTGAAGCTAGTATTGAGTTTAACCGCAAGTTCAAATCCTGGTGCATCCTAAGAATAGAGTGGTATTGCTGCTTGTTGAATGAATGGGGCTCTAGTCCTCGCTTTTGACGGGGAAATTAGAACAACGAAGTCGCATCCGACGCGTTTGTCATTCGATTATGGTTCGAAATGATATATATCGCTGTTGGCGTCACAGTGCGGTTGGTAAATCAAATAAACTGTTCACATGTGGCATGAGTTATTATAAAGGTCTGTCAACAGTTGCCAGAGTGTGAGTGTAGAGTGATTATATTTAAACAGACTCTCTCGATGCCCGCGAATGATATTAATTTTTTTTAAAAAAGCTATTATCTAGAACAGGGGTGGCCAACCCGCTGCCCGCCTTGAATAATTTTGATGCCCGCGAGATTCTTTACAACTTTATAAAATACAATTATTTTGTGCAATATTTGTGTTTTTAGTGTAGTGTTTTGTTACAAATAAATACTATTGTTGTTTCTATTTATCACGTTGCTTCTATTTTTATTGAGAATTGGCCAGCGTTGCATTTCAGCGATTCTAAGCGATTTGATTCCAGTAACTTTTTTTCAACTTACCCGTGCAAATCGCGTTCTTTTGGAAAACGAAACTTATCAAACATAAATCGCGCTCAAACTAAACGGATGAAAACCTACAACACATACATCATTTACGATATACAAATACTGTGAGATCGACTTGCAGAAACTAAGTGCAAGAATTAAGAAACAAATATCTCATTATTTAAATAAATTAAAAACATTATTTGATCATTGCATTAGAATTATTATATTATCTATGTCTGTATACATGGAAAATAATGAAAACAATAATAATAGTTTTCATTATGTTTTAAATTTTCACTCTAATAAATGTTTGTAATGGGTCCAAATAAAAAAAAAAAGATACATATTTTTATATGCGACCCGCGGGATTATAATGTTTTTCCAAAATGACCCGCTAGGTCATTTAGGTTGCCCACCCGCAATCTAGAACAGTGATGTTTAAATTGTGTTTTTCAGAACCCTGTAATTCTACGAATCATAATAAGAAATCGAAAAGAAAATTATAAATGTCCAGGCAAAATAAATTCGTGTTCTCTGTGGAGTTTGTATAACTACAATCATCTGAAACTCATCCCATTTATTGAAACTGGAAATTTTATTTATACATAACTGTATTTTGTATTATTTTTTTAACTTTTATTTATTTATTATTTTTTAGTATTATAAAAGAATATTAAAACGGCGTTTTTATGCAGTGCATTGTGAATATTTTACTGTTATACTATCTCGAGCTCTACGAAATTATCTTATGCGTTCATTTGTACAATATTTTACAGAACTAAACAGTTTTCCAATGGGAAAATGCTCTTTTTTTGTGTGGAGGAAAATATCTATAATGAAAGAGAGAGAACAATTTATCGACATATCAATAAATTCTACGTTAAAATCTAAATTTAAGCAACAACAGCTCCTAGCATTCATGCAAAGTGCACGGGATTTCTCACACACCTATTAACAGTTTAATGCTGTTCAGAACAATGTATTAAAGGGAAAAAATACTTCTCCACATAAATGGCTACAAAAGTAAAATTCAAAAAAAAAAAAAAAAACGCATAACATGAAATGCGACTGCGGATTCCTTCTGTAGACAGATTTCGACAGTTTGAGTAAAAAAAATGCAGGTACATGTTCCAGTTACTAAATGCATTGTGTTGGTAGGTGATGTACTCTTGGATTACAAATTAATATTATTAATGGAGTGAATTATATCGAAGCTCCATTAAAAAATTTTAATAACAAATACAATATTTTTTTGTTTTAATGTAAAGTACCTATAACATGTTGATCTACTCTACGTTTTATTTTAAGATATAATTGGGTCCCGATTAAACAAATTCATTGGGATCGAACATTTTGTTCGTTACATTGGTTCGTTATATCAGGGTCTAAACAAACTATACATTTTTTGCATTAACCATGTTGAAATTTTACAGTAAATAACTACACAGAAAATATCCATATTTAAAACTTTTACACTATTTATTCAACAACTAAAAATACTATTCATGAATTATTACGCACCAATTTATTTCAAATTTTAAAATACTGACTGACAGTAGTTCGAAAATCTTTTGATTCCTAAATCTCGAGAGCTTTTTTCAACTGTATGCAGAGAAGGAAATACTGCGTCATTTTCATCTTGCTGCATAAGGTATGTTTTCACTGTTTCCAAGCAATGTGAAGCATTAGAAAATGTAACGGTTTTGATAGGAATTTCATTATTAGTTTCTGCATCAAAATGACTCTTCATTGGCTCCGTCGAATCAACAATCTCCACAACTTCAGTTGCACAGATTGGCAGTCCGTCGTGAAAAGGAACACATATTAGTTCAAAACTTAGTTGTTAATTTTGATAACGCTCTGCACCCTTGGCCATCGAAATTTGTCACTTGCAAGAAAAGTATTTTTTCTGTTCCCGACAAAAGGATGTCATTTGAAAAATAATCCAATTTTTTCCTTGCACAAACTAAAAATTTTCAGCTGCTGAAATTATTTGTTAATTCAGTGTTTATTTTTCGTGGAATAGGGGTTTTGCCTTCATTTTAATCGGGGAAAGAGAAAAATTCTTTAAATAGGGGTTCGTTAAATCGGGGTCCAAATGTGTATGAATTAGGTTTTCCCGCAAAGGGTTTAGAGAATCGAAAAAGTTTTGCGCGCACACTTTTATCAGTTTCACTTGTATGTAACGAAAACTTTGAACTGGAATTTTACTTACTTTTAAATATCAGAATAATTAGAAAATTTACACACTTGTCAAGGACCGATGACAAGGCAGAATTATGAAATACAATAATTTCATAATTCTGTCCCATGGTGCGGCCGCGGTGGCCGAGTGGTCTAGGCATCGGATCATGGCTAGCGTGTCATGGGTTCGATCCTAGTACCACTAAAGATCCGCCGTGTAGGGGAGCGATGCACGTTAAATCTGTCGAGAGCTCAAACGTCCTCCCGTTGGTGTGGCGTGGTAGTTAGGAGAGGGGGGTGCCAGCTCAGGTGTCGTCCGCGTCACTTGACCATGGTTCAAAATTACGCGGACCGTCGCCAAAAGCCCTCGTGTTGCTAATCAGTGCGACGTTAATATTCTCTCACTCTCACTCTCTGTCCCATGGTCCTCATCAGGATTAACGATTTCCCATTTCCAGGTTTGGTGATCAATTCCAGATTTTACCACTAAAAGATTGTTGCAAACCTAAAGCGGAAACGCTTATGGTTAACAAAAATACAACAAACAAAAAAGATAAATTCATCAATGAATAAATGACAATTTAATAAACTGAAAAAAAAAACCACGCTTTTATAGTGATCGAACTAAAAAGTAAATATTAATTCTTAATATAAGAATAAAATGATTAATAAAAGCGTGGGGTGTTCGATATCAATTGATATAATTTCTGACTGGTTCTATTCCGTAATGTGGAATTGTTGTAAAAATGTAGTACGAAGCACCCCACGCATTGACCACTATAGCATTAATTTTCTCGTTAATCATTTTATTCTTATGTTAAGAATTAATTTTTACTTTTTAGTTCGATTCACTATATAAAAGCGTGCTTTTTAATTTGTTAAACTATAATTTATTTCTATATTGCGATGTTAATAATTATAGTAATAGTTAAGAGTTGCAATAGTATCGGGCGCGTGAAGCTTAAGTGCAATGGTTGTAAGAGGCTGAAAAAATGAATAAGTTACCGAGATTTCTTTTCGCTTAAGTAAAGGAAAAAAAGAACAGCACTGCCCGCCATTTTCTCCCGAGATGGGGAAAAATAATGGATCGTATTTCATTGGATAAGAAATATTGTCAAACGATCTACTAGGAACGGCGTCACGGATTCTCGTAAAGAGCAAAATAAAATTTCGATGGTCCCCTCTTTTTGTTTTTCCCTTGAACTGCTCGTTAAGAGAGCAATCAGCATGAAATATGAAACAATAACTTTAGGAATGTCGCAAGAAATTCCTTGTTCTAAGGAGAGTCTTAACTGTGAATTTTTCAAAATTCTCACCTGATGTGGAAGGAGGTGTACTAATAATTAATGAGGGAAGAGAAAGAAGATGATTGTGGGAAATTAGTTGTCGGTAGCCGCATTTTTGGCGTTTTATGAGTAAATCCATTGTTTCGCTAGAAAATCTTTCGTAGAATTAGGAAGTCAAATGAAAGTCAAATTGGTTAAACCCTCGCACGCCTCGTATAGGAAGTTAAGAAAGTGAAATACTATAATTTAGGTGTCATCTTCGTCATTTCACCTTGATTCAGACACTCAGTGGATTATCTTTTTGAAGAGAATGAGAATTATGATTGTGCGATTGCCAAAATTATTTTTTGCTTCTTCCGTGTGACTGTTTTTTGATAAACAAGCGGAAAGTTCCCCTTGGATGTCTTAGTGGTCAAGGTAACGGACTCGTGGCCGGCTTGTCATGAGTTCGAGCCTAGTTCCAAAGAAGACCCGCAGTGTAGGGGAGTGATGTTCGTTAAATCTGCTGATAGCTCAAACGTCTTCCCGTTGATGTGGTGCCAGCTCGGGTGTCGTCCTCGTCACTTGAACATGGTTCAAAATGACGAGGTCCGTCGCCAAAAGCCCTCGAGTATAGCTGAATAAGGCGACGTTAATATTCACTCACTCTGAAATTTCATATTTGTACTAAAAATTAAAATTGACTTTGATTGTTCCTGTATATAAAAATCATTTCAACTCTTTTTTCTTAAGTTTTAAACTTTTATTTAACAAGGAATGTGTTTTAGTCACTTCTGTTGGGGCTGTCTTGGTCACTCACTCATGTATGCAAAATAAGTAAAAGATACTGGAAATTACTTAGAGAAGTGTTTTCCGATGTGGTGACATTTCTACCTTTTAGAATCTTACTGCTTTAGAACTAACTTTAATATATTTTCACTGATCGTCTCCGTACTCTTTGTCAACGAAGAACTATTTAAGTCAAATGTTTATTTTTAGGCCTAAATAAGGTAAATCCTTTCAATAGATAATTTTTAAAGAGAAGGAAAGGAAAAGAAAACAATTTTTAGTTGATATAATTATTTTTTTAAATAATTCGTGGGGCTAGAAGTGACTGAAGAGCCGCATGCGGCTCTCGAGCTACAGTGCATTTAAAATCTCTGGTTCATTTAAAATTAAAATCTTAAACTTTATAAATGTAAAACTGTGGTGTATAGATAAAAAGAATTATTTTGAAGGTAATTAAAAGTGCATGGGTTATTAAAATTACTGACTGACGTGATTTTTGAGAAAACGTATAAATAAATAATTTTTGATATTAAGTGTCACTTGAATTAGAATGTGCATATAAAATTCTTTTAAGAATATTATTACAGGAAAAAAAATATTTAACAGTAATTTTTGACAAAAATAGAAGAAAGAACGACATTTTCAAAACGTTCTGCTTTTATGAAAATTGCTCCTATAGTAATGATATTTTGCTTATATATCGCCACCACTTCTATGTACTCGTGTTCAACTAAAAGTTTTGAATAATTCACAATATTTTCAGAGTTATTATATCCATATATAAACATTGTAATGATAAGGTTTTTTGTTAAAATTTCTTTGCTGTCATACAGTAAAATGTGAATAAATCAACTTTGAAATTACCGTTTTTACTCGAATTTAAGCTGCACTTTTTTCCAATGTTAACCCTGCTGAAAATCGGATGCGGCTTAGAATCGAAGGAAGGAAAAATATTCGTTGGATATTACGTGTTGATGAATGCATTTAAAAGTTTATAATAGTGTCAAAATAATTGATTATTCACACTTTTTGTTTGTTCTCATTTTAAATTTGTTTATTTTTTTCGTAAAATTGGATATCGGTAAACCATTTTACGCTATTTTTCTCTTTTCACGAAAACTTGTTGAGAATTAAAGGTGTGGCTTAGAATCGAGGGTGACTTAGATTCGAATAAATACGGTATATATTTCAAAAATATTAGTTTATTCCCTGTATAGAAGGCCTAGATATATACAGACAAAATATTATTATAAAAGTATTTTTCATTAAAAAAAGGAATGTTTTAAAAATATCATTCTTTCTTAGTCCCCCCCCCAAAAAAAATTGCATTTAAATAATTCTTCATTGTAATAATATCCTTAAATAGTTTTATATGTATATGTATAATCTAATTCAGCGACACTCAACCTGCTGCCCGCGGGCCACATGCGGCCACCGGGCTTTTCAAAGTGGCCCAGTCACAAGGAAATTTAATTATTTTTTCAGATAACCCCCTTTTCCTTTTAGTTTTTCTATATTTGGCTATTATAAGATCACTTTTATCAACCATTAAAATCTAAAATTATCCTTTGACCTGAAAAAAATATTTTTATTTTAGTAAGATAAAAAAAAAAGATGTGAGGGGGAGGGGGTTTGAAACAAAAATACACAAGCAAGTCTAAAATCATTTTAAACAATTAATAATGATTCCAGTCTGGAATTCAGTGAGATCTCTTTGGCTACCATCCTGCACTTGATAAATGAATATGTGAAATATATAAAAATAAAAATGGGGCTTTGTCAGAAGAAAAAGTTTTAATAATCAAAGTACATGGCAGTGGAATGTAAACAAAAGGCTTGGTATCATAGAGGATAGAAAATCGAAACTTCCCTATAACTCGGTAAAAAATGCACAAAACCGATTTTTTTGTGAGTATTTGATAAGGAATTTAAAAGATGGTATAAAAATATAAAATCCAAAAATGAGAGATTAAATATTTTGATCAATTTTTTTCACATCTTAAATGCTTTTTTGTCTTATACCCCCCCCCCCCCCACACATTAATTCTCATGTTATGACCCGCGTAAAATAATTGTCATTTGTATGTGGCCCCGAGGGGGAAAAGTAGTGTGCTCCTGGTATAATTCAATTAAGACTAAATGTCATTAAAAAAATAATGTCTATTTTTAAAATTACGGTTCAATCTGAACTTGGAAAAATCTTCATATATTTATCGGTTGGTTACATTGCACAACACATGAATGTGCGACAATATCGGAAGAGCGTCCAGTTACGGAATCCCCCACCTCCGAAGGAGGGGAGGAGAGCGCATGCGCGGTGGAGAGAGGTGTGGGGAGGAGAGCCGAGAGTCAGGGAGCGGGAGGATGCTGAGAGCAGAACCAGTTTCAGGTCACCTTGCCTCCGTATCAGACGTCCATGGCGGATTGGGGATATGATCCACACAACGGTAGGGGATGCTCTCTCTTTCTCTTTTCACCTCTTCACTGTTTCGGGGGGTTGTTTCGTTTGGAAAGGTCCAGGATGTAACCTGTGTGGTTTTTCCACCCCCCAGAAAAATAATTTAAAAAGTAGAATTTTATTTTTTAATTGGCAAAAATTGTTTATTAGCTATTAATGAATTTTTTTCCAATGATGCAGTTTTTCTTTTAAACTGTTTCTTCCGATTATTTTTCTCGAGAATGTAAGGTATAGATCGATTACAATTTTTTTTTTTCTGTTTTGAAACCAATATTTCTCTTTAGTTCTAATTATGTTTGTTTATGTGAAAATGTTTTTTTTTTTTTTTTTTTTGCTTTTGTTTACTCGTATTTTTTTATTTTGTTCGCACGTTTTTTTTTGTTTTTTTTTTTTACTTTACAGCTCTTTTTACGGAGCACTTTTTTCTTTTTAAAAGAAAAAAATGAGCGCCTCTAAATTTTTTAGTTATATAATTTTTCTTTTCAAAAAATCATCCTTGATTGATTCTTGTTTAATTATAAATTTATGTTATAGCATGTAAAAAAATTATTTATTTTTGAAAAATAATAGAATGAGAAGGTTTTAAAACATGTAATATTTCTCAAGTGACTCCACATTTATTTACTACTATCACTGAAGAAAATTTGTAACGGTCTTTCTAGAAGTAAAATGTATTATTCATTTTTGTGATTATGTTATTTATTTTTATATTTCCTATACGATGTGCGTGCATTTTCCCCCAGTGATGTGAATATTCGAAATTTAAATCAATCTATCTGTATTATACTTTTTTTTCTTTGAAATCCGATGTGTGAAATGTTTATATTGTATACGCTGAGATATTTCTAAAAATTTTTATCAATTATTACATTCATGAATACTTTTAAGGTATTAGCGCGCGAAATTCCTTAAACGATTAGAACACTTCCATTTTGTTGTTCTTCGTGATATTTTGAAATTTCCGAATGACAAATTTTTGTTTTATATTTAAATATTATGGGATCAATTATTAGGTATGGGAAAGAAAAACACACATTTCTCTTAAATATGATAAATTTTTTGCCTTGCTTTGAATAAATCAGTAAAATAGAGAATTCAACGCATCTTCTGCATCGAGAATGCACTGGAAAAATTACAAGCCCAAAGGGTTAAGTGTTTTAACCCAACGGAGCGTTTTCTAGCTAATGGGTTGGGCCTTAGTTTTTTCTCTTGCCATAAATTGTATTCTAATTGGCGAAGTGTAAACATGGCTAGCTTATGTACCGAAGCTAATAAATTAACAAGATTCAACATCGTTCTCCATTAGTTTCTTTTTCTTTTTTTCTTACCTAGGTCAGGGGAAAGCAAACTTTTGAGACAAAAGTACCAATTTGTAAGTGAAACAGGACAATCTTGCTCTTTGATAGTTTAACTATCCAAGAGCCTAAATTTTCGGTATGCATACTCTTTTGCTGGAGTAGGAAGGACTCTGGTAGCCATCTCGATCATGGTTCTCTTGCTCTCATTCCTATTTTTTGTATTAGAATACAATTTTATCCAAAGTTATATTTTAAATTTCTTCAAAAACAAAGGACTAAAGAAGATATCTTTATCAATGCAAGAATAACCTTCGTAAAAATTTCATAATGAAATCAGAGGTGTCGTCATCTTCACTTGTCCATGGTTCAAAACGAGGAGGTCCGTCGCCAAAAGCCTTCGAGTAGCTGGATAGGATGACGTTAAAATTCACTCACTCATTCACTTACAAAAACAACCATTAAGAAAATTTTATAATGCTGTGAATTTTTGAATTTCAAGCTTCGTAGAAAAAAATTTGTGCTCTTATAATTCTTACATTAATAATTAAAATTGATTTCGGGTGTTTCTTCGTATAAAAGTAATTTCAATCTCTTTTTTAATTAATATTATAAAGCTTATATAAAAAAAAAACTAAATATGTTTTTGTCACTTCTGTTGGGTGTTTAAGTGTATATTTTGTCCAAAATCACGAAATCATTTATGCAAATAAAAAAATGCTGCAAGAAATCACTTTAAGGTAAGTCTTCCCATGGCGTCATTTTTACCCATAAATTGAACTTTTTTTGCTCCTGTAGAAATGTAGTCGGGCCTCTAATTAACGAAGTCTTTTAATCCTGAAAAAAATTTGTTATGCGGAAAATTCTTTAAATACAGATTCATCTTTCAATATATTTTTTCTTGGTTCCAGGAAAAGTTTGTAGGAGAAATTCGCAAAATAGAGGTTCATAAAATGGAGGTCCGACTGTGATTGTAATATTTCCGTTTCTCTGTAAGCTTTAAGAATGAAAAATAATTTACAATACATAAAAATTGTAGCCTTAAGAAACAATTTTAAGCCTGTGAAATATTTAAATGCATTTGTAAATGCGTATAATTTTTTCGCTAAATAATTAAAAATAAAAAAGCAAACAATGTTTGAGCAGGCATAGTAATTTTTTTAATTATTCATAGAAGCAGAACACTAAAATAACTCTTGCCTACATTATTTTTTGTAAAAAAAATTCTGGTTATTTTTTATATTTGTAATCTGGATGATTTTTAAAATTGGCTTTTTTTTTTGTACTTTCTCGGAATACAATAATCGAATGTTGAATATTCGTGTCAACCGCAATTCATATAAATTCGGTTTTTTCCTCGACAATTTTCCGCGCGCGCGACTTATATTTTCTTTTAGTGCTGCGTAGATAAACAGCGTTGCGTGTGTGTAAAGTTATAGTTTGTAAATTTGTTTGCAAATCATTGCATTCTTTTATTTTTATCTGTTTATGCATATCTTAAGGACTATTTATCGTGTATTTCTAACAGTTTTGAAACATTAATATCTGGGACCTTCAGATTTAGTACTTTTTTATATTAAGTCCTTTCTATTGAAGTACCATATATGCTCCGTTTAAAATTATTTTTCTTCCCAAATGTGAATTACTTTGTACATTAATATTCTTTCTCAATCAAAACAATTCACTTTTCGATTTTTATATCCTTTTTGTGACAAATTTTATTTTTAAGAATTTTTTTTTGTTTTTCAATTTTAAAATAACTAGTTAGTTTGATTTTTTTTTATTAGTTCAACATTAAATTCGTTTCTAATCCTTATTGATTATTGTGCACTCTAGAATTATGATTAAAGTCTGATATTTTTTTTATTTCAAAATAGATTTGACTATTAAGTGTTAGATTAATATTTACCGTACATTCCATGCTTTTTTACATCTTGATAGAGAAAGAATAGGATAGTACATATGAATACTTCATGCAGGAAAATGTTTTTGGATTGTATATTTTGTATGGGAGGTCCCAGTGACTTCACGGATCATAAAATAAGTGAGATATTGGGACATGATGATTCCTTCTTATGGTAATGTTATCATAGTATGAATATTTCGAACACGAAGATTTTAAAGTTTTGAAATAGAATATATTTGCATGTTTTGCTACGGTCTGGTAGTTAAAACGAACATGATTTATAATATTGTTGTCTTTTTAAAACCGAATAAACGGTAAAAATTACGCCCTTTATTCAAAATGCATTTTCGTTATAATTTTGTAGTATATTTATTTTTCTGAGAAAGCTCGTTGAGGTTTTTATTTGATACACTGCACTTAATTTTTTCGGGGAAAAGCTGTTTATCCCTTTATTTGCACAAATGGCATTTTTTTTGGTATAATATCAAAAATGTTATTAAATACATAGGTTACTGAAATTCTATATAAATATTAAATTTTGTTCTTTATTAGATTTCCAGGAAATGTTCGTAAATTCTGGAGATTTAGTCTTACTGCTAATCCTTATTAGCCTTAAATTTGAGATAAAAACTACATAATGGGCACGAGATATAGAACAAATAAAATTCAAAAAATAAGTTATTAAACAAGGTACAAATGAAACTGGCGTGATATTTTTATAATCTCACCGCAAAGGAAAATTTCTGCGTTCGTTGCAATAAATTCTAATAATGTCAAATGGCTCACATTTAAACAAATTTCATTTTCCTCAGAACCGTTGAAAGTATAATTATCATTAATACTGGCTGAAAAGAATCTCGTTTTATACGAATTAATGAAGATATCTTAGATTAAAACAAAAGGTTCTTTAAAATGCCATAGTTTCAAAAATCGAATCTTTCCTGGATAGATTTGTAACAAAAATGTGTTCTTACTGTATGTTGCAATTAAATATTTGTATGGTTGTACTATTTACAAAGCAAACTGTGTGATTGAATCGCTGTCTTACTAAACTCATGTCATATGGAATAATAGGGGACTTAAGTACGTTTAACACAGAACTCGCTTTATCATCTTTCCATGCTATTTGGGGAAATTTGGAGTAGCTTTCAGGTCGAGTGTCGTCCTCGTCTCTTGGCCGTAATTCAAATTGAGGAACTAGTATAACAAACCTTTTTTTTTTACCTAGTTTGAAGTTGTAATAAAAAAAAAGTAGTTTACTTGGCGAGTCGAAATTATGCAATTTATTTTATATTTTGCTCTTCCTTCAAAAGTTCATGTTTTTTAGGTACACTTAATTCAAAGAAAAGAAATGAATTTGCAATTTTAATTGTTTATTTGCATCAATCATGGTAAATCTGGCGCAGAGAAAAGTAAATTTGTATTTTTGCGAATTTTTATTTTCATTGTGGACTACAAATTCAGAGTCATCCACAACCGCTTTTTCGTTGCTGAGCCGATCATGTGCAGCAGCTATGAAACTACTCCAACTAAATGACATGCGTACACATTTCCATTCAAAATCAGGGTGACTACAGAGATTTATCATTTCACATTTGAAAAGGTTCTTTTTGTGCATACTTTAACTGTGGAATTTTAGTCAATATGTTACTTAGGCGAGTGTTTTGTCTGAATTATAAATTTCTTTTTGGTGTCGATATTTCAATTTTCACACACACAAGTACAAATGGTTGTATTCTCAGCTAAAAAAAAAAAACTCTTTGAAATGCACTTGTCATTTTATTACAATTTTAAAATATCTTCATCTGATAAGTTTTAAAAAAATTTTGTGTTCAGTAAACTCGATCAGTTTGAGGCCTTAAACGAGCGCTTTGTTTTCCCGTTCGAAAAATTCTTCCTTCAATATTGTATTTTAACTTTACTCTCTTTATAAAAGCCTTTTGCTTCTCGTACAGTCATCCATTTTTCTATGTGAAATGCGTTTCATATTTCTCTTTTTATAGAAGATGGAATTTTTTACTTTATTCGTCAAAATAGAACTGCAACTACATACTTTTTGGAATGTTTCTACATTTTATGATACTGTTGCGTTGTAGAGAAATTGCCTGCGAATACTTTCTGTCTGAATGTATGTTCCTAGTTTGAGTTCTCATTTTTAAAAATTTCTCAGGAAATGTTATTGGCTTTGACGCACGAAAAATAAATATATTTTCGATAAGGTGTTCAAAATCTTTACTAAGTTGAAAAGTGGGATATCGAATGCTTACGATCATAATGTCGAATTTTTAATTGATTTTATTAAAATATTTTAAATCTTTTTATTTCGAACTCTATATGATGAGTAGAAATAAAGGTACTTCTGTATTATGCTGTCTACTCATTTCGTCAAATGAGAAAAGCATCACCAAAACCGCGATATGCAACTAATAATGGAAAACCTTTCCAAGGTTAACTCAGATTGCGGTAGCTTAGGGATCCATCTTATTTATGCAACATTATAAAGCGAAATTCAGTTTTTTTATTGATTTTGTAGACCAAAATGGAGATTTTCAAAAAAAAAAAAAATATCGACCGTTAGAGACTTTTAGAAATTGAAAGTTAATAGGAGCAAGAAATTTTAATGGTAAAACTCAATACCTCTTTATCATTGAATCTACAATAGGTTTTTACGAATAAAATGTACTCAAATCCTAATTAAGGTATCCGACTAGGTAGAAAAGGTGTTTTTAGGATCATTAGGAGTGAAGTGAGTGAGTGATTTTGGGGTTTATTGGCGCAAGAGCCGATTTCGGCTATACTGCGCCAAACATTTGTTTTAATATCTGTTGTCTAACGGGAAGAGAAAGAAAGAATGAATTGAATGACAAGAAAGAGGGTCAAAATAGAGAAGGATCACTAGGGTACCCGGGTTCGTGAAGCCCGTGTTTACCAAGACAGTAAAACCCCATGGGAAAAAGGAAAAGATCATAGAGGCACCTCGGATTGTAACACCCGTACTCACCTAAAGAAGGCGAGCCCCTGAGAGGGATCATTAGGAAAAAAAAATATATAAATATCGAGGAAGAAGAAGGAATATAACGTATAAAACTCTGGAGAATCTTGTTTTTTTTTCCTAGTATTTAACTTAATCTAACTTATAAAAATAATTTCTAAATGTGTTTTTGGAAAGAATAAAATTGTCACGATAATTTATGCACGAGAAAGGGGGTATCTCCCAAAACAATCCAATAACATCAAAGAAATTGTAACACTTATACAGTAAGCCTTTTAAAGTGTACCAATCCTGAAGGTTTTATAATTACATTTAATCATATTTTATAGTCTAACATATTTTAGAACGCAAAGTAATTTGGCGGAAAAAATCGTTGACGTCTCAAATTCAGATGCTTATAAAAGATT
>BMAO01020621.1:0-21672 GCA_019973975.1 Trichonephila clavata
TAGGCTCCTAATAAAACCAGTTCAAGATTTATGACCACCATAAAATGTGTTAAAAGAGAGAGTAACTTAAAATTTCCAGAAATACTTTAAATTAGGAAAAAAAATTGAACTATAAGAGAAAAAGTTCGTTATATAGAAAATGCACCTCGTATTGGGAGTTTATTTTACGAAGAAAATTGTGAAATGTTCTTGGTTCCAAGAAAAGTTCACTAGATAGAAAAACTTGCAATATACAGGTTCGTAACATGGAGGTTCGAAAGTATTTGCATAATAAAATGCAGACTTCAAGCAACACGAGGCAAATCTGAACTACAATAGGTACAAACTCCAAAGCAAAGAATTGTGGAACAATGGTTTTTCGCGCTTTCTATTTTACAAATCAGTTGTGCCATACGGTTATAAGTTAGACCAGGCGTCGGCAATTTATGGCATGCGTGCCAGATTTGGCACGAGGTATAATTCTCAGTGATACACTCTATACCACACGACAAATTTGTTAATTTTTGAGAGGATGGAAATTGATAATTTTGAAACGGAGCTTATTGAACGAACATATTTATAAAATCACTCACATTACGCGCGTACACACACACAGAAGTGTTGTCGTCCTGAGGGAAACAGGATATTCCCATGGGGTTAAATAATTCACTCAGTAAAAACCCGTGCAACGTCGGCTAAGCGGGAGGGAGAAAGAACAAGGAAGTCAAAGTAGGTTCGAAAAAGATATTGGAAGTGCTGATTTTTTAAGGGAAGGGAGGAAAATGTTAAATGAGAAAGCCCGAGCAACGCCAGGACGTGCACTCACATCATACGCGTACACACCCACACAGAATTTCTGGTGTCATGAGGAAAGAGGAAATTCTCATGGATAAAGTTATACACTCAGTAAAAGCCCGTGCAACGCCGGGCTTAGCGGAGGGAAAGAAACAAAGTCAAAGTAATTTTGAAAAAGAATATTGGTCATTTTGTGAAGGGAAGAGAAAATTTATAAAAGTAGAGAAAGCCCGTGCAACGCCGGCCATACAGCTAGTCTTAAGATAACTAACCATAATAAATGGAAAGCAATTTTAATTTGTTGGACGTCACTGCTAGAGAGATTTAATTTTAGTAGAAAAATGTTCACATATGTACTCTTTCTTGTTTTGGGTTCTACAGATCAACATGAGCAAGTCTTCTCCTATGAAAAATATTTTGAGTCTGTAAAGAAGCTGTTTAATAGCTGAACACTCAGACTCAGGTGGCAAATATAAAGTCACAAACTATACAAGAGATTCGTATTAAAATTTTAATTTTTATTTAACTATAGAATAGAAATTATATTTTATGTTGTCTACTTCTTATTTTAATAAATATGTGTAAAAGATACATAATACAAATACAATTTCAATTTTTTATTTATATTGTGAAAATAGTTTTATGTTGATTATTTTTTTATTTAATAAAAGTCTTTAAATGATGCAAAATAAACATATAAAACTGTAATCTATATTCTTGACATCTGTGCTCATATTCGGCATGCACTGTCGCGGGAATCGAATTGTTTCAAATATCTCCTACTGTGCAGCACGCTGAATCGTATTGGTAGATTGGTTTGGCAAACTACAGTTACTAGGTTGCCGACCCCTGAGTTCGACAGTAACAGTAAACGATTAATATAAACAAATTTTATCATTATTAAATCAATATAATTACCAAACAATTTACAAAAACATACATTACCAAAAAAGGAAAGCCCACTAAAATACAATAAATATCATTTGATTGTTTCACAGGAAACACTCAGATATTTTCAATATTTGTGATTAATTAACGCCCTTTTCACTCAAATTTTAATGTAAAATAATTTTAAGTTCGTACTTAATCGATTTATTTAGAGGAAATCTGCGATCTTAAGGTCACCATGTCTTAATCATCAAATCAGCTTCCTGAATGAATTCAAAATTTATCGTAAAATTCTTATAACAACATATTCTTTTCGTTATTTAATTCATTAACAAAATATCATTCAGTAATCATCAGTAAAATTTTTATACTTTTAGGTAAACGTATTCATTTTGAAGTTTTTTTTTCGACATCAAAGGCTGATTACTATTTGATCTGAACATGAATATAGTTAAATTAAAGAAAAATTTGAATGCGTCTCATTTTCTTTTTAACGAGGTCTTTTATCAGAGCATATATATATATATATATATTAGTGTGGTCTGATACAATCGTGAATAACATTGTATGGTCTTCCAACTAGAAAAGCTTCCCACACCAATGATATATATAATACTAGATGAAGTTGCTATAAAACCATTTTCAGAATTTTACATTATTTTTACTTTCAAAATCAAACCAGTTTGGAACAAAACAAAGGTTTCTCTATAAAATAATAAATCCTTTCAAATAAAAATACCAAGAGTTGAACTTAAAAATAAAGAGAAAGGGCCCCACAAAAAGGCCCAATTAAGTTCAAAAGGATATGAAACTTGAGAAATTTTTTACGACTAACAAAATATATAAAATAATATTTTAACTGCTCATTAATGAGTAGTGAATATAAAATAAAAGACAAAGGTCTAACAGACAGACCGCCTCTCTCTCTCTCTCTCTAGTTAAAGTTTCCCAGAATAAACCCCAGTACACAGAAATTTAAGAACATGGAAAGTTATTATTTATTTTTTACCGAATCTTATTTCTCTGATTGTGCACTAAGATAAAGGAAGCCAAGCCTTTTGAAGATAGCAAACAGTAGCTCGAATCACAGAATCAGCTGTTGGATTTTGTCTGAAATAATATTATCTTTAAATTTGATATTTAAAAGAGAAAATAAAAATAAAGAAAACTCAAATACACATTTCCGTTGATGTTTACTTTTGGCTGATATATTCTTCTTGTTAAAGTTAGAATATTTCCGAAAATGTGTCTTTGATTTAGTTTTTGATTTTTGTAACATTTTGATTACTTTTTAACCGAAATTGTGTAGAGTAGTTCAAATGAATATGAGATTTTCTATCAAAACATATAATCAGATTTCTAAAAAAAACATTTTCAATACAAAATACCTATCGGCATGTGTTTTTGATACAATTATAAAGGCGGATTAAAATAAAAACTTTTGTTATTAGATTTAATACAAAATCTTCTTAAAGTTTTATTTTAGCTTTAAAATTTAACATATATCACTTTTTATTCAAAGGGATCCCAGGGTCGTTTTTAACCTCTCGGCGCCTTAGGCACTTTAAAATGTTACGTCTCCCCCCCACACACAATTTCCAGGCACCTCCTTCAGTCCCTACCTTGCCAGTTTTATATAGTCTGGGAGGAATTTCCCTTTCATTGTTTTTGTTCTTTGGAGAGTCATTTCATTTCCCTCATCTATAGACCCACCATGTCCTGGACTGGGGAACGAGAGGAAAGGATAGGAGCATGGTTTAGCCACACTTGTTCATTCCTTACCTTACGGCATCACAGACCACTCACCCACCCTTTAGTAAAATAGTAGAGTTAAATTAATGAAATCGTTTGCAATCAAGGTATAGAGTATACATTATTGTATGAACTATTTTCAACTTGGTAATTATCACCTTTTTCATCGGTTACACCTTACTATCTTTTACACGTACCAACATCAAACTGTTAAGGTTTTCTTTTCCCATAGTAAATCTCATTTCAGCCAGGACTCGCTAAGCGGTGGTACGTTCGCTGTAATTTTAATTTTTTTCTCTTTTTCCGCCCTATCAATTTTTCTGCGCCCACTAATCTTTTGCACTCTAGGCACATGCCTAATCGGAAAATCGGCCTGAGGATCACTTTTGACTGCACAAGTTTCTTTTTCCACCCTTGCTTCCCTGAAAAAACGTTTAATACTGTTCTAATTGGGATGCAATTTTTGGCATCTTTGCCTCCAATGCTAACAACAATTTATAGTCCAATGGATTTAAATCCGGACTGCTGGAAGGACAATTTTTGTTTTCCGTTAAGTCCGCAACATTCTTTTTCAACCACCGCGGATCATCTTCATGGGCAGGAATAGAGCCCTGTTGAAAACTCCAATCGTTTCCATTGAAAAAGTTTATTTCATGGCCTCACTAGTTCTATGTGTGAGTGTCTTGATAAACTTTTGTCGTGGTCTTCACAGCTTTTTGGCCAAAATGAATCTCTGACCCCCATGCCTTTACCTAACACCCACAAAACCATTTGGGAAGCCCTGTGAGCATTTATTTCTGCTATTAGCTTCTTAGATACTTCTTGAGTATGCACGGTCTTTTGGCGGTTGAAAGTTTCTTCTACGTCAAAAATTTCTAGTCGGAAAGCAGAATTTGTGTGGCCGTTATGAGCGTGCCGCCGCAACAGTGCTTTAGCTCTAAGGTATTTCTGGTGCTTAGCCAGTAATTCTTCGATAACCTCTTAGTCTAATGCAGTTTTCCAAAACTTTTGACATGTGTACCGCTTCTATAATTTTCGTAACTGAGTATCCCTCGTCAAAAAAATTGGATGTATTTTAAATGACAATCAAAATTTATTTACTTTTTTTTTTGTGATATACACAAATAATAAGAAAAAAAAAAAAATTATTCATAGTAAAATATAAATAAAAGTTATATTATAAAGAACATTTATTTAAATAAATGAGAAGGATGAAATTATTTTGGTTATGAGAACGTAGAATTAGGCGCAGCTAAGAACAGTGTAACACCACCAACTCTTCTCGTACTCCTGGGGGGTACGAGTACACACTTAGAGAAACACTGATCTAAGATCTTCACTTACGTTCATTTGTTCTTTTTGACACGTCCATCTGTTTAAATACAAGACGGCTTTTTTTTGACAAGGATTTCAATGAATTCTCTCCAGACTAATTTGACGAGACTGCAGTTCCCACCAAGAGTGTATTACGTTTTTAGTACAGTTTGTGGAACGCTGTTAGTCTCAAAAATCTCTAAATTGTTTGATAAATGAATAAAATTTGTTTGTGTAGTTTGAAGAACCTTAAAAATCCCCGATGGGTTCTTCTTTCGATGAAGAAAATATCTGCTGCACGCTTCTGTTCAAAGTGTTAAAAGTTCTGATTAATGTCTGATGAAAAGCTACAAATTTTGAAAAATACTGCAGACTATCTCCAACGACGATCTTAGTTTTATGACCAGAATTTATGGCACAATTACGCACAAAAACGGAAATTCAGCGCCATTATAAATTACCGGCAAATAGATCAATTCTTTATTTGAAGAAGGTATAGGTGCAAATCTGAATGTTGCGGCAAAAGCAAAAACTTATGATTAATTTATTTTTTAGTCCTCAACATGTAGAATTTCTCATTTCAAAACACGTTTATCTGTCACTTTTCTTAAAACATTTTGCGAAAGAGTTAAATTACACAAATAATAAATTCAAGGAATACTTCTAAAAAAAGTTTAACAGATCTAAGTAAATGTTCTTAAAAATAATTTTAGTACAGTTTTACAATTAACAATGCATTGTAATTTTTAAATAAAAGAACCCAGAGAAGAATAGAAGAGTTTCACTCTTAATAAATACTTTATTATTATATACATGGCATCGATAAAGATAATTAAGAGGAAAATTATTACACTTCCTACTTTTAACATTACACAAATACATTTTGAAAATTTATGTTAAATATTTCAGTCACGTATTTTTTTTATAGTAATATTTTTAAAGAGAGTACTTATTTTACTCCTGTTCAGCAACATCCACGATTAGGAGGAAAAAACTTCGAGAATTACACACATAATTTGAAAAATAAATATTAACGAACATCAGATTCTCACAATTCGTTTAAATATGGCTCATAAAGTTTTCAAATGTGAGTCAAAACGCTATTCAATTCCGCTCTCTTGCATATAACACATTATTCTCTACATAGATTAAAAAAGCTCACTATAACTGAGATGATAACGTGTAGCTATCTCCTGCGTGCACGTATCTAACTACGGTCACGACTAGCATTGTCATCAAAGAGAGTAGGCACGATGATAATAAAAAGATAATTACCAGAAAAGCCTCAATGAATTAAAAAAAATACCTCGCATATACATCAGATAAAGATACTCTATTATTATTCTTTCCATTAATACATGCTACACGGAGAAAACAATTAAGCTATCGTTGCGTAATATAAAAGTGTTACATACTTCAAAGTAGTTGTTTCGTAAATAAATTTGAAATAATATGAAGAAAAAAATTTACGAAATATTTTGGATACAGGATGGTATACCTATACACTCACTTCATGATGGCAGATTCTGAGAAATAAATACATTTTATTGAACCGGATCGGGTTAATGACATTTCTTAGCAAAAAAATATCAACTCCAATTGTTGAAAATAAAAGTAAACGTAAAACCAGCATCAGATATTTGTGATCCAGACCCGACAGAAATATACGTTCAGTAATACCCCGAACTTACGCAATAGGTGGGGTTGAGTGATAAACGCGAAAGTCGAATTCGCGTAAGTCAAGGTATAATCTTGTATATAAATGCATATAAATTATTTTTATTTGGGACCAGAGCTGAAAGAAAACACTAATTTTAGAAGGAAAAAAAAAGCTTAATAAAATCGTAGATAACATAAATACAAAATAACAAATCGGAGTTATTTTAATGTAGATAGTTTCATAAAACCTAACAAAGTAGTCTACCGGTTCAAGAATTTTTTTTTCTTCCGCAAAATTTTCTCGTAAGCATGCTGATATTTCTTTATTCCTTGTTTTGTTGGAAAAAATACTCTCTTCGTTGAAGTCAGCATTTTCTAGAATTTGTAACCCATTTGCAATTAATTTGAAGCCTTCTGTCGAATTCCCAACCGTTATCCTATCTTTTGATTGAACTGAAGACTCAAGTTCTTTAATGTCTCGCTCTTGCTCATGCATTTTTATGAGCCTTATCAATTGTCAGCTTCTGATTGCGGGAATCCAGCAGTTCTTGAACGTCATCACTGTCCACTTCTAAATTTATTTGCCTGGCAAGATCGACAACTTCTCCTGTCAATTACTAATTTTATCAGGCTCTGGCACTGATTCCGTCTGATTTTCAGAGATGGGGGGGGGGGGGTCATCGACTAGATTTGAAAATCGCGTAACTCCAGATTCGCGTACGCCGGGGTAGCGTATGTCTATGTTTTACTGTACATAAACTGTAGAAATGAGTCACCATTAACGCGTGCATAGAAATTGATAAAAAGTGGCAAATAGAGAGACAGCATCGAACAATGGGCTAAATTTATGACGGTCACATGATAAAAACAATCATGTGTTCACTGTTGAATTTAAAATTGACATTAAACTTGTGTGCCTTTTCTTTTATTTGTAAAATTTAAATATAACTTTAAATTGTATAATTGGGTAAAGGTGTACAAGTATTCAGAAGAAATTTCATCGAAAATATATATTCTTATACTATATGTGTACTTTAAAATAAAATGTATTTTGCATTATTATATTGTTGACACATATGGATTTTTTTTAAAGGAAAGTTTCTCCAAGAATCAAAAGTTGGCAACAGTGAAGCGCTGGAACTGATTGGCTGCTAACACGAGACTGTAATTATCAAAAGACTATGACATCACATGGATTAACCCCATACATCAGGGGCAGACAAATTTTTCCAGGGTATGAGCTACTTCTAATTTTATAAAGAAGTTACGGTCCACCCAGTGCGTGGGTGTAGTGAGCAAATATAGAGGTCTACAATATTTATTATAACTTAATAACACATACGGAATATGTACTTACTACATAACTACAATAAAAAAAACTTACCCCTTTTAAGGCCGCGTTTAAAACAAAACGCAAGATACAAATATAATAATAATAGCTCCAAATATAATAATATCAATTGATGCATTTATTATCAAACAATTCAAAATTTCAAAAAAATAAAACATGTTCATCCAAAATTAGTTTTTGTAGTTATAGTCAATAGAAGACTCAGTCTGCATACTATCAGCCAATCTTGAACATTTCGGTATATAATTACTAATCTTCAGATGGTAAACCCAAAATGTCTTGGCGGTCCAACGGTCGATCGCGATCGACTTCATGTTTACTTTGCCACACATTATGTTACTTCCACAAGATACGATAATAACAGTGAGCATAAACGCCAGTTGATTGGTGGGTTTTAGTCCACCCCAGGCGACGATACACGAACATGGGACAAAGTCAGTGAGGATGTGAATTGTGGCTTGAACGATGGTAGTTTAAAACAAGATATCAATCATTGGCATGGCCAAGTAATTTTAGCGCGTTTTTCACATGTTGTATTTTACAATAATGCAACTAATGAACTTGTTACTAACAGAAAGTAGTACTATACTTTAAAAAAAAATTAAAAATTATTAAATTTAAACATGATTCGGCTCATCTAGGGCACAAATGCGACCAAATGCCGAAAACCCGAAAATCAATCGGTTGCTTATTGGCTGAGAAAAAGGTACGACAAAATATGGAACGAAGACGAAATTTGCGTCCTAATAGCGCTGTTTTTACACTACGTGAAAAACGCGCTAAAAAGGGGTTTATAGTATTCCACTGTCGATGGCAATGCTTTCTGTTTTAAAATTAAATTTATTTTTAAGGATTGTATAATTATTAGATAATATCTATAGATATAATAAAGATATCCATCGGGAGATTGATCCACGCACGTCTAAAGCGGAATGTCAATTAAAAAATCCAACAAATGTAATAAATAATTTTTCTCTAATATGTTCTGTTTATATTCTTAATTAAATTATTATCTTAAGTTTTGTCGTACAAGTATTAATATTACGATATTACATGCTACACATCATACAGTGAATATAAGGCGGCCAGTGAAGAAAATTCTTCTGTATGAGGTCGATGCTGGAAAGAGTTTTGAAACCCCTACTTTAAACCATTTGTTACAATTCGTTCTCCAATCGAGATGGAAGCACGCGTGTTGCTTCTGGGCGCGAAATTAATCAATCAATCCGGATGCGAAGGTGGCAACGCACGCAAACAGCTACCAATCAATTTCCAGATTTGCTTAATGGATGAAAAGTTAGAGGGACCCAGTAGCCAGGAGAAGAATCTGGATACCTTAAAGGGCTTTTTGACTGATACGTGCCATGTGTGGTACAAGCATTTTCTTGCTAGCAAATGGTATTACCCTGATGAATGGTATTGCAACAGGCCGCAGCGCGTCATTCTACATATCGTAGTGTCACCGATAAGAACTAGCGGTGACCGGATATTGTTAGCGATGGCACCCCAATCCATGTTGTTGTATTACGGTACAGTATGGTGTCCTGTACAGTCGGATTAGACCTGTCGACGCCATGCTCATGCGCTATGATTGTGAATGACTGAACAGATGTGTGAATAGTCGAGGAACACTAGTCTTGGCCATTCCATCTAACATGTAGAACTAGCTCAACACCACTTGCAAACGAAAGTTTCTGTTAGGTCAATAGCAGTCTTTGAGTGTAAATTTTGGGCGGCTGATCAGTAGGTAATGGCTTCTGATAAACAATGAGTGGATAGTACGTTTTGCGCGTGCTATAATAGCTTGCCAAAAGAGGACTGCAAAACCTTACATCAGACGTGGGCATTAAGTCGATAGCGATCGACCAGGGGACCACTGAGACATTTTGAGGGGACGCCTTTACTAAGATCAAAGACGAGCATACTAAAAGAAACATTTGTGGAACACCAATGCCAGCTAGAGACTGGACTGGCCAACTGGAGACTGGGTGGACCGCAATACCTTGAAAAAGTTGGAAGTAGCGAAAACGTTGCTTGAGATAACGAATCCAGTTTCACAGTGGTATAAACCGGTCGCATGGTACTATTACAGCTTAAGCTCAATGACACACTGAATCCACCTGACCAGCAGGTGCTCTTTAGGCTGGTATGCGTGACATTCTCTCGTCTGGGGACTGTTTGCAAGGACTAAAACAAGACTGTGATTTGTAACAGTCCCTCATAAATTCATTTGTAGTGATATTTTTGATGATCATGTCCTCATGTTTTAAGCATTGCAGAGGAAACATCGTCCTTTGGCAAGACAATGGACAAAGCCATCATTCCCGAATTAAATCATAATAATTCTTCCCCTTTGTCATTCGGGGTACTTGATCTCAATCCCATTGAGATTTGAGGCACAATCGAAAGATATAGTCGACCCTCTCTCATCCCATACCAATAAATCTTCATTTGCTAAGAGAGATAAAGCCGTCATGGATCCGGATGGTTTTCCAACACTTCCGGTATTTCGTCGAATCTTTGCCGAGATCAATCTCCGCTATCGTAAGAGTGAAAGATGCTGCTGCACGATACAATATAGGATTCCTCACTCAACTGCGTTTCAACATGCACTAATATCTCGGCTTACGTTACCCCGACTTAAGCGAATCCGAAGTTACGCGATTTTCAAATTTCATCGATTTGTCTTTTGATCGAGAAACAAAATTGGTGAAATTGGTAATGTGATTGAAAAATCTGCCGATTTTGCCAGGCAAATAAATTTAGAAATGGATAGTGGTGACGTTCAATAACTGCTGGATTTCTACAATGACAATTAATGAGCCCAAAGCAGTAGCGCACACACAAAATTTTCAGGTGCGAAAGTCGACCATTTTTGTATCATACCTCAATATGATGCCAAACGCATTCTTTTGATTTTGTCGATATTGAAACAAAAAACAGCAAAAAAATAAATCATTGAATTAATAATTGGCATTAATTAATAAAAATAAATTGTTACTAACGAATACTTAATCAAATTTTACATATTACACACATAGAATTATCATCAATCGAAAAAAACTCAAGGGCTACGGGAGCAGACCCAGGGACCCCTCCCCCTTGTGTGCGCCACTGGCCCATAGAAATGCAAAAACAAAAGCAAGACATAGAAGTTTGAGTCTTTAGACCTAGTTCATTCAGAAGGTCGAATGACGGTAGGAAATTTGACAGAAGATCTGTTTAATTTAAAGTGTTACACATTTTAAAAAATACAGATTCGAATGATGAGCAAATTTTTTCAACAAAACCAGGAATTATTAGCATACTACAAGGAAATTCTGCAGGAGAAAAAAAAATCTTTGAGCCGGAAGATTACTTTTTTAGATTTTGTGAAACCTACATCAAATTAACTTCAGCTTACGATTTTGTATTTGTTTTATCTAATATTTAAAAAAAATTTTTTTTTCTAAATTATTTTTTTCTTCGTCTCCGGCCCCAAATAACAATAATATAATTTATATGCGAAATTACACCCCGACCTACGTGTTTATCACTCAGTCCCACCTATTGCGTAAGTTCGGGGTATTACTGTTTATATTGATTAATTATACGTCCGGAAAGAAAGAAAAAAAAGAGACTGGTATAAAAATTTGGGGACAAAAAGGTCAGGTACATTTTGTTTTGTAGAAAAGTATTATTTGGTTCTAGTTTGTTAAAATTGAATTTGGTTTGTTAAAATTACAAATCACAAATATATATATATATATATATATGTATATATATATATATACATACATACATACATACACACACACACACATATATATATATACACATATACATATAAATTATTCTGTAATCAATGGTTCAAGCATAAATAAGCAAAAAGACAAATATGGCACTAGTAAAGATTTAGAGAAAAACACAGGAGAGGAAATAAAACTTTTAAAACAAAATCTACAAATGAATTTTTTAAAGCGATTTCTGTAATGTATTATTCATGTCAAAAGGAAAATCAAATCATTAATACTCACAGAAAATTAAAATTGCTAAATCAGTTCTTTTCTCACACACTCTTTTCTTTTTCGCTTTTTTAAGGAAAAATTCAATTCTAATTCAATTTTCCTTAACATTCCTCTGATCGCAGAGATAACATTTTTTTTAAACCATGAAACAAAGCAGAAATATTTTAAAACAACAGTTTTTTTAAACTACCGGTTGCTGTGCATATTCCTGTTTTGGTCTATAAAAACCTTGAAACGAGTTTCTGCAGCATAATTCACAACAATAAATAGTATAATCAAGTCAGAAAACTTTACGATATTTATTATAATAACGCAAGTCGAATTTTATCAATCCATGATCCATAAAAGGTCAAAGGAAGGAAAAGCATTTCGTTTAATTTAAAAACAAGGAAATCACCAAAATTTCTTAGCGTTTATTCAAAAAAGGGAGAAAATCCTACATAATCATATTTTATTGGCAATGAGCCAGAATTTCAGCCAATTCCTTTAATGTGCGAGTAGGGGGAGGGTGACTAGGATTCTAAAATAAAAGTCTATGTATGCGCGTGTAAAAGGGAGAAAGGAGTTTTAATTTTAAATTATGAAATAAACTGAGAAATGCTTCTCACAAAAGCCAGTGAAATTTTTCAAATGCGGACAATTTTATTTAATTTCAGAAGTCAAAATGTAACATACAAATTATTTCAATTTGCATATACTCAGTTTTTAATACAACAAAATAATTGTTTTGTCAATTTATCATAAACGATAGAAAAGTTTATCTTATGGTCAAGTATTGCGGACTTCTCTCACATTTAAAATACTTCTAAACAAAAATTATTCCTGTCATACGAAAAGACAATTATACAAATTGAACACTTAAAATGTTTATCTGAGAAGCATGTTTAAAAAGTCCCTTCAGCGTTTAAAATATCAAAAATAAATTCTTTTATTCACAATAAATTCACAAGCAGATGCTAACAACTCTTTTGAACGAATTTTTTTTCCCCTCTCACAATAATGTGAAAAATGAACGCTGGCTCTTGACTTAAAAAAGAATTTTCAGTAACATAATAATACAAATTAAAACTTTCTAAAAATGCATGATGCTTTCAATTTAATATTGTGGTTTTAAATATCGCTTTTAAGTGTTTCTGAATTTTTGATTAATTAGCAGCTGCTATTTGTAACATTAAAATATACGAATAATAGTTTATGTCATACATCTGGCAACATATAAGCCGTGATTACCAAAACTTGTAAAGAAATGATTCATTAAACTGTTCGAATGTTATGAAAGAGATAATCGAACGATAGCTAATAAATGTGTAAACGCGAATTATGCATTTTAACCTTTCAAATTTTTTTTTAAATAAATAAATTTAAAAAAATGAATTTTTAAATTTCTATTTTTTATAATTAGGAATATTTATTTTAATATTCTCGCATTTCTGTTTTTAAAAAATGAGCATCTTTATGGGAAATACACAAATATGTGAATTATGCTTAGCGAAACATTGACTTATTTGAAAAACAATATTTTTTAAAAAACACTTAATAGTATTTTTTTAATAATGAAAAAAAAATCGTTTGCAGGGTATACTCTTTAATATCGAATTTAAAAAATACCTTAAATGAATATCTGTAATGATAACTGGTTTTTACCCATTACTCGCTTTGAAAAAAAGAACGATAAAAAACTTCACAACCAAGGCCAAATCTACTCGAAGGTTCTTACACACGGAGTACAGATTTAGATCGGGCTAAAACAATAAAAAAGGTCATCCAGGTGTGTCCAATCAATAACCCTATCCGTCAATTGGTACAAAGAGTACTTTTATAGACAGAACTAGAAATACTTGGGTTTGAGCTTATATTTCTTCAAGGGGGAAAAGAAATGGCTTCCTCCTCTCCTGTGGCTAATCTTTTATTCAACACAAGCGAATAGGAGTCGATTTTTCCCCTCTCCGCGCAGAGGAGGATTACACGGTAAAGATGAAATCATGGAGTAAGAAGTCAAAGGGATTTTCGAGGAAGTATATAAAGGTTTCATTTATTACAAAATTAGGAACTGTTTATTGAAAACTGCTTACATGTATTCCATTCCAACAACGATCTTGAACCAAGAAAAGTCGGATTAAAGTGTAAAGCAACACCTAAGCAATAAAAAAATAGTAAACGCAAATAATACACGATATTGCACGAGAATTGACAAAACCGAAGTTGCATGCAAAATGAAAATATATTTGAAGCAAATAAGAATAGACTAAATACAAGAATTATTAATGAAATTACTTGAATTAGAAATATGCTGCTCTACTGGATTTTTATTTGTATCTGCATTTCAAGTTATCGTAAAATCTGGCATATAACGCGTACCGATACTTTCAAGCTTCAGTTTTTAATTTTTAGGTATATTCGCCGTATAACGCGTACCTTCTTTTTTATGATGAAACCTGAAATGTACATGCGCAATTCTCTTATGTTTTGAAGTGATTTATTCGAGGTATTATTCCAGGGTTTTGAAAAAAATATTATACTTCTTGAGCTACAACTCTTTGGGTCGATGTATGTAGAAGCCTCCTTTCTGTTTTTTTTTCTTTTCTTTTTAAACCATAATTTTTATATCCGACGTATCTTATTTTCTGCGCTAAAAGTGCGCGTTTTACAGCATGTTAGTTTAGCCACTTTTCGACATCGTTTGGCACAGGCCCCCTTGGCGATGGATATTGTAACCTAGAATTATGATTCGATTACTGAATTGGCATTTCCTTCTTTAAACTACAATACGCTACATAAGATCATGTTAATACAAGTAAACTGGACCTAAAAAGCAGCATTCTATCTGTGGCGTAGCTAGTTCTGAGGGGACCCTGCATCAAACTTCCTTCGGGGGCCCTTTCTCTGAAACGAGCGGCCTGTTAGTGGAACTGTAGTTACACGTGTTGGGGCCCCTGTAGCTTCGAGGCCCCATATCATTGATACGGCTGATACGGTGGTAGCTACGCCCCTGTTCTATATCATTGTATACGAGTCTTAACTTTGAGTGATTTTTGATTATGAAGTTACTATTCAACTACATACGTTGCTCTTTTACACCATGATTCTGAAATACCAAATGGGAAAATATAGCAAATATTAGCAACTAAAGGAACGAGAGGAAATATTCATACAGCTTTAACACTGTGATGGAGCAGATTGGCAAGCCAGCCTCATCCAAGGATTACTTTCAGCTTTAACTTGTAGTAATCATGTCGGCGTGGAGTGGAAGTTTAAAGATTAGGGTACTAGAGTTTCAGGTGTAATCTTCGCCCCTTGACAATGGATCATAATCAGGAACGTTGTAAAGCATGGCCAACTGGGCCCGGGACCGGTGTCTCAGCATTGATAGCAGACCTCGTCTCGTTCTCGACTCGGCCTCAATAAGACCATGATCCAAATAATGTTAATCCTCAAATGTTAAGCCCTGACATATTCTCTGAAAAACAGGGGATTTTGATCTATATGGCAACTAGAAACAGTGATAAGACAGCATTATTATGTCGTGTCCACCATACATCATCATTACACATTTAGTCGGTCGAGTCGGTTTATGAGTCACGCACATTTGTTCGTTTCAGGTTACCTTTTGTACAAGTATTTGACAATTTTACAAAGTACAGTACACTTAAAAAGGTCGCAAGTGCATAGGGGCCCGAGGTCTCCAGAAATCTTAAGACGTCCTTGTTCAAAATGACGAAGTCCAATAACCCTCGTGTAGCTTCACGTGTAGTGCAACGTTAATACAAATAAATTAGTTTTAAAAAAACTAAAAAACACGCTTTTACATTGAACCGACAATTGTGTATAACAATTGATAAATTAATAGAACACCCCACGCTTTTACCGCAATGGCATTAATTTTCTCGTTCATCATGTTATTCTTATATAAAGAATTACTTTTTTACTTCGATTCAGTAAAAAAAGCGTGTTTTTTAGTTTTTTTTAAAACTATAATTTATTAATTTCCATTTTCAGAAAAACGAGACAGTTGTTTATAACTATAGTAAGTAATTGCTGACGCGAACGTTTTCGCTTTTATAGGGTTGTAACAATCTTTTAATTGCCAAATCTGAAAATGGGTACTGGAATAAGTCGCCAAATCTGGAAATGGTACATAGAATTAGTCGCCAAATCAGGAAAAGGTGTAATGAATTAGTCGCCAAATCTTAAAATCGTTATTCCGGATGTCCTGATCAGGACAACGGAACAAAATTACGAAATTATTGTATTGTCATCGGTCCTTGACAAGTGTGCAAAATTTCGAATTAATCTGACCTTTTAAAGCGGGTGAAAATCGAGTTCAAAGATTTTGATACATACAAGTGAAACTTATAAAAGCGTGTTAAAATCAATCAATTTTGAGCCCCATCAACTAAAAGTTTATAAATTTTCCCATTTAATGTACAGTGAAAGCAGATATTATGAAAAATACAGTAAAAGTCAACGTTGCCTTTCGTGAAATTACATCCTAATTGCACTTTAAAAACTTATTTGATTGGTTGTTTTACTTATTGGCGCAAGAGAAATACTTCTGCAAAACTGTCACGTTAGATCTGTGTGTGTGTGTGTGTGTCAGCTTTCTTTCACACGTATATAAAAAACATCTTATTTATTTCCTTTCAAGAAGAAAGTAAAATAATTGGTCTGTCTTAAATTTCCTCATGTCAGCACCCACGATCGAAAATTAATTTTAGCATGTTTAAATTTTTAAAAAAATCATTAAAAAATCGACATATCTAACGGTCTAAGTACACACATGAATTTCCATCTATTCCAATTCCATTCACATAAACCGTTTTCAACACAAATTAACGATCAAATTTACTAAATCTGATAAAAACAAATTTTATTTCTATCATCTACGACAAAAAATACGCGCACAAAATAAACATTACTTAATCAATTATTTTGATCTCATAAATATTTACAATTTTCTGCATGGCTTTCGAGCTTAGGTATGCGCGATGACCTCTACTTTCAGGAAACCTTGAAAAATTAATGAGCGAGAAGAAAAATAAATAAATAAATAAAATGCTTTTATCGTTCGTTGTCTTATTTAATTGAAAATTTTGAAATTATTCGAGTACGATATAATAGTAGATTTTTCCAAATGATGAGCGAGTACACAAGAAAGATGTCATATGCACATTTTTATGAATTGAGTAGCAAGTGATTGCTAATTGACGGCTAATAAATACTTAAAATTTTCAATTACTGAAAATAACCGAAATTCAACATAATACCCCCCCCCCCTCGAAACCTCTTTTAAAAATTGCCCGTTTTTATATTGAACTTAAGAAAACACAACTTATATTCGTACTAGCTACAAACGAAACGCTGAACGAGTTTTTTCGAATGTATTACTTTATCTGTTTTTTTCCTGGGAAATTTTCCCTAATCTTCTCGACGTCAGCACTGCCTGGTGATTTCTATTTTTGTAATAAAAATTTCCTTTTTCTAATTTTCTCTCACTTCTTTTCTCCATCAAAAGAAGAACATAAGTTTAGTGTGGAAGTATAAAACTAAATGAACATCACAATTAATGTTTTTTGAAGATATTTAATCAATGGTACAAGACAATTTATTGATATTTAAGACAATCTATACCAAAAACCTTTAGGTAATTCACCCTACACAAGTAATTTTAACTAAAATAACAGGCCGAAAAAAAAGGGGGTGGAAACAGAATTTTCGGGATTTGAGGGGGAATCTCTCACTCTCCCCATTGAAAAGTCAAATTTGAAATTGTGAAACTATTTGCCTGTGCAATTATATTTAAGGCCCAGTTTCCAGAGTGAGAAACGAGGACCCTGTTAATTTTAAAACAGAACACTACTTAAAAAAAACTTAATACTGAAAATTATTTTCAAAAAATAATTATTCTACATTATGTTTTCATAAAAAGTTTCTTTCAAAAAATTATAGTTTAAAAAAAACAACTAAAAAATACCCTTTTATAGTTAATCGAACTAAGTTGTAAATATTATCTGACCTTTTAAAGTGAATATAAATGGAGTTCAAAGATTCCGTTACATACAAATGAAGCTCATAAAAGGGTGTTAAAAATAAAGAATTCTAGCAAATCCCTCTAACCCAGTGGCGCACACAAGGGGGGTGTCCTAGGGGTCCAGACCTTCCAAAAAACCCTTGGGTTTTTTTCGATTGATGATAATCCTGTACATATATAACGTAAAATTTAATTAAGTACTTGAAATTAACAATTTACTTTATTAATTAATGATAATCAACAATTCAATAATTTATTTTTTACTGTTTTTTGTTAACGAAATCGACAAAATCAGAAGAATCGTTTGGTGTTGTCTTGGATACGAGTTGGGAGAGTTTCGACCATGAAAAACCCCCTTGAAAATTTTTTGTGAGTGCGCTACTGCTCTAACCCTTTTCTTTTCTCTCCTTTAACATCTCTCATTTATGCATATTACTTTATTACCAAAGCGAATTACTAAAATTCATTCAAAAGTTTAATGAATTTAGACTAAAGAAATACGTACAAACCGATGAAGAAAATTCAGTAAAGGTAACCTTTAAAAAAAAAGATATTGGTTCCTAATTTTTTTTAATTCAAGTCATAAACATATATAAAACAAACAAAAAAATATCTGTTCCCAGTCAATTAAAAAAATCACTTTATTAAATTTATTCTTTACCGTTGCTTGGGGCGAAAGCATTTTTTCTATCGAACAATATCATCACTTTTTGAAATCATTTCTTTGTTAGGATATTTTGTATCTCTGCCCTCTTCTAAAAATATATGTTATTTTAGTGTCTTGTTGACCCTAACAAGTTCGTAGTAAACCTTGATGCCCGGAGACTTCCCACACACATTCCAATATTCTCTTTCAGCACATGGATCTTAAGTAAAAATGATATAGGATTTTTCAACTATGACAAATCCTTATACTAACTTTTTAAAGTAAAATTAGTAATTTTACAATTTTCATCAGAGCTGTCGTCTTTATATAATATTCTTTTAGCTAAGATTCCTACAAAATTCATTTCAACAATTTCTTCCACTAATAAAATTTGGACACCCTCGATTTCCATACCTACACCACCTTCACCTCCGATCGATTCAGCATGTTTTTATAACCCTTTAATCCCATTTCTAGAGATCTAAGAGCGCTTTCTATCGACATGGGTCATAGTTTCTTCCAACATTCATTAGATTTAATTTCTGTAGTTCTTTTACCTAAAAAAAAAGTGATGCGATTCCGATACCAATTTTAATTAAAAACTCCTTCCAAGCTTTTGTTACATCAATCGATTTTGAATCAATGTCTAAATTTATGTGACGTCATAGTTGCATGATAACTGCAATCATATGTTTCCAGGCAAATCAGATCAGGCTCTTCATTGTTGCCAACTTTTGCTTTTTACAGAAACTTTCTCCAAAAAAGAACATTTGTCAACAATAAAAACGCCTATAGGTAAACGTTCTTCTCAAATTACGAAAAACTTTTTGAAGAATCTTAGCTCTTGGAGCACATCTTTGCCAAAAGAATCAAATATGAACTAGTATCTACATTTTACAAGTAAAAGTTTAATCTCAGCTTTAAATTCAATTGAGAACACGTAATATCATTTATCATGTGATCATTGTGAATTTAGCCTATTGTGTTTAAAATTCATTGAAATAATCGTCTCCTGTGATACATTCTAAAAATATAAATAATACCTTGATCTAAAGATTGAATCAACAAAGTGATAAAAAAAAACTCTATTGTGTAACATTGGGATCAGTTAAATCTTGTGGGTGACCTGATCTACCCGTTATATATATCTAGTAGTAACACAACACCATATAGTTCAAATTTTATTCCTTTAAATAGTTTTTTCTAGAATTAAACCGTGTTGTGATTACATACCAATGTTTTATCGTGGAAGAATGAAACAGTTTTTAGGAAGGGATTTGGTACACGGGGAAAGAAGAAGTTAATTCGACACACCTTAGAGTTCAAAATATTAATTTTACACTAAAGATATTCACCTTCATATTTTTAAGAACTGACTTTGTGACGGAGCTATATGGCGGCTCTTACTAACTCCTTGGGGATTCTTTAAGGGGAATAATTATTTCAACCAACTCCTAATTATGCAAATTAAGTTTATTATATAAATTCTGTATTCGCGAGTTTTGAGAGTAAGTAACATGAGAATCTAAGATTATTAAAGAGAGAACTGAAGATTACCAAAGTGAGGATCGCTCGGATGTGAGGTGATCAAGCCAATTATTAGTGTTTCAAGGCCTCATCTATAGGATTTTTGAAATTACAAGAATTCTAGGTACTGTGCTCGTTATTAAATAGAAGTTAGAGAGTAAATTCTTAGTGCGCGCCTGAGTTAAAAACGAGCTTGTATAAGTCATCGTAGAAATTAATTGAATGTCCGTAAATATTATCCCCATGCTAACTGGTCTCACCTTCGCGCTCTAGTTGTTGATCAAAGCTATCTTAATTGGATTATTATTGTGTCTGTGTTGAATATTGTGACAAAACAATTTTAGTGAATCATGTCGTCTGATCAATTAGTTCCTCTCACACATCTAGCCGGGTCCGAGAGTAGACAAGGGGGGGTAGAGGGAAGTAGGAATAGTCCCTCATTACAACTTAATACGAATAAAATATAATAGTTAGTGTCATAATTATGTTATACGATAAAATGCTTTTCCAACTACCACATTTCTCAAACATATATATCACACAACTAGAGGTTATTTGTGAGAGTCCTGGAAATTGTAAACAATGTAATCAAGGAACGCGAGGTCACTACTTGATTTTTGTTTCCTAACTTACACACCCTAAAACGGAAGAAAAAAATATTGAAAATTAAATTCATTTGCATTAGCCTTTACTATTTAACCACCAGGGGGGGGGGTCTCCGACAAAACAAATACGAGAGCCCACATCCTGAAATTTTCAATCAGCTACCACGGCTAGATTCCAGATCAGCAAGAGTGGCCAACCCGCGGCCGGGTCTTCAATAATTTTGCGGCTCGCAAGATTAATCACAACTTTGCAAAATACGATTATTTTGTGTAATTTTTGTCTTTTATCTAGTGAAATGTGTTTTTCGGAAATGAAATTTATCAAACATAAATCGCGCAAAACTTAACGGACGAAAACCTGTAACATGGATCACACGCCTTGCGATCGATTTGCAAAAATTGAGCGAAAGAGTCGAGAAACAAATACCTCACTAATTAAATCAAACATTATTTGACGATTACACTATAATTAATGTATTATCCATGTTTGTATAGATGAAAAATAATGAAAACAATAATAATTCATTATGTTTTAAATTTTCACTTCAATAAATGTTTCTAATGGGTCCAAATGTAATATAAAGGTATTTATTTTTATATGCGGCCCGCGGGATTATAATATTTTCCTGAAGTGGCCCACCAGGTCATTTGGGTTGGCGACCCCTGTCCCAGATGAAAGAGAATGAAACATTAGCAAGGTTTTATTATATATAAATTATAGTTTAAAAAAACTAAAAAACTCCCTTTTATAGTTAATTGAACTAAGTTGTAACTTAATCTTTTAGTCGCTAAATGTGGAAATGGGATCTGAAATGAGCCACCAGAAGCGGGATGGGATCTGAAATGGGAAATCCTGTTGATCTTGATCAGGACACTGGAACAAAATTATTGTACTGCATTCGGTCCTGGACAAGTGAGCAAAAATTCGAATTAATCTGACCTTTTAAAGTGGGTAAAAACTGAGTTCAGATTCCGTTACATACAAGTGAAGCTTATAAAAGCTTGTTAATAAAGATTTAGTTCACTCAAACTTTCGTTTACTTCCAATATTTTTCGACCTAAATTTCTTCAGGGCATCTTTTTGAAAAACTTGCCTCTTTTCCAACAACTATAACTGTAAT
>BMAO01020622.1:0-12395 GCA_019973975.1 Trichonephila clavata
TTTCGAGCTATCCACCTTTGGGTTCAGAGACCACACTCCATGCGCGTGTCTTAGGACAAAGACAGAAAGGATCTCTAAAAGTGCCAATCGTTAAGAATTCCCCCCCCCCCCGCATCTCTTACTGTTTACATCTTGCAGGCGAGAGAGAAAATTCTCAAGAAGGATACAATTTAGTGCCTGTCAACACAGCACGAAAAGACAAATTTTATTCAGAAAGTACTTCTGCATTAATTGTATGAAAATTACCTTATATTTTAGCTTTTTTATAATGATATATATTACTGAACATGTTAACGATTCAGAAGATATTGAGTAGTAACCGGAAGGAATTAGCTGTCTGAATTGATAAACTTGAGTTGTAGCCCTTTGCCGTGATGAATTTCGAGGTCCTTGATCTGATGTTGCTGTCGATCAGGGGGCATAAGTAACAACAACCTAACAATACATTTGAGTGGGAATTTCATGGGTCGGAATATTAGGTAAAAAGTAAACCCAAATATCCTGGAGTGTATGAAATTAACATCAAAATAGAATTGAAATCTTGTGGAAAAATTAACATCATCGAAGGAGAAGCAAAATTGTTTTAACAGCCTTGTCGAAGTAAATCATCTGAATATTTGGAGGCTTATACAAGTTTTGAAGCCGGATGATAGACTATAAAAGAAGCAAAATTAAATCTCCGTCTTCTTGGTCAGAAACAGAAATAAATAACTAATTTAAATAATTTTGTCTTTCTTAGGAAACACAATTGGCCAGAAACATGTTAATGCCAAATTTTCAATTTCAACAAGTGCTTTTAACTGAAGAAAAAGTTTTAAAATGGTGTCTATCGTCTATTAGAAAACTACGAGACATCACGTAAAGGACATTCAGAGTGTTGAAGATAAACGTGTTCACACCATTCTCAATACGATTGAACAAAAATCCCAATAAAAGCTCAAACTTTTACGACTAGTACCACAGATATTATATAACTTTCAAATAACATCATTTCAGGAAAAGACTTTGTTATTATTGACATGGCACGAAAGAATATCATAAGAAATTCCTACTTATTGTTGTCTTAAATCAGAAACTATAATTTAAACCTATACATACCTAATAAATCAGGCTATATATCACAGGCTTTTTTATCAGGCTATATATGCTAAGAATAGTAGATAGAATATTTATTTGGGATTTAGGCTCTATATCGAGGTGTGTTTTATAACAATGCGCAGGCTCCTAAGTAAACCCTGTTTTCCATTCTTAGAATTGAATTGATATTTTTATATTTTTTCACTTTTTTCTGCACGAGTATAAAATGAAATATGCTATTTTAATAAAAGGAAAAAAGAAAATTAAAAAAAATAATGAAAAGTTATAAGCACGTTTGAACAAAATCACGTCAATATATTTTCTTTTCAATAATATTTATTTATTTTAGATAATGTGTTGTTAGTTTTTATTGCAACTATACATACAATTATATGGGTACGCAAATGATAATTAATTTCCTGTGTACAAAAAAAGGATTTTTTTTTATTGAATAATCCAAAGAGTAAATTGTGACATACTTACCATAGCAACGCGTTAAAATAAAATTGATCTGTAAGTTAATTTGATCACTATTAAAAATTAGTATCTTTTGTAGTGTCAATATTTAAAAAAAAACTGGAACAAACTTGAAACGAAAATCTTTTTTTGAAAATTGCGACTTTTTTTTCCATACATTATACCACAAATTCATTTTTTGGTATTTTATCACACCCAAATCATTTTGCTGAACTTAATTTTAATACTGACCACAACACTAAAAAAAATCTTTATTTTTGAGGTTTTGAATTTAATGACAGAGTTAGTGCATAAAGGTTCTAGAACAAGACTTCCCAAACTTTTTCCTGTATGGATCATTTTTATAAAAGTAACTATTATTCCTAGACACACATGCATTTTCCTCTATAAAAATAATCATTACACCGATACTTTCATGAAAGAATTTAAAGAAAAAACTTATCTAAGAATGGGAACATAAAATTAGGGAAGAAAAAGAATTTAATATATTTATGTTTTATTATTTTATGCTATGAAATTCCGCTAAGATGCTTGAATTCCGCGTCACTAAGCAAATACCCATGTTTTATCTATATATAATATACAAGTTAAAATATATTATTACTTAATAATTACAATGCTTTAAAATTAAATAAGATTTTAAAGCGGAAAAATTTTCCTCAACCCTTAGTAGATTCTCAGAATATTATAGACCCTTTTTAAAATTTTAATTGGCCTCCCCCGCTTAAAGAATCCTTCTGGGCCACCGGGAGAATGCCTGGTCTACCGCCTAAAATTACATTACTGGCTATTAAATTGCTGCACCAGGAAGAAATGTAGGTAATAAAATGATATTTATTGGACAAATATATTATACTAGAAATAACAAATGAATATATTTTCAAGAAATTTGGGTGAATAGATCCTGAAAAATCAGTACCAATAACAACGACATCTGGCAGTAATAACAGCACTTATACGCCTGGGCATTGAGTCAAACAGAGATTGAATGGCATGTACAGGTACAGATGCCCATGCAGCTTCAACACGATGCCACAATTCATCAACCGTAATGACTGGCGTATGGTGACGAGCCAGTCGCTCCGCAACCATGGATTAGATATTTTCTATTGCTGAGAGATCTGGTGAACGTGCAAGCCAGTACAACCGCCGAATATTTTATGTATCAAGGAAGGTCCATAGAATACCGGCAACATGAAGTCATGCAATATCCTGCTGAAACGTAGGATTTCGCAGGGCTCGAATAAAGGGCAGAGTCACGGGACGTAACACACCATAAATGTAACGTGCACTGTTCAAAGTGTCATCAATACAAACAAGAGATGACCTAGACGTGTATCTAATAGCACTCCATACCATCAAGCTAGGTTATGGGCAAGTATGGCGTTGATGAATGTACTCTGCCAATGTGTGTTCACCATGATAACCCAAACACGAATTCGACTATCTTGATGCTGTAAACAGATCCTAGATCCACCTGAAAAAATGACGTCTCGCTATTCATGCGTCGTTGATCACACCAGGTTTGCCGTTGATTACATCATTGAAGATGCTCCTGTTTGTGATGGAGCGTCAAGAGTAGACGCAGCTATATTGTTTCCTAGCTGAGAGTACATGCTGCTGCAAACGTCGCCGAACTGTTCGTGCAGATACTTGTTATCTTACAAACGAACCCAATTCTTGACTCAGGCTTCGTGACGTGGCTTCACGATCCATTAAGGCCACGCGGATAACATGTCTGTTTTCTCGGCTGCTAGTGATAGGGGACCGTTGAGATCCAGCATGGCGCGGCGTTCCGTATTACTGTCCTGAATATATCGATTCCATGTTATGCATGTTGCCATGTTATGTTATCAGTCATTGGATCTCGACCGGTGCGAAAAGCAATACTGCGATACAATAAACTGCAATCCCGGTACTCTACAATTCAACCTTTATCAGTCAGAAACGTACTGGTACGCATTTCTGCTTCTTGCTCGAGGCAATACAGTAACTTTTCACCAGGCAACAACGTTTAAATGCAATTTGTGTATGAGAAACCGGCTGGACAATTTCCTCTTTTAAACACATTGTAGGTGTCTCTACCAGTGCCTGATTTATCTGAATGCAGCAAAAAACTAATCATTTGCATACCACGCACCTTCTTTCTGTCGTTTAAATTTCACGTCTGTACATGCTGCCTTCTCGGTGTCACAACTTTAATGGCCAGTAGTGTATGTTAAATTTATTTTACGTCAATTTTCTTGTATAAAACTTTGTTTCCTCACTATATTCATTTTTAAAAGAATATTTTCTCCTCTAATTTGTATTCTTATTCCAATATTCTAGAGAATTTAAGTACCCATTTTTAAAACTGTTTAATAGTAGGCTTTGTTAATTTAGTTGCAATCAATCAATTCCTAAAATATAAATTTTTAACATTAACATTTAAACAAACTACTTTTTAAAACAATAGTAGTTACTAAATATAAAAAAAATGAATCAATTAATTTGCAGTGTAACGGAAATTACATCTCTAAACATTAAGTATGAAAAGTAAATGCATTTCTACCTGCACTCTGCCAAAAATTGCATCTTTATATATTTAGGTATTTCCATCGTTCCTAGTTGTTTAATATTAAAATATAAAAGCCATTATTTAAATAACGGACAGTAACTTCCAAAGCACAGCTTATAATTTTTAGTATTAGAGCAATAAGTCAGCCTTAATTATTATTATTATTTTAATATTTCTGTTATTTAAGCAAAAATAGACCATCATCAAATGTTACCATTATAAAATATTCAAAAGCTTGCCACTTTATTATTTTGCTAAACAACAATTTCCTTAATTTCTGGATACCGGTAAACAGTAGGAACAATTTTATTTAACAAACACGTTTCTGTGCTAGCATTTATATTGCAGTTTATATTTTACAGTAACATTTACAACATATAGAACATTTATTCGCATGAATAATAAACAACGAAAAGACATTCCATTACAAAAATTCACGAACGGTAAAATAATTACTTGTATTCCCATCCTAATTGTCGAAATGATGTTTAAGCCACGAAATATGCATGTGATGCAGAGTAAAAAAAATAGGCATGAAATAAAAATATTGAAAAAAAGTAGAAAACATGTCGGCTCTATTACCATAATTGAAGTCAGAAACAACCAACCCGAAGAAAATGAGGTAAAAAAATAAAAATATTAAAAGAAAAAATACTCTATACACTTGAAGCTTATGCGCACAATAATGTTAAGTTTCAAATTGTCAAAAGTCGAAAATGTCTCATTTATCAAAAATTCTCCAACGCCGCCAACGATTTGGCGAGATTGTTTGTAGTTGCCAAGGGAGACGTCACACAGATTACCATGGTAACAACGTGACGAAAGTTTTAGCTAATTATAATTCCCGCTTTCTAATGAATTGAGAATAGGCTGTGTGACGAATTTCCCTGTAAATTGGAAGCGATTGGCGTTGTATGCAATTCATGATTAGATTTTTTTTTCTGTTAAAAAATGGATTAATGTTTAATACAATGTAGCTCTCAGCCTTCAAATTTTAATTTTTAGTTTTTTTTGTTTTGTCAAGAGGGTTGAAAAAATTGATTGAATTGGGAAGGAATTAGTCATTCTTTATTAAATATAATCTACAATTAGTGTTCTGTGAAATTAGCAAAGTGTCATCTAAAAAATGGTGGGGAAAAAATAATTTTTTACGGCGTAGTGACGACGCGTATCAATCATATTTAACTGGATTTCACGCTAAGCTTCGGTCTTGTGAAAGAGAAAAAAATGTTTTAGAAAATATCTTATTAAAAAGAACTTTCTGAAAACAATTTCGTTTTTGAAAAAAGAATTTCCAAAATTTTGATGTCATAAAAATTACCTTTCTTTTTTTTTAAGTGAGTTATGAAGTGTGTTTCTTCAGTTTTTAAAATCATGTGTAAAGTTAATAATTAATCGTAACTGATTCTTTTAAGAGCATTTTTTAGATGTTTCTTCCTGCTTCAAGTAAAGAATTTAATCGTAGAAAGATTAGTAATTGTAAAAAAGAATTATCTGTTGTTTTAATTTCTTTGGAGCGATTACACCAACTGATAAAAATTACTTATTATAAGATTTCATTTGATTTTTCAACAGAACTGATAATTCACAAATAATCTTATTAATTTATTTTTCTTAACCAAAAAAAAAATTGAATCATTGGTTGCAACGGTGAAAGCCATCTTTACATTGAAAGAGACCAAAATAACGAAAATGTTAGGCTTTTTAATTGATAAATCTATTTAAATATTTCTTATGAGAAAAATATTTTGTGTACATGCAACTAAAAGCAAAAAGAAAAAATATTATTCTACTCTGTACTTAACAGCCTTTTACATTATTCAAAATAAAATAATTAATGGTGATTTTCTTATGTTATTTTTGAATGACTTTAAAACAAACCTATTAATTTATGACATTCTTATTATGTTGCTTTTTCTTTAAGTTTATTTATTTAACTAACCATGTTTCTTGGTTTGACTTGAAAAAGTATCCAGACATCGAATAACTAAAATCCGTTATGGAATAAAATTTCATAACTCTTTTTATTTAATCCTTTAAGTGGTAAATTTTTTGTCCAATATCAAATTTTTGAAAATGGAAATTTTTATTTTAATTTTCAATTTTTCCCGATATTTTTTTATTTTATAATTGTGGAACACAAAAACCCTAATGTTTGCTTTTAATAAGTACTCTCCGCCCTCTCTGAGGTATGTTTCATATATCCTAAAAGAATTTATCTGATACTTACAAAAAGAATTTCCTGTTTGTATCTGTGTGTGCATATATATATGTGCACACGCAATTTGGAGCATGGTGTAATAGGTAGAGAGATAATATGCATTCAAAATAAACCTCTACTTAAAAGAAAAACAAAAACAAATAATATTAAAAAAGATTTATGTTAATTTCTACTTAGGTCAACATACAAAAATTTTATTTGAGTTACTTTTTTATTAAATAGATGTAATTCATATTAATATGTATATACATATGACAAAATCACACTATTAAGTGGCAAAATAGAAAGCGATTTTCTATTCTATATATGGTGTTGGACTCTTATTTTTGTTCGTTACTATTTATTCCTTCATAAAATACATTCTCAGAAATTAAGTCATCCCAGGTAGGATTCGAGCCCACGACTTTTGAATTAGAAGTCCATTGCGCTACAGGAACACAGCGAGCTATTTTCCTTTTTATATAGGTTATTGGACTATTATTTTTGTTTGTTACTATTTATTCAATGTTTACTATTTACTTTAAGTTTAACCAATGAATTAATATTTGAAAAAAACCGTATTAACGTCAAGTATCATTCACTACAAATTTTTAAAAATTGTATTTGAACTTGAATGGTTGAATAGAATGTATTTTATTAACGATTGAATATTTGAACAAGATATATATATATATAGAGAGAGAGAGAGAGAGAGAAAGAGAGTTGTGAACTAATAGTAGGAATTGAAAAAGAAGACAAATAAAAGAGAAAGAAAAAAAAACATAACAGTTGCAAATAAAATAGAACATCATTGTCCGTAAGACCAGACACGCGACTATTTCAAATAAAATTCAGCGTCAGCTGTTGTATAAAATGAAGTGCAATAACACTTAAAACCTGTGCTCATTTAATGTCTACTTTGGATCATATTTCTGAGAAATATTTATGTAAAAGTTAAACAATATATTTATACTTTAACTATTTACATAAACTAAATTCGTAAAATGAACATGCAGTCATTTAAAGAAATATAATTGGAAAACATGTTTTAAAACCATACTAAATGACGTAATGAAATAAGATCGAATCTCAGCATAAGGGAAAGAATTCATGAAACAAAAAAATATTATTCTAAGCCATATTCAAACAAAATTCCTCTTAATTGGAGATTGTCTTGATTTCGTCCGGAGAAACAGCTCTGTTTGGCCTTTGTCTCAAAAATAGGTAAGTCTAAGTAATTATGTTCAGCTATCCCAATAAGGTACAGTTGTCGAATAGATTAGGACACCCTTTATCGCAATTCTCACCGCATTTAGATAAAATTAATGTCAATCTTGAAGGATCAAGTGGAACAAATAATGGTTTTAAAATATTAATTGAGATAGTTAATTATAAAAAGATTTCCTATCAAGAAATCATTTTTTACAGAATCATAGCATAGGAAATGCTCTTAAAAATATATACGCTTAGATGCTGATCTTAATAACTTAGATGTTCTATAAATTTCGCATGAATGTGATTATCAGTTCTGGAAATATTCGAGAAAAAAACGGTAATAAGGTATATATTTATAATTCTTTTGAGTAAATGATCCATGATTAATATGTGTTAACTATTCCAACTCTATCGCAAGCTATGCGATGCATTAACACAATAATTTAGCCCCTTCTGTCCTTTAATATTCATGTGAATGTTATCCAGCTGCTATAAGACTTAAAAATTGTTAAGGGAATCGTATTTTTTTCGTGCAATTGTACTTATCCTTATCATAACCCGTTTCCATCTATTCCTTTATGTATCTAAATTTAATAAGGAAAGTAGTCAGCAGTCGGGTAGGTTTTCCACTAGACCATGTAGCCATGGTAGTCGAGTGGTCATGGTCGAGAGCTCGTGGTCGATGTTGTCGGGTCACATATTCGAAACCTGGTGCCACTGAAGACCCGTCGTGTAGAAGGGATGATGCACCTTAAATCTATGGAGGTTCAAATGACGGAGGGTGCCCTCTGTCACTTGAATGGTTCACCAGTACTTTGAGGTCATTCAACAGTACTTTTGCTTCAAAGTGTGACGTAAATTAAATTCAAAAATCCATTTGGTTATTGAATCTTGATAGGAGTTGAAAAGATAAGTTCACAAAATTTAAGCAAAATGCTTAAAATTATGCCTTGTTTTTATCTTAACAGACATCTGGGAAACATAAGTATCCTCCATCACAGATATTTGCAAATGTTCTGCTCATTCTCTAGCGATGCAAATTTCCAATTGATCTTACCCTGTAAATGACGTTGAGATTATCGGAATTTTTCTGGTCATAAAATGTGTTGATACCCAGCATACATCCGAGGTGTTTTTGATAAAACAGTGTTTGGTAAAATCATCAAAGACGGTGAAACATAGTAAGTGATAAAGTGCACGTGAACTATTATTCTATAAAAGCAATTCTTTTCTATATTCTATAGAAGGAAAATTCCGCAGTATTCGTCTAGTTTATGTGAATAATGCAATAGACGATAAAATATCTGTCCTTACTTTTGGAAATTCAGAGAAGACAGAGGATGTCAAAATCAAGTAAGTTGTAAATGTCTTTCATTTGTTGGAAAAGAGACTCTTAACCAAGTCATAAAAATAACTCAAATCCAATCCCGCCAGAACACTTGAAGCCTTAATCGTTGACCGAAAGACTTTTTAAAGCATCATTTACATCAAAAAGTTAGGTTATTCGGCTCTGCATCAGCTTAAAATAAATTAACACCACTTGCGAATTACTATCGGTGTTTCCTTGCTTTTTTCGGTGCAAAAATGAGCTTTCTTCAAACAGTTTGTAACAGGAAAAAAAGAGGTATGTAACTTAACACATAAAGAGCATCGATGGATTGTGTATCAATATTTTGAATATCCTGCATTGACATCAAAGATCTTCATCCTAAGAGGGTTTTGCTAAGCTTGTGATGAGATGGGCGAGAAATAGTTCAATAGGAGGTAGTATAGCCACACTTTTAACCAAACCATTGATGACGCCTTGTATTGTCTTCAATTTAAAACTGACTGCAGTCCGCATTGGTCATGATAAAGGCAAACATCTTCAGTCAATATAGTGTTATCTATCGCGACTTATTTGTCAATATCGCCAATCGGATTGTCCCATGCTCACCTATTTTCTTTACTTGGCACTTACTATCATCTGTTTCGTGCGTTAACCTTATATTTCAACAGAAAAATCTTTGATGGTCTTCATGATGTCAAAATCGTCATTAAAAATTATTTTCGGTCCAATCTCAGGATAGATGTGGAATTCATGTCCTTCCAGAAAGATCGCTAAAGGGTTTGATAGTGTTGAAACTTTAACAGTAGAGTGTGTTAACATATTAGTGCAGCGGCGCTGAAATTGTTGATTTACGAATGTACGCTTTAGTTCAGTCTCTGTCTTGTCTTTGTTGTAAATAAACGTATTCGTGTCCCTCTGATGTTGCGTTAATTTTGAGTCGCCTCTTCATTCTGACAAATATGAGCTTTTATTTATCCATTTGTACTGATTGAAAAAGAACATTCGAATTATGATTTTGAAATATTTACGAATTTGAACAGATGGTATTGACGAATATGAACAAACCTTCTTTACATGCATTTTATGCCATTTTTATTGACTCAAAAATACCGGTACTGCTTAAGCATTTATTTAACATTAATATACATTTCCCGAAACAAATAAACTATATATTACAAAAACAGTTCTGGTACGCGGAGAAAGGCAAGCGCATTGTAATGGATTATAAATTAATAAATTATGATAACAAATTCTGTTGAAATTTAATTAGACATTGGTTTGGTTGAAAGTTTAAATTTAAACTTAATAAACATTCAATGTATTACTTTTGTTGAATATTTCAAACAAAATTACAAAAATTCTTTGTAGTTCACCAAAAAAGAGGAATAGAATTATTTAATCTGATCCACTTGGAAATAATTCTCCCTCTTGAACATATTTTTTGTATTTAAAAGCATGAGTGACGTTAAAAATACAGCATGCGAATTGATGCTATGATGAATTGTACTGAATGGCACACAAAGCTTTCATAATACAGAACCTTTTATAAGTCATTCAATTACTATTATTCTCTTTTCTTTTTGGATCTCAATGGAAATGTGTATTTTTAACAATGCCAAAGAAATATGCAAAAAAAAGAACATTTCTCTCTACAAATCTTTTTCTACATTTCAACGATGACAGGCTTTACCTAACCTGCCAAACAAATTCGATGACCAGTGACATATTCCATTGTGTCACTGTCGTGACTAAAAAGAATTACTTGCTGTAGGCAGTTGGTCTGTCAGACGTCATTGGGTAGAAGTTTGACAACGGTGGAAAATGCTGAAGCCTCATTGGTCATTTTTTTTTTCAAAAAAATATTGTAGTGAAGAAAATACTAACAAGCCAAAAATACGAAAGAATTTTTTTTTAAATAATAAAAAGACTGTGCATATAAGTTTGTTAAAGAAAACCAGAGTTTTAGAAAAACGACCAAATAAAATTTTGGTTATGTCAATGATATTGTATTTTCTTTTTAAAAAGATTTGTAAAAAGTTTATTTAATTTTTTTTTCATTTTGAGAGTAAATTTTTTGTGTCTCTGGTTAAATTTTACTAAAAGGGTATCATGAGGCTTATTGAAAAAGCTTTTCTTTTGGATATATTTAATATTTGGCTTCTTTAAAGACTTCCATCTTTTTGTTTTATTTCACGAATTTCTTTAAATAAATTCATTAAATGAAACGATTTATTAGAAAACTATGGGTATAACTCCAACTTTTATAAAGTATGTACTTGAAGATATTCTATTCATGCTTTTTTCCTTAAGATTCAATTAAAATATGGCATTACAAGAATGTAAAATAAATTCAAAATATATAAAAAATGAAAATAATGAGAAAAAACCTAAGAAGGAAACTTTGCGCAAATGAAATGCAATATAATCTTGCTTACTGTTATTCTTAATAACTGGCATATTCTCTAACCTTAAAATTTTGTCTTTCCGGTTGACCCTTAAAGGCTACACTATAGTATTTTGAGGAATGGTTTTCACAAGTAAAGTCGCATTTATTTCATAAAATTCTGAAAGCTCTAAATTGAGCTTCATAATTGTAGAAACTCATGGCATTATTCGACGTGATATAAAATTCATATTCATAAATATATAAAAACATCTTTAGGAGTTAAGAGCGAGAGTATGGATAAGAACCTTAATCTAATAGTTGATGACCTAATTTTGGATAAACCACCGAACTCTAAACTAGTTTAGAATGCGAATGTATGAATGACTAAAAAGTGCAGCGTATTACAACAATTTATGTATTTACCAAACCATGTTGACAAAGGAATAGATATGGCTTTAAAATGAGAGCCAGCCGATGTTGGAACAAAAACAAGAAAAATAAACGAAGAATTGGCTGTGATTCGACAAATTATAGAGATTACTTCACATCAAGCTTTCAAATTACTCACATCTTATGATTTAGAAATTTGGTGAAGGAAGTAGTATCTCAGCACCTTGTACTTCTGAACTATGTCACTCGGCATTGGCTTAAAGCAACCAAATCTTTAAGTAGCATGGTGGACATGAGTAGAAATATTTTTTTCGAGATTATCAGGTATAAGTCATAACTAAGTCTAAAAGGTATATTTTTTAAGTACATTATAAGCGGCCAGAATGGAAAATGGAAAATTAAGAAGATTTCAATCACAGATAAAACGTAACTTCTAAAATCATATGAATAATCCAAAATATACCGCTGCATTGTGCACGGTGAGTGACAGATTTAAGCGACATGATATGAGCCAAGGAACTGACAATAATGTCAGTTACTGAGAAAAAGTAATCGGGGAGCTAAGAATCGAAAAACAAACGTGTCACATCTGGAAAAATAGATCGTTGCAAACGGAAACTCTTCCAGCAAATATACGAATTCACAACGGGTTACTTAATCAAACTCGCACACAAAAGAGAAATTTGGTTCGTTCATCATATTACAGCAGACGGCTATTAGCACGTGCCCACGGTGCAAAAGTTGTGACTAAGATGATTAAAAA
>BMAO01020623.1:0-44538 GCA_019973975.1 Trichonephila clavata
TTTACTCAAAATGCTGCACAAAAGACATTTTTATTCCATATAGCAAAACATATTACTTAATATATATGTAAACATTTAACACAATACGATTCATTTGACAAAAATCGGCCAAAAAATCAAATTTAATTTGTTTAGCGTAAATTATTTTTTATACACTTTTCTACAAACTCAAAAAGTTTGAAAGCTCTAAGTTTGAAAAACAAAGAGCTATGATAACTTTTGCGTTTGTTTTTAATCACATCCCAACGGAAAATAAAAACTTTGAACTGATATATCTCGGAGAAAGATTAAATAACTAGTTTGTCTTCATTTAAAATGCTAAGTTTTTTTTTCTATCGGGCTTAATACTTGGAAATTATTTCACTTGTTGTTAAAAGTACATAGAGTAAAGTTGGTGCGCATTTTTATATCAATTATTTTTTAAAAAAAATAATTGAATTTGGAATTGACACATTTTTTAAGGAATTTTCAAAAAGCATTCATAAAAAGAAGAATTGCACAAACACCAATCATGTTATCTCAAACCCATACCAAATTTTGTTACATATACATAGTTTGACGTGCTTGTAATTAAGGTAAGTCGGTACCCCCTATCCCGCTAATGTTAAATTGAGCATTTTTATGTGCCTTTTTCTCATAAAATATTAAATGTACAGACTTAAATTTTTTTCTGTATATTAATTAGACTTTTTTATTTAAACTGAAGTGAACTTTTTCAAATATATTGTTTAGTTTTTTCAAAAACTTTCATCGTAATGTATCACTATGAATTTTTTGAAAAATGTCATTTTTTTTCACGATAACTGACATTTACAAAAATATTATCGGTATATTAATAAAAGTTCACTTCAGTATATATAATAACATATCAGTAATATTCAGTGAAGATTGCAAGTGCTTCCGTTGAATAGGTTCTGAGAACATGGTACTCGCATTTTTAAAAACACCGTTTTGAGATAATTGCATTTTTATTATAAAATGTCACTTCATCAAGAAAATTATGAATTACAATCTGTATTTGCACTATTTTTTTAAATATTAGCTTATTCTCAATAACTTCTAAGACTTTTTACTTATTTCTTTTACTTAGATTTCTCAGAAAATACATGTATAGCATTTTTCACTTTTAATCTATCGAGATATTTTATAGCATTCGCATCATTTTCCTCAAATTATGCATCAATTTTTGAAGAATTTTTAGTTCTGATACATTACTGTCCATCCAAGTTGACTATAAGTATCATAAATACCATGTAAAAATGTGTCAATACATGAAAATATGGCTTTGGTAATACATCATTATACGACATTTCGAAAAATTTCATTACTTTTTTATAAATTTACATGTAAACACACAATTTCTTAAAGTATCAGAATTAAAAGAATTCTTAAAATATTACATAAATGGTATCCAAAACAACAAGAAAACTGATTTTATGTTTTTAAACATGAAATTTGTGTATTTTTTGTATTTAACAAGTTTTGTGCAACGAAAAAGGGCATTGCATTGTGGGATATATTTATGTACCCTTTACTAAAAATCTATTGAAAACAAAGCTTAAAAATTTATGTGTGCATTAAATTAACTTTTATCTTTATACAGAAGTGAAATTTTTTTAAAAAATTGATCAGCCTGTTTAAAAATGTAATTTTTGCACAGTAGAATAATGAATTTTATAGAAACTTTCCTTTTCTATGTTACGACATCTGCTTTTTAGCTAAATGTCTGAGGAATATCTCAAAAATTTCACTTCAGTATACACAATATATATGAAATATAAAATAAAAAATTCCAGTTCATGCATACAATAAATTTTTTTTAAAAAAAAGACACAAATTAAGAAATATAATACATGAATAAATGACATTTTGAAAAGTTTCACTAGTGCTTTGTATATTCACATTTAAACACAATTTCTTAAAGTATCAGAATTAAAAAGTTTATTTAAATATTACATAAATGATATCCAAAGAAAAAATTTGTTTTTATGTTTTTAAACATGAACTTTATGTAATTTTATGTGCATAACAAGCTTTACAGGTAACGACAAAAATCATCCCGTATCATCACATATATATGTTTACTTTTTCTCAGAAACTGTTAAATATTAAGTCTTCTGATTTAGTCTGAATATTAATTAGACTTTAATATTTATGCTGAAGTGAGATATTTCAAATATAATGTTAAGTTTTTTCAAAACCATGCAACATAAAAATATTACTATGAATTTCTTGACAATTTTCATTTTTTTTCTACGATAAATGCTTTATGTTAAATTATTTTGGGAAAATTTATAAAGGCACACTTCAGTGTACATGGTTATGTTCAGTGTACATATGAGTTATGTTTTACTGAAATTTTATGAGCATCCTTGCATTATTTTCTGAGAAAAAAGAGCATAAATTTTTATAAACAAACTTTTTGAAAAATGCATTTTTAACATGAAATGTCACTTTATCACAAAAATTATGACCTTCCAACATGTATTTGCCACATTTTATTCAACATTATCATCAAGTCAATATATTTAAGTAAAAAAAGCATCAAAAATGTTTTCAAATTGTCAGAAAATACATATATAACATTTTTCAGTTTTTGTTTTAACGAGATATTTTGTAAAATTTACATCTATTATCACAAAATCGCTATAAATTTTAGAAGAATTTGTAGCATTTATGTATTACAAATATCAAAGTAGAGCAAATATCATCATAAATATAATGGGAAAAAATTTATCTATATGGTTTTGGTGTGCATTTGAAAAAACATGATTTTACGTCATTTCGAAAGTTTTCATATGTGTTCTGTGTGTTCACATGCAAACATAAGTTTCTAAGACTTTTAAATTTCAAAAGTTTCTCTAAAATGTACACATGATTTCTTAAACAGCAAAAATAAAACTGTTTTTATGTTTTTAAACATGATATTTAGGTATTTTTATGTATTTAACCAGCTTCTTGCAACGACAAATGGTATTACACATCTGAATTTTTGTATGTACAATTCATTCAGAACCTTTTGAACATTTAAGTTTAAAAACTTGTCTGTACAGTTAAGTAACATTTATATTTATACTGAAGTGATATTTTTTTTTAAAATTAGTTTTTTTTAAAACAGACATTTATCATCTAATTTGTTTGTTTTTTGACACATGTGCTCTAAGCTAAATGTTTTTTTTTGTTGTAATATTTTCAAAATATCACTTCAGTATCCACAATAATGCATAAGGAATATATAATGTAAATTTGCAGCTTTTTTTTCACATACAGTAAATTTAGAAAAATTTTATTTTTTTAAAAGTAATTTTAAAATTATAAATAATGAAAATAGTAGTTTTGAAAAAAATCATACCTTGTGAAAGTAAATATTTAATAAGAAATAATACTTTAAAACTCTTGGAAGCATGTTGTAACTCGAAATTCCGCCACCAAACTAATACAGTTAATCGAACAGTCAACTGTTATCTAAAGTTAATTGTGTTTGAATAAACAAAAAGAAGGCTTTGCAATTGTTTCAGGATATTTAAAAGGCAAATATCTGTCAAAAGGGGGCGTGGCCCACCAGTTGATAATTTTTTAAAAGTCATTTTGACATAGTTCTAATTGAAAATATGGCATAAATGTTATATCCCTAGAAAGGTAATGAAATACAGATTTCAGAAATATCAAAAACTCAAAATCGATCATTCCATGATTTTTACCCTACTGACCTCCCTTAAATTTATATACGTTCGTTAATTTTTGATCAATTTATCATTTTATTTTCAGCATTTTAAAATCAATTCATAAATTACATAATTTTCACTTTAAAGTTAAATGGTTATTCTGTTCTGTAATTTTGAGCACAAAATCTGTTTTATGTCATACATAAACATAGGAAACAACCAAAAAATGCTGAAAGTCATTAATTTCAAAAAATTTGTGTAAATAGTACAATGTCCCGTAAAAAAGTATGAAAATGAAGAATTCTATTTTAATTTTAAAATTTAAATTTTTCAAATATTTTTTCAATTTTATAACTTTGGAACACACAAATTTTTTAAGTGTTTGCTTTTTTTAAGTATACTCTTCAGGATGTGAAGATTGTTTCATATATCTTATAAAAAATTCTCTCATATTTACAATTTTATATGATCGAACCTCTTTTTAAATGGTTGAGGATTTTGTGTATGTATAGATATATATACACAAACAATTTGAAGCATGATGCAAAAGATTTAGATTGCAATCGGACAGAAATATATCGGGGTTTTTATAGGATTATCTTTCCATTTTCATTTCTTCTCAATCACTCTAAACTTCTGATTTCAAGGAAAAAAATTCCCGCCTTCACCACCCAGACAATTCCGTAATGAGAAGCATTTCAGAACCATGGACTAACTTCATTTCCGAAAAGTATTATAGTGCTAATAATGTCACAATAAGAATTCAAAATACGTGCAAATCAAAAATAGAAAGACGAAACTTTTAGTTCCCGTACGCTGTACATATTAACCGGTTGCTGTCAAATTTCGGTAATACGCATGGTGTTCGGGAAACCCGGTTAAGGAGTTAAATGCATTTTTTTTATGTTCTTAAAATGCATTGTACACTCATTTGGCTGATGAGTCAAATGATTGAAAAGAAACATATTAATTTGGTAAAAAAATTATATTAAAACTAATTAATAACAAGAAAGATAATAATAAATAAGAATAAAAAATATAATAATTAAAAAATGGAATTGAAACGAAAATTGTTTCATAGTATATATAATGTATAGATATATTCATTTTGCAAATTTGGATTTTGTTGTCGTGGCTGTTGAAAATTCTGAATATAGGTCAAATAATCGTTTACTAAGGTGATTTTAGCTCAACTCGAGTGTCAACAGACAAAAAAGAAATTTACCTTTTTCTTTATTAAAAAAAGAATAGTAATATAGGTAAAAATATAGGTCAAATAATCGTTTAATAAGGTGATTTTAGCTCAACTCAAGTGCCAACAGACAAAAAAGAAATTTACCTTTTTCTTTATTAAAAAAAGAATAGAGAGAAGGATGAATAAAAAATATGCTTATATTTATATACATGTTCAAGTGAAGGGATAAACGTTAGTTAATTTTAAAAACTTGCATTGGTATTTTAAACCTTTGCAGACATAGTACATACCCCAGGAGCTGGCATCACTTTTTAGAGCGCTGAACCATATAGGCGATACGAATTACAGCAAGCAATTTTTGACGCCCAGTTTCCTCTACAGAGGGAGGCACCTGAGCTCTTGGCGATGCGAACAAGTGCTAGGATTTAATATTGCCGAGAGCGTTCAAGCCAAACAGACACGCTAGGGATCTTTTACACACCACATAATCATACGACATGGCCGCTGTCGATTTTCTGTATCATGAAAATTCACCGACTTGGGCCGGGGTTGAACCCGCAACCATGGGTGCAGAAGGCCAGTGACAAACCTACCACACCACCCAGCGGGCAATTTTAAAAACTAAATAAGAGAGTCCTTTAGGAAAAGTTTCAACCTTACAGAAAGACACATGTAAGCTATTGACATACAGTAGAACGTCGTTTATCTCAACGTTTATTATCCGGAGCGTCAAATATCTGAACCAAAGTCCGGATACGTTTTCGAACAGTGTATTGTTCAACAGTTGTTTCCTGTAAGGCCAAAAGTGACTGAAAAACCCGAGGTGAAGGACATTTGGGGAATATCAGTTGTGTGTGATTTGTTAAACATCTGCGCGGAATATTAGATCAGTTTGTTTCCAAGTGAGGGGGTGTATACGTGCTCTTTTGTTGAGTTTTGTTGATGTAGAAACTTGCATGGCATGCGATGCAGAAGACTGGAGATTTCAAATGCTGATTGATGACGAGATTGTGACTTTCGTGCAAGAAGAATCCGACCCTGTCGACGATGAAATGGATGAAGACAAGGACAGCAACAACGGAAGTAGCAAATGCTGTCGCGTTTTTCTGCGTTAGAGACAGCTATGGGTGATACGAACAACAATCAGAGGGCTGTCTTACTCAACTACTGCTGCTGAAGATAATCAGATAGATACCTTGCATTGAAAAAACCAAGGTGTACAATGGTACAGCGAAAATTAAGTGATTATTTTTCACAATAAAGGTAAAATTTCGACATTTTGCACCTAGTTTGCTTTCTCTTCAAGCACGTTTCCCACATGTGATGATTTTCAATATTTGTATAGTGTCGAGTATCATATACTGCATGGATCTCATTCAGCTTTCGGTTATCCGAACGATGTCCGGTCCCAATTGATTCGGATAAACGACGTTCTACTGTATTCTTTAAAAACTAATCACGAACAAATCTGTCAAAATATTCAAGATCTAATTCTTTTAATAAGAAACAACGAATAAATCTGTCGAAATAAGGTATTCCTAATTATAATTTAGATAAAAACAGTAACAACCAGCACGAACGCGTTTCATTTTCTAACAGCAACTCATAATGCACAATACCTTTGATTTCTCCTGTTTGAAAAAATACTCCCTTCCTCTAACTACGTATTTATACCATATCCACTTTTCATCTCCAGTCACCAAAAGGTCCAAAAACTGATACCTTTTGTGATAAGTACTGTTTGAAGAATATATCGAAATTCTGTCCATGAAACGTTTTTCGCTTACTTCGTGTGGCACCTAAATAGAATTTTTGGACACGAAACCAGACCATCTTATGCGGTTCAAAGTAGTCTGATAAATTCCAAGATTGAAGCCCCACTTCTGTAAAAGCTAAATTGAGATTTGTCCCGATCATACTCTGTAACACTTTGTTATTGATACCTGGTGTTTTTCCTGATCTGGGTTCATTTTTCAAAGAAAAATCGCACAAGCAAAATGTCTTAAGCCATCTTTAGCATGTTCGAGCTGTTACTGTGGCTCTCTAAACACATTCCGAAAGTTTCTTTTTGCCTCCATCGCGTTATTCCCTTTTTGGAACTCATTAAATATACAATGTCTTAAGGTATCCGACTACCCTAAAATTGTGAATTTTGCCAAAAATTGAAAATTTTTTTTTTTTGTGATTTGATTTTATAGGCCATCTTATTAGCCTTATAAAATTTCCAAGTTTATTATTGTCAGTTCAACAGAACAAAAAACTACAAGTGTTTTAGTAAAAGCAAATGCCAATACTTTGAGCAAGATATTATACTTTAAAACGTATTTTACTCAAAATGTGTTTTTTTTTAAAAAAAATATTCAAATGAGGCCAGCGACTGCTAAAAATTTTTTAATTTTGTTTATAAAATTTTTTTGTGTGTATCTTCTGTATAACAGTAAAACTGTGTTGACCCTTTATATTTATCAATCACTGATTTATTTCAAAATTTACAGCCCCTTATGTGAATATAATCACTGTTTTTTTTTTTGAAGGAATTTCATATAATAACTAAGATAAAGTGCTCTAGTTTTTGTAAAAATTAAAATATTTCTTATCCTAAAAGTCATTTCAAAAATGAATAACATAGCAACACAACAGAATTAAAAAATTGAAAATGTGTTCATAAATTTTTGGTACAGAATGGACCATGTTTATAATATTTTTGTAAATTTTTACCCATTTTTTCCAATTTTAGTAAGAATAATTTACCTTTCCCTTCTTAATTTTAGCATACTTTTCTTAAAATGTACTAAGCAAATCTAATAGCAGCAAAAAATCCCTATATATCAATTCTTTTGAAAAAAAGTTGTCGCAAGTAGTCGGATACCTTAAGTGCCCTTTTTCTTCACCCATGTTGTCAGTTTTACAAGTTTAAGAACTGATTTTTTACAGTACCAAACAAATGTGTATAAGTCCTCAATCATATACTAATTTAACTGTTTAAGCCGGTTTCAGTTGGATCCCAATTCTTTCTAAGGAACGACAACGCATAAAATTGCACGTGTTCAAAAACGACAGAAAACTTTCCCTTATACCCAATCATTTTAATACAAATTTGGAAGCAAATGAAGAAGTACAGTAAAAAAAACCCACTTAAACAAAGCATTGTTTCTTCAAACAGTATTTTTCTTATCAATTCGAGTAATCACAATTATTTTGAAAGAAACAGAAAGAAAAAAATATTGGTAATAATATGTTTTTTTCTTCTTTTTCTTCTGAAAATAATATATACAAAAAAAATATTTGTGAAAAAGAAACACTTGATGATATATAATTCTGCTACTTGGCGTATGTCTTTACAGATAAGCATGACAGAACTTTTAAATTAAGTTTTGATTTCGCCGAGACATTGCTTTCGAGCCAATAAATAATTCAATTTAAAATACAGTGTCTCCTTCGAATTTAATGTCATCACGAAAGCATTGGGAGATTTTAATCCGATTAAAGTTAGTGTTTTTCTTTATAAGCAAATATTTGGTGAGAAAATATACTTTTTAATGAAGTTTACACGGTCGAACGATCACATACCCAGAAATGTTACTTTATTTAAAAATTTTCCAGCTCTGATAGATAGACTGATTCATGAAGTTTGAGTTTTCCAATTTCTCTGCATTATAATTGGATTAGTGGTTGTGGAATCTAAATTAATGCTTACTTTTGCATCGAGATTTTTTTTTGGGGGGGGGGGATTTAATGGTAAAAGAATGTGTTCTTTTATTTACTTACATAAAATATTATTTTTTTTATGTCTCTATTCGCATTTTTTATCATTTATTTTGTGTATTTTTATTCAATGAGGATTTTAATAAGGTGCGATCTTAAACAGCGAAATTCATATTTTGCTCTTAATGGTGTTTCAAATGCATTACCTACAACAATCGATAATTTTAGTCTTTTTTTTAAAATTTAAATTATCTACATCCGGAACATTATCAAATGCTTTTCTTATTTTTAAAAAAAAAATACTACAATATTTTGCAAGTATGATTTTGATTCTACTCAAAAATAGGCGAATGTCAAAATAAATGAAAGGTATGAAAGGAGAAATACAATATTAAAGAATGTTAGTGTAAAAGCTTTATTTACTTAAAGTTATCTTCTCCAAACATACAAGAGCCTGAAATTACTCAAAGCACATTTCATACGAAAAATGTCTCGATTTTCACGAAACTTTACAACATTTATAATTCATAACTTTTTACTGCATTTTTAAGATTTCAAACTATTTCATAGATGAGATTAAGCTGTTTAGGATTATGGATAGAGTAAGAAATGCGAAACACATTTTATACCAGAAAATATGGGTGAACTGAAGTAAAAATGACTAGTACGTTAAAATATACTGCTATTTTTAGGATGTCGAGGACAGAATATAATATTAATGCTGGAATACGTTTTTTTTTATCTGGAACACATGTTCCAAATTCGAGTCTTAATCTTGAACATTTAGGGAAGATTCGCCTTAAAAATTTCTATTGGTCATGAACGTTGACTGTTTGGGGTGTAAATTTGAGAAGAAAAATGGACATAAGTCGGTGCTTCTCAAAGTTTGAATTTTTGTGACCCAATGTTTTATCAAAATTTTTATCACCCAACCCCCTCATTATTGAATGAATAAAAATGTTTTTTATTCAATAATACTATACTTTGACACTAAAGCAAAAATACGACTTTAATCTCATAAGTGCCACCGGCGTATATAAACGTCTCAATTAGTCAAAGCATTAATTATCCCAGGCGTATATATACGTTTTTCCAAAGTACTATCTTTTATGTGGTCTACTCTCCACAAAATTATTCTGGAGGTTTTGGAATACAATCAAAGGATCTTGTCAGTGTTTGCGAAGGATTTACTTATTTATTTCTTTTCTCTTCTCTACCTCCTCTCCTCCAATACATCACATGCGCGCGGCGCCGATGTGGAAAATGATAGGACTCGGGAGCAAATCACTTAACTTTTAATCGGCAGTTAAGGGATTAATTTTTAACCCTTACAAATTATCAGAAATTTTATAATTTTTGTATATGATTTTATATATAACAAGCCTATGGGGTCACTGGTAATTACTAAACTTGTTTTTATATTATTGTTAAATTAATTAAGAAATACAATATGATACATTATTAGTTTATATCACTGTAAATGTGTATTTTTTTATTATGACAGAATGTATTTTGTTTGTTTACTCTTAGTTAATTCAATATTTTATAAATTAAATTTTGTTTTCGACTTTTCAATATGCTTGCGCCCCACTCGTATAGTTATCGGGACCCCCTAGGGGGACGCTCCCCCCAGTGTGAGAAACGCTACAGTAATGGGAAACAGAGTAAATTGAATTGAGGCTCATTTTTCTTAAAATCCTGAGATCTTGTGACTTCATCCTCCAAAATCTGTTGATGATCTCTTAGTAGAAACATTTTTAGGTATTTTATTTTCCTAATAAAGGAATAAAAATATTCTGTGTTCCTAGTTGTGAAAAAAACAAGACGAATCCTTAATCGCTTACGGGAAAAAAATCTCGATTCAAAGTGGATTCTCTGACTGTCTTGGAGGGCGGCAAAAAAATTCATTTTGGGCCTCTATTTTCCATCCCTTGTCTTACGAGTAATTTCTAAAAAAGCTGCTCAGTTTTTTGTAATAAAAAAGAAAATTATTTGTCTTTTTATCTTTGTTTGAGTAATTTTGAAAAAGATTATAATCACTAGTGGGAAAGTTATGCTTCATAATGTTTAATAAATAAATTAATTCTTCATAATCGTAATAAATTTTAAATTGTGAACGTTAGTGTATGTTTAATCCAACTAAAATGAAAATAGAAAAAGTTGTTAAGGCGTGTTATATAGTATTCTTTTTGATTATTCCATTTTTTATTTGCTTTATTATACCAGTTATTTTTAGGTTAACATTTGCTACACAAATTTCTTAAAAAGTATTATTTTTTTAAAAATTACTCACTACTTAAAAGTAGTTGTAGAATATTATATACGTAAATGATTATATGTATATTTTTCAATAATGACTTTTTCGAATAACAAAAATATATTATTGCTTCCAACGAGACAGTTATTTCATAAAAAGTATATAAGTACAATTTCCTCTACAGCATGTGTGAGTACTGCTTTTATCATTTTGTTGTAAATTATTTTAATTTGCAATGAATAATATATATGTGTTAAAACCTCTAATATTTCATTTCCAAATTTAATAGCTTTGTCCAAGTTTACTTTTCTATTGCGAAAATTAAATTAAATACTAGCTTTTAAAATTCAACGTATTGTGTTCATCGAACAAATTATATTGTTGTTGCTAATCCCACCTAATCAGCTGTGCCCCATCGAGGCCCAAGAAATTCATTGTGGAAAGAGGCCAGTTTTAACACCTGTCGTTAACCGTAGTCTTGAGTACCATGCAAGTAACAGTACGATTTGTCTCAGTTCCACCCCAATTTTGAGGAAGAATCCCCTGGAGGGAGATTACCCCCCCCCATGGTTCCTCCCATCATTTTTCTCCTTCTTGAACAAACTATAAATTATATTAAAAATAATTTAGATTATTCTTGAAAAGAAAAACTGAATTTTTACACCTTGATAAAACAATGCATGCCAAATTATTTTAGAATCCAAATTAAAAAGTGAAACATTTTGAAATCAAATTATCGTAAAATATTAAATGTAACTCAATGAAAAAATACAGGCAATTAAAAACAACTAAAACTGTTTGGCAACATTTTTTATTTATTTTAGAACTAAAAATATTACAATTAAATGGCTATCTTTAGAATAATATTGCAATGCACATAAAATTCTCATACAGTGCAAAAACATTCCTTCCTTCTTAATATATTACTAGCTTTTCCTCCCTCGATTCCTACTTTACCCGTCGTGGGCTTGGTTTTCTTTTGTGAAGTCTATTCCTTCTTGTCCAACTGTTCATATATTCTTGGTTTTAATTCTTACCCATATCTGTTTTTCTTGCTAAAGTATATTTTCTCGTCTATCAAAAATGATACATAAAAAAACTATAGAAAAAAAATGATATAATGAAATTCAGTATACAGCACAATCGAAAGTATATTTTTTTTCTTTCGATCTATTGTATTATTTTATTACACAGAAACTTTCATTACAAAACACTTACTTCTAACACATACATAAAACATAAAATGATAAAAAAATAAATAAAATATTATCTATACATGATAATTTTTAATAATAATAATATACAAATAAAAGGAAAACACATAAAAAGTTCGAAAGTATATTTTTTTCTTTCGATTTTACGTAGAAATACTTTATTACAGAGTTCTAAATTTTCTTAACTAAATTATTAAGTCATAAAAATTAAAGGGTTACAAAACACGCATTTGAAATAAATTAAAAAATTTCAAAAATTAAAGTTTTAAATATCTTTTTTTCTACTTAGGAATTGACCCCATCTTCATAAACTTGCTGTTTTAACTTGAACACTTTCAAACTTTCCACTCTTATTCTGTTATTATGATTATTCTTTAAGAAGGAGGGAGGAAATAAAATTTCATTCAGATTGAAATAAAAAGAAAGTTTTGTAGAATTTACAATCGAATATAATCTATAAAGAAATGATTTCAAACTTTAATAAATATAAGCAAAACCTTTCGCAACTAAATATATAAATGCTATCAAATGTCAAGTTTCTTCTTACAATAATCAAATATAGTTAATTTTTGTTAATTATTGTTCATTGATACTGTAAGAAATTCTTTGTTGAATCATACTAAGGCTCTTTGTTACTGAAACAAAACTGTTAAAAATTTATTTTATTGTTATTTATCTCATTTGTTGATGTGTATTGTTATGATTTCAACTGCATGTAATTTATACAAAACTGGTATGAAATTAAAATAGTTGGCACTTACGTATTATCGAAACAATCGCCAGCCTTATTGATAACTCTCTAAGTTGGCAAAATGTTCAATTAGTTTAGTAATGTTATAAATTATTATTACACGATTTCGGAATGAGAATTCATAGTTTATACCAGAAATATAATTACTTTCATTTACATTTTAAAGCGAAAGGAAATACATCGATACCGGAAAGGTAAGAATAATCAAAAAATTATTATATTAGATAGGAAAGAAAAATTTTTAACTTATAATTTATTCTCCTTTCAATTAAACTATTCCTTTAAAAAAATCTGGAATGAATGCAAGAAGAAGAAGCAATGAAAAGGTAGTTCTGAACAAAAAGCAAATGTATTATGAATGAGAGCTAGAAAATTTAAATCATGGTCTATTGTTTTAAATGCTCTTCTGCTTTGTAATATTTTAATACTTATTTACGAGCTTTGTTCAGAATGCCCTTGATTTATATAATGTACGGTAATATTATTCACAAACTAGATGATCCCAATTATTTAAATCAATCGATCAAATCTTTAGTTACTTGAGGGCCAATCAAATTTAAGTACAGAAAGTGAAGCCCAGAGACTTAAAGGAATAAAACGAATTACAAGTAACTCACTAGTTTAATATATCACTATATTTAATGTCGGGAAATCAATGTAAAGATTGCTTCTGCTTATTTGACACAAGTTTTTCAATGTTCAGTGCAAGTGCAGTTGTTACTTATGCCGTCTGATCTACAGCATCATCAGATCAAGGACCACGAAATTCATCGAGGCAAGGGGCTAGTTGTACGCCTGTCATTAGCCATAGCATTGGGCACTATACATGTGACAGTCTTGTTTTGCTCGATTCCACCCCAATTGTGAGGGAGAACGCTCTGGGGGTGGTCAGAGGACTTCCACTTCTCTTTCGCTTGAACCAACCTCATGAAAGGACATGCGGCTCGATGGCTATTTAGAGTACCCCCATGCCGCAAAGGCAGTATACAGTTACAAGCATCCATTCCTTCGCCGGGACTCGAATCCAAGCCCTACGGCATCGCGGTCAGTGTCACTAACCACTATACTGAATGATCGACTCATCAGTGTAAGTTCAATAATGTAATCTCAGGTTCAATGTTAGTAACAAGTACTTTCAGTGCTAGTCCTTGTTTTCATTTAATTTGTTTGAGAGAAGAAAAAGCATTTTCACGCACATTATTGCCAAACAGCGATAGCATTTGCAAAGAGAATTTAGGTAATTTGGGGAAAAGACCTTTAGAAAAATCAGTTTGCAGAACATCATAGAGACATTTCGCTTTTCAGTCAAGTAAATTTGTGGGTCTTCCTGAAGGTAAAAAATTTCCCTTTTGAAGTCGTAAATCACCTCATTTTTTTTAATCTTCATTGGGGCATTGAACAGTGCAAAATTTGGGTTTAGGTTGTCAAAATCCTGGAATTGATTCCGGATTTTTAAAAAAAAATTGACATCGATTATTATTTTATGAAACATACCAAATTTTTATCATTTCCCTTTTCTTCTTTCAATTAACAAGGTAAAAAGTGTGCTGCATTATTTGTCTTTAGTTTAATTGCAATACATCAAGTGTGTATGTGTTCTCTTACGGAAACCTTCTCAATAGGTCAATAAAATTAGGTTTTATATATTTTTTGCCTTGTACTTTTAGGCTAAAAAGTGCTTTTCAAACTTTCAATATTGGTGACCCAATTTGCAGTCATAATTTTCACACACACATTGCGCCTCTCCCCACTATGATAATGCATTGAATGCATGTGGGACGGCGTCTAGGGGAAGGTTCAAATTTAATGTTAAATGATCACAGAGAGTTAAAATGACCTAATTTATTAAAACACAACCAAAACATTTAACTATTTACAAGGGGATTCAAATAATTAACTCAAGAGCAATTTTACTTCCGAGATAGCCCCATACTAATTCAGAAAACACGTCTTCATTCTCAAAAAACGAGGAGACAGATTCCATCCGACCTACCTTCGTGCAATCTTTGGTGCAACTCTCAGTTTTTCTGCCACATCATAGACATATGACATCACTGTATCGCGAAGCGAAGATTCACGTGGTTTCCATTAGTGGCGCCATCTCCTACAATTCAAATAAAAATCAAAAGAAATAAAAAAACTTGCATCCCTTTCCTACATGCATTAATAGTGAAAGTTGATGCTAAAGAAACAATTCGCCTTTAATTATAAACCATACAAATGATCAATATAAGTGTTGAGTTTTGTGGTTTTGTTACTCTTTACTTAATAAATATTTTGAGTTAGTTTTAAATAATAGGACACGTATTCCCTATTTTTTATATTTCAGAATGTATTTTGTTTTGCTTCCTCAGTAGATTTACAATTTTTTAAATTATCTTTTGTTTTCGACTTTTCGATATGCTCGCGCCCTCCACGTAGGCTCATCAGGCTCCCCTAGGGAGTGCACCCCACAGTTTGAGAAATATTGTCATAAGTTTTTATGATTGACTCCAATATCACGGCAATAAATATCAATTGATTTAATAATGATTTACTTGTCAGACCTAAAGATGTGCTTATCTCTTTCTGTATACATTGGTTTCAAAAACTCCTTAATAAGACTGCCGTGTTTATTACCTGCATTACTTCTCTATATTTCCTCTTCCACTTAGTCTCATAATTTTATACGTTATTAGATATTTTTTGTTTTTTTAAATTCAATAAATATTTCTAGTGAAGAAGATTCAAGGAATTCATCAACATCACGAAATCTTCACTTCGAAATATGACTAATTAAAAATATTTTTCATTGTTCTGCTTCCTAGATATTGTTCCTTTCGAATTTATTTTAATGCTAATTATTTTTTAGAATACAGGGTATATCACTACAACGGTTACAAACGTTCAGGGCAGATATAATACATCTATCCGATGGGAGATCACATATTTCTGTTCGAATTAATTGAGACAAATGGTAAAAAAATTTTTTTTTTAATTCCAAGCTTTTAATCATTACATACCTTAAGTAGACAGAAAAATATCTATATTAGTACGAAGTATGTAATCCTGTAGCATAAATTACCTCATCAACTCGTCTTGGTATTGATTCCACTAATGCAGCACACATGTTCTTAATTTTGTCCTCGTGGAACAACACTTGTATAGCACTATTTATCATTTGTTCTGCTTTCGCAATTCATCTTAGCAGAACGATTCTTGAGAATATGTAATAAATAATCAATAGTATTTAGGTCTGTTAAATTACAAGGCCAATTGAACCCTTTTATTTTATTTTATCGCACAACAAACTAGACCAAAAGCTAATTGTGACAAGATGCCTCATCATGTTGAAATGTTCCATCAAATATTTCCATCGATGAAACAATTCTACTGCGTAATATGTCTATGTATTTGACATAATTCATCATGCTTTTAAAAGGAACTAAGATTCCAGTGCGATTTGTTGTGAAAAATATTTGTTTGGAAGGGTGTTTTGTAGTCTGTTCGATATGATCTGGCAGTAGTTTGAAATTCAGTACGCTTAACCACACTTGATTTGTATTTCTGCAAAAATAAATGTCTTTTTGATAACAATTACCTTCTTCTAGTCGTTAAAAATCCAGGATCAATATTTGTAGTCCATACAAAACATTTTTTCATTGTTTTCTGAGTTAGAAATTGCTTTTTCCTCGGTCTTGATGCCTTACGTCTAACATCTAGTACCATTTTCTGTAAAGTTGAGTTACCCACCTCTCAACACCATATTCCAAAAAATCCCTGCGAAGGTCTGTGCTAGTCTTATTTTGATTTATTTTCTATTGCTTATCAGAATTTTATCAGTTCTTGAAGTAATTTTCCGTTTGAGCCCCCATCTTCCTTTTCTTTTTGAAGACAATCATCAGACATCATATAATGTTTTTAATTATTTTTTTAAATACTTGATTTGCCCACACCAACTATTGTAGTTATATATCTCACTACTATAGAAGTGTGTTCATTAAGAGCGATTATTTTAGAACGCTTCCTCGGAGTAATACCCATCTCTTAACAAGCAAAACTAACATGTGTTACGCAAAATTACAACTACCAGCTACCGCACTGAGAGGCTTTCAAATAAAGTACTGATGTTCTAAAAACAATCAAACGGTTAAATTATAAGCAATGCCAATTAGTCACTTTACTTCTGGGTATATATATCCGGTCTGATGTGGTTCGGGGCATAACTGGTAATCTTATACCAACTCAGACATGGAAAAAATGTTTCTCTCAATATATCTAAAAGAAAGAAAAAAAACTAAGAATGAGAACACTAAAGCATGGCTTTGATCGTTATCAAAGTAGGTGTTCGAATTTACGACACCGAACTATAATGCAGGATACATTTAAGATCAAATGTCCCTGAAAATACCACGCGTGCCCCTGATTTTCCTGCAACTGTATGCCATAATGTCATCAGCACTGTTAACGGGAGTTTTGTAGAACAAGGATTTGACGTATCTATCCCATAAGAAGTTATTAAGGCAAGTGAGATCTGGTGATTGAGCGGGCTAAAGCATGGACTAGCAATGCTTCGGTTCATGTAGCGCCATATATCGCTTAAACCAGGCAAAGACTTCGCATCATTTTTACTGTGCGAAGAACAATAAACACATATTTTCTGTTCTTGACCTGTCTTTGATACGTTTTGAGTCGTCACAACGGCACAAGAAAAGCTCTTTTCCGACCATGCATAATTGTGTGGTTTCTCAACGTCTAGGTGTACTCTATCTGTCCTGAGAATTTGAAACCACTTTACAGACACACCCTGCATTTAGGTTGTCTCCAAATTCATACACAACTTCCCCTTTCCGTTGAAACAATTTAACCTTGTGCTTCCCCATTTTCGCCACCAAAATTCAGAAATAACGAGTTTTAAGTTTAAAAAATTGTTTGTATGGAAGTTAGCGTGTGATAGGTAAATAAATTTAATGCTAAATTAATAAAATTTATTTATTTGTATATATAATTCTATATATGCTGTATTGGGAAAATAGCATCCTTAAGCTTTTCACCCCTTCTTATCAAACAGACCACAAAGTTTGGTAACCGCAGCTTAGTGTTACATACATTGACATATAAGTTTAAATAACCCCACTTTTGAGCAAATATATCTTAATTTACGCGTAATTAGTAAATTATTCCTACTTATTCAAAATTGTTGACTGAAAAGTACGAATTTCGCCCAGAAATCACTTACCTGACATCCACATCTCTATGGTTGGAAGAGTATAAAACCCAAACTTTCCGATATCTGGAAAAGTATATCATTGTTTTACGTTCACCACGTTTTACTGAATAAGAGTAACGTCTTAAGGGGGGGGGACTGTCGAATACTATCAATTAACAACGTCAACAAAACATGGAAATATTTTCTAAGTAATAACAATGTCAGCAGTAGCAAAAGCTTACATTCTCAAGTATTTATTCAGAGTGAAGAAAGAAGCTATTTATGGAGAGAAGTAAATTCTAGTAGGATTCAGAAGCTTCCGTACTGAGTCTATTACAGGAGGAATTTTTGCAGCTGAGCGATTACAACAACATTTCTGTGCTATTGCATTCTTCCCCTTTTCTAAAAAAGTTTGTTCCAAACCACTTCAGTGGGTCGCCATGGCAACGTCTTTTGAAGGAGGATGTATTTAGTCATTGGGCGATTGAAAGAAATTGCGCTTGTTAAACGGATAATGGATATAAAATATTGTGTTCGTTTGGAAAAAAAATGCCATGGAGACTTCCAATATTTTGAAGCAGGTGTAAGGCTGTGATACATTATCATGAACGCAAGCTGTTGAGTGGTATCTATGTTTCATAGAAGGCAGGGAAAGGGTTACATATGACAAACACTCTAAGGGCTCCACAGATTTCCCGCACCGTTGATAGCAAAGAAAAGATTTCTGCTGCAGTACCTAAGAACAGACTTCAAACAATAGCAGAATCAGTTGGGATATCCTCGACTGCATGTCAATGGATACTATCTAAGGATCTTGTTATGCATAGGGTGTGTCAACATATCGTTCCCCACAATTTACCTCTAATAGGGTAAATTAAGAGCAATCTGCAGATGAAGTTTAAAGTGCATCGCAGGTTAAATTGAAAGACATGGCTAAAAATGGATTCCGGAAATCTTTCGATCTTTACATGCAATGGCAAAAGAGTGTCGTTACTCATGTATCTTATTTTGAAGGAGGGTGTGTTTCAAAGGTATCATTGATAGTATTTTTAAAGTTATAGACTCAATCTGAGCACTTTTGAATCCTACTACGCAAAATAACGAAATAGATGCATTTGACTACAAAAAATGAGACTCAGAATTGTATTTCTTCCCTTAAATAATGAAAATATGGCTTATATATATATATATATATATATATGAATATAGTGACCAAATAAATTCCATTACCTCCATACTGGCATGATATGATACCAGAATTATGAATGTCTTCTGAGCAGAACAGGATAGAGATTCTTACACAGTTTGAGATGCATTTAAATTTAATGAAATGGCTATTTTCTTGAAAGGGTATTGAGAATTCCGGTGTTTCCATTATGTAATATGCCTTCAACCTGGATTATGCAGAGTCCTACGGCAGGGGTCGGCAAACTTTCAGAAAGAAGAGCCAGGTTGTAAGTGAAACAAGATAACTCAAGTGTCAAAGAGCCATTTTTACCAAGAGCCACAACATAACATGCGAAGGAAGGGAAGGGGAAACTCCGGTAGCAATTACGATCAAGAGACTGTTGTGTTCCAATTAATCATTTTTGTAATATTTAGATAAAGCTTTACTCTAAGTTACATTTTCCATTCTTTTCAATACTAAGGAGTATCGAAGGCATTTTTGTATTTCTGTTGTTCAAAGCTCGAACAAACTTTGACAAAATATCATAATGTTGTGGAATAAATTTTTAAGCGTCGTGTGAAAATGTGCTTCTACTAATAATACAGTAAAAAGATTATTCTAAAATTTCATTTTCACAGTAGTAATTAAAACTTTGATTGCTCCTGCAAATAAAAGCAATTTCAATCATTTTTTATTAATCATTAAGTTCGTCACAACATACGAAATGCGTTTTTCTCATCCCCGTTTGACATTTTTTCAAACATTTTTACATTTTATGCAGTGATATCAATGCAAAGTAGAATTAGCAGCCCTAACAAAAAAAACTATTTTAGGTCTCAAGAATTCACAAAGCATTTTTAAACTTAATTTTCAACCTGAATAAAAAAGCATTAGAAAATTTTAATATCAAAAGCAATATTTTTAAAAAAATTGTCTTTGCATAAATCATCTATAACGTGGTGGTCTACTTTAATCATTAATTTAACAAAAATTCTTCTAAGGAGAGAAAGAAAGAATTCTGCGAATCGACAGTGTTTGAAAACCACTGCATTATGTGATTCCACGCCATTCACTATTTGAAAATGCAGGGCGCGTTAGAAAGTGGCTACTCTGCCGAAATTTATTTTCTCCTCGGATGTCCCGATGAAACCGGAAAGAAAATTGCTTGTATTAAATTTCATTGAAAACAATAGAAAGTTTCTGGAAACAATCGGTTATTTTCGACTAGACAAGAATTGAAAGAGCGAGTATAGACACAAATCTTATTTGAAAAAAGTTTAGAAAACTGTGATGGGAATATCAAAGAAAAAAACATGTACGATTATTTAAAAATCTTTAAATTCTTATCTTAAAAAACCGCTATTATAATATACCAGAGCAATAGACTAAAAGTATGTATCAGTAAATACAAGCGAAATTTTAAGTTAATTCTGAACTTTTTATACAGGCCATGTTTATACATGCAAACCCACAAATTGCCGGCGAATTGTGGTTTAGCTGAAAAGCCAGCTTTTCGCTGGTAATTTTTTCAGCCCGTTTACTTGAGAATCTGGTTATTAGTTGATAGATTCACATGACTATACAATGGTTAAGAAAACATTAAAAGTCAACTATAATAAACGTCATTGCCATGGCAACCACATTACCAAACGATAGAAACATCAAGGTTGTAATGTTATCACCTATCTTGGAGAACATAAGCAACAACTTGGCGTGTAACATTCCTAAATCAAATTATCAACGAAAAGATCCCGCGTCAAAGTTTTTATTTTGCTACGAATTGTGGAGTTGTCCAAACATATCCAACTTTCTTAAATTCATCACAAATTTTTTTTGTACACTTCCGAATCTCAGACAGTTTCATTATATTTTTGTTGTATTTTTTGTTTCCCCAGATGTTAATTAAAGCTCTTATTTCTTCAGTGGACCAACGTGCACAATCAATAGCACCAGCCATCTTTGAAAAAAAAATGAATTTTTGTCACAATGCATCATGGGAAAATTGAATAACGAATTTACTTTTCTCAGCATTTACCCACCTCCAAAGTGGGTACAAAAATCAAATCTGCACTTCAAACTGGTATAATACCAGCTCACCGTGTAAACGGGTCTAGAGAGGATCAATACTAGTATTTTGCCTTTCAATTTTAATCCATATAAACGAGGCTATAGTGAGCTCTGTGAATTACAAATAAACATCATTATTCCAACGAAAAAATACCGCCGAGTGTCGAGTGATTGCATCGCGTATTATTCAACATATAAATATTCGAGCAAAATATGATACTGAGAGTGAGCTATGAATACCTGTGAGTTTAGACAACAAAAATATTATTTTTTAATTCAATACTATCATTCTTAACTAACATTTTCTAGAATGTATGCAATCAAGATATCTTCAATTTTATCAAATAAACGAGCATTTCTAATTTTCAGCAACTCTTTAGTTAATAAAAATTGAAAAATTAGAAATGTTATATAACACCTAATTCATTTTCAGTAGACTCATTTCGGTAACAGCTTAATATCAGATGAAAATCGGCTAGGGATTCCGAAGTAATTTAAATGTAGACACAGTATATCTGTTGGATTTTTGAGTTTTTTTGTTACCTCCCACAATAAAGGAACACGAGGGCTATTGACAACATACATCGTAATTTTGAATTTTGATGGAATAACGAGGACTACACCTGGGATTTCACACCTTTTCCAACTTAAACATCACGCAAACGGGAGGGCTTTGAGCCTCGACACAGATTTAACGTGTATCAGCCTTTTTACTTGGATTCAAACTCATAAGACGCCGGCCATGAGAACATTACCATACCATTAGATTTCCACGGCTACTCTCTCTCTAAAAATATATAGCAGAAAAAGAAACACACATAAACTCATCACGCGGTCTCCAGAAAAATTAGACGCACTAATTTGAAATTCAGCAGACATTTTTCTTTTGTTGAGTAAAGATGCGTTAAGAATGAGGTTTGCGTTAATCGAATCTCAAAGGGGGTTAGGGGAGCGCAAAAGTTGAATATACTTACGTTTTAAAGACTCGAATCATATCCTTTTTAAATCAAGATGTAAGAGACGTATTACTGTTTTTGAATACATTCGGAAGCTTAATAACAAGTTTAAAAACAACACATAAGCACACATCATCATGAAAGACCCAGTAATGTCGAAGTGTTATGTGTGTGACTAGTATGCTTATATAAAATTATATAAAAATTTCATACAACGGTGATGTTGTTTTCTGCGATATTATTTTATTCAATGAGATATATTAACTAATTATATCACAATCAAATTGTGCTCTAAAGTTATTTTATTTCCATTTTCAAGCATTTAAATCATAGGTTCTCAACGTGGACGATAACGTCCCCTTGTGAGCGTTTGCAGCTTTCAGGGGGGCAGTGAATGACCCAGAGAAATTTAGGGGGCTTTGAGATACCCCGGAGGGGATTGGGCAGATTAACAAAATATAGCCAAAAAAGAAGAAAAAACTAAAATAACGTGTTGATTATGTACTAACAAAAGTAAACTTTAATACTGTTAATATGTTGATTGTATGTATTTAAATTATTTCTATATCACATGTATGAAAATTCACATATTTCGGTAATTCGGGAAGTGGATGAAAAACTTAAAGATAACATTACATTGAGACCTACATTTAATTGAATGACATAGTACATTTTAATTTCTATGGTGCACGTGTTGTCTTTGTGAGCAGGGAAAAATATTTCGTCCACTGCAATTACGCATATTATGTAAGAAACATAAATACGTTAACCAGGAATTAACGTGTGTTTCTTTAAAGGCTGAAACTGTCCATTTATATTTATTTGCAAAGCAATAGTTTATTATGAATTATTTCGTATCCTCCAAACCCATGCCTATCTTTATAACAGGTAAACTAAGACTTTTATTCCAGTCTTTTAAAGGGAGAAGAAATTTAGTAGTGCGCTTTTCAATTCCAACAATATCAAATTTATGACTGAAATATATAATATTACACATGCAATAGCTATTTCAGATTCTCAAGTAAAAAAAAATTGGAGTTTAAATTAAATTAAAAAATATATTCTATTAGTAATTGAATATTTTTAAAAAATATAACTCTTGTTTTCCTCATTATTATGTACACTCTTATTTCTCTAGAGTTGGAGGGGGAGGTATCGAAATATTTACTAGAATATGGGGCGCCATTTCAAAAAAGGTTGGGAACCTATGATTTAAATTAATGATTATAGAGTGTGATAATGATTTAAATTTGTCAATCTGAGTCATATTATATAGCTAAGCAAGTAATTTAGTATGTCTTAATGATAGAGAGATAAAATACGTTTGAATACCTAACGTAAGGGGATTATAAATAGCAAAATACAGTAATAGCTGCAATAGAAATACGAAAACTGTTAAAAACTTGAGGTATAATTGAAGTTCTTTAAAAAAATATTTGAGATAAAATCCTGAATGTTTGAAAGTTTTTGTTTCTAAGAAAAACTATAAAAAAATTCCAATACATGAATATTAAGGCAATTAGGACAACATACATATTAAAAAATTAATTTTTCAATTTTAGTATTAAAAAATGTTATTTTTTTTAAATCTAAAATTATGTAACACTAATAAAAATCGTTGATATAAAAGAATCTTAAAATAAGAAAAAAAAATAATTGACAAAAATATAAGCAAACGTTTACAAATGTTTAGTTTTTTGATTATTCATCAAAAGCGTATTTTTTTGCTTTATGTTCACTTTAAAAAAACAAAAATTAATCCACTATAAGGATCCAAATGTTTTACAGTTCTATACAAGATATTTGTTCATACATTGAAACTTTTTTTAGTTGAAATAGTACATAGTTTATTTAAAAAATAGTTTTATGTACGAAAGGAAAAACAAAAATTTTCAAAATAACAAAATTTAACAAGATTTTTAATGAAACAATCTTAATATTTTACTAAAAAAGAAGTTCACTATATTTTGTGTATTGTTTTATATATGTTCTAAACGTATTTTACATATTTAAGAGAAACTTTTTTAAAAAAATAGTACCAAAACATAAGCATGTATTATGAAATCTCAAAAATTATGCCCGTCTTTAATTAAACAGAAAAAGAATTCTTTTTGACTAAAACTTATTTTTGTATTTCTATAGAATGATTAAAATACATTTAAAAATTTGACCTATATTGTAAATTTTTAAGGATATATGTCCCATATGCAAGGCGTTTTAATTCTGGCATTTTGCTTTTTCGAGCATGTTCTGGTAACGGACTCGTGGACGGCGTGTCATGAGTCCGAGACTAGTATAACTGAAGCCCCGTTGTCTTCTAGAAGGATGCACGTAAATTCTGTCAAAAACTCATACAGAACAATATTATTAGGGAAGCAATTATTGGCCTTCGTATTAGCTGCCCTTATAATATTGCTCTGTATGAGAATGATTTACCGCCTCTTTCTGTGAGAAGTAAGAGACTGGTAAAATATTACAATAAGTTATATAGCTACAATGCTCAGCACAGAACTTCTGACCATCTCCACTCTTGAATCAATAACAGGTGATTAAAGAAACAAAGCCACATTTTCTTTGGCAGTTTATATGAGCATGTTTGAACCTCACTTATTAAAGCCATTTTCCCATTTTAAGTTCGAATCTGATCGAATACATTTGCAGACTCAGCTAATAATCAGGGTGTGTAAAAGGTCTGATATACCAGAATTTACAAGACAGGTTGCTCTAGAGACAATTGATGGCATCCCTCATACGGCATTAAAAATCTATAGTGATGGCAGCATGGGCGACGGTTGTATTTCTGGAAGCGGCGTGTACATTGAGACACCTGATAGCACATTTGACATCAAGATTAGGAATATTAACTACTGTTCTGTTTTTAGATCTGAACTTATTGCAATTTATAAGGTATTACAATTTATTGACACTGCTTCTGACTTTGTCTTCAGGGACATTTGGATTTTAACAGACTGCCGTGCTTCTATACAACAGCTTTCTCGTTGGACAACTGTTGGGGATATGACAAGTCAAAATTTTCTGGATGTTGTGGTTCGACTTTCTTCTAGACACTGTTTATACTTTCAATGAATCCCTTCCCATATTGGATTGAATGGTAATGAGATAGCCGATAGTTTGGCCAAGTATACCACTGCTGAAACTTTGCTGGGTGACACTTGTCTTACTTTTTCTGAACTCTCCTCTATTAAAAGGATCGAATTAAATGCATTTTGGAGAATACCCCCCTTCTCACCCTTGGTATTTTGGGGGAAAAACCTCGTTGGTGTCACTAACTTAATACCCCTAGGTATCAATAGATAGCTCGGTCACGCTTTTTGAGTGGCCACATCAAGTCTCTGACTTTTCAACAGGGCCGGAAAATCTTTCCAGAAAATCATAGGTGCGAGGCTGATCAGGCCTCTCCCAGCCATATTCTGAATTGTTTGAGTTTTTCGTATGACGAGGTTTTAGGAAATCCTATCTTATTTCTGAATTTTTTGGAGATTTTTGGTTTTATGGAGATGGTGTAGCTGAGCTACAACATCTGGGATAACAATCAAGAACAACAGCAACAAAAGCTCAAACGTCCTTTGGATGGTGTAGTGCTGTAGTTTTTAGAGGAATGTTCCAACTCAGGTGCCCTCCTCGCCACTTGACCTTGTTTCAAAATTATGAGGCCCGTCTCCAAAAGCCCTCGAATTGCTAAACAGTGAGGCGTTAATATTCATTCACTCACTCACTCAAGCGTGTCCTCGTACCCTTAAATTAGAAACTTTATCTTAACCCTTGGAAACTTTAACTTTAAAAAGAGAAGTTCTACTATCATTTCATATGCATATATAAACAAATTATATTCCCTATAATAAAAATACTATTTACTGAAGTTATGGCATAAAACAAACCACTATTAAATAAATTTTTACATTTAAAATATTCTTTAAATTTATTCATTTAGAAATTTATAAACCTTTGATTATTTATCATTTGTTTTAAGTTAGAACTTGCAAAATATGAGCAAAGATGGTTTATTTCTGAGTCAGCTAAATTCATTTATTCGTGTATTTAAACAAAGCGCTCCTCCCCTTTTTTTTATCTTGATATAGATAACCATTCCCCTCACATTTGAACTTTTCCAGAACTAAATCTCAATATGCAGTCAGTATATTAAATTCCTAATTAAAATGTTGTCTTAAGCTGTCAGAGTACTTCGATCGTTGCAAAAAAAAAGGTTCAAATATAAATTAATTACGAATTTTTTTTAAATCGCATTTTTGGACTTGGAAATGATAAAATATTTTTCAATTTTTGGATATATGCTCTAAAATAAAAATACCTCCGTTCTGAATATAGACAGAAAAAAATCTCCTACTGTGGATAATTGTACACATAAGTGAATGTGTGTTGAATATTTTGAATTCCTTTCTAATTCCTTTTGATCTCTTGAACAAAAGGAATTAGAAGTGAATTCAAAATATTTACGAATGAGGGATTAACTTTTTTGTCTTTCATGAAGTTTATTTACGTTTAGCATAATTCCTGGTATTAACCAGGAACCGTAATAAATCATTCGGTGTTGTATAATCAAATGATTACGCAGAATTTAATTAAAGTTTCATCTGTTGAATTATTCATTTGTTATATTTCTGAGTCTATATTCAGCTGCTGTGAGCTAGGATTTTAGTTAGGACTGACATTTTTATTGCAAATTTGGCTCAAAATTTTGACGCTTTTGACTTTCGATTCATTAAATCAGACTCATTAATCTACACAAAAATATTCTTGATGTTTACAGTTGTTTAGATGTGTGATGCATATAACAAACCTTTTTTTAAGTCCGTTGTGAAGGATTATTTGAATCTAACTATATTTTGAAGGCTTTAAATAATTTAAACGGAATTTTAAGAAAGATGAAATAAATATTCTCTTTATGAGTAGATAAACAAATGGGATTGATTTAAGTGGTAGAATAAGATGTAAGATAATTAAAAACATTTTTACAACAATTCTGTATGAGGATTTTTTAATTTATCGTTCTAGTTGGTATATCCGTTCTTCGCACGGTTGAATCAAAAAATTAAACAATACAATCTGAAGGATAAATAACTTTTGATGAGTTCATTTTACGTGAATTGCAAATTAAATTAAAAAAAGCCTTTTGCATACCTCGGCTTACCTAATATAAACCATATTTTTTAAATATTATGTCTGTAGATCCATAATAGCTGATAAAAGGATTTTTTTATTTATAACAACCCGTAGCTCTCTTGTGGGTCAATTTTTGAAAACACCTTCCTAAAATTATATCTGGATGTGTATTACATTAATATATTACTTTCCATATATATTGTATTTATTTTATGTTAAAATTTTAATATTCGCTAGCACAACTCCGTTCCTTACATTATAATGACGATTCAATAGAAGCACAGCGAAATTTTGGTGATAGATCCAAGTTTTGCATTATTTGGCGATCGAGTGAATGCTGCAGATGATATGCTATAGCACCACCTGGTGGGGAGCTGCATCAAAGAGGATAGCACAAAAACCTTCTCCACATAAAAATACATATATATACGAATTTTCATAGTGATCGGTTGAACGGTGTTTGAGTGAAGGGAGGTTATATATACAAACATCCATTTGTATATATATAGATAAATAACATTATCATTTTTAATCACTATATAAGTTTTTGAAATGACAAATATTCTATAACACAAAGCTCTTCAATTTGGGTTCCACAGATCCCAAATGTTTCCTGGAACTTTGACAGATGTTTAGCCGACTATTTGTGTATAATCAAAACACAAAAATTTAAGTAAAATTTTAGTTTTTTTAAAAGGTCAAATTTTTGAAGGCAGTTTTCTCGTAAAATAAATATAAATAAACTTTTTCAGAAATAAAATAAGGTACTGAATTTCATTAATGTCACGTTCCTCAAGCATTGATGGATAAATCAGAAGGCTTCCCAATGAAGGAGAAGGAACAACTTGTTGACATCTCATTATCACGACGTTTCAGTCTAAATTTAATCTGGGACAGCTGAGTTTTTGATTACAATCAATAAATGATACTTTACTCTTCACAGTATATAGCATAGGTTAAAATTTACATAAGATTCCCAGTTTCATAACTGTGTGTTTTTCTAGGAGGGTGAGAGTCAGAGAATACGTTTCATCTGTCAACTGTGGTCAGAGTTGTGTATGAAAGTTAAAACATAGAATAATACATTAAAGATAAAATATAACTTTATTTTTCCACATAAGTAACAAATACATTGGAACTTTTGTCATACCGCTTGATAAGCCTCAAAAAGCCCTCCAGGAAAAAAACGTAGTTTTGCATACGGAAGAAGCGTATAATGACTAGTTTGACTTCAGCGTTGCTTCCAACGCGTCTTCAGGCGAGATTCATCTTCAAAGCCGGAAACAGATGAAAATCACTTGGTGCGAGATCAGGACTGTATGCCGGATGGTATACGCGCTCCCAACCAAAAGTTGCAATAAGGTTTTGCATTGCCGTCGACGAGTGTGGTCTCACATTGTCATCCAACAATAGAACGCCAGATTTAAGAAGCCCAGGCAGCTTTTTCCGAATCGCCTCTTTGTTTTTCGACAAGGAGTCACAATCCTCAGAAGTAAACGCTTCTTTCATATGCAAAACCCTGAGTTTTCCTGCAGGGTTTTTTAAGCTTACTAAGCGGTATGACAAATTTCTGTTAAAGGGTTATTTTTTCTAATCTTTTGAAAACAGTTCATTAATATAATCTCCCTATATGTGAGAAAAAAATAATCTTTGAAGAAAAACTGATAAATATTTTTCAATTATAAAGCGCATTGAGTTTTTGCTACTATAAATAGCTAATACGTTTAAAATATGGTTTAAGACTTTGAAGGGTATCTGGAACTGTCAAATGTCTCTCTTTCGATGCTTATTTAATTCAAATAACAATGAATATTAGCTTGCTAAAATTAACGTTTCCATATGAAGTCTTCTTCGTAGTAATTTACCTCGTGGGAATAATCAACATTAAATGAAACATAATTATGATACATTGAATCTTCCACATAATTCAATATGCGTAAATTATTTTGTATCGCCTTTGGAATTTGTCTCGCTTAATTAAACATCGAAAACTTCAAAAATTAGGGAAAAATCTTTCTTTTAAATGAATAATATTTTCATTAAAATGGGGTATTAGTTTTATTAAACGATGAATCATGCTGCATTTGCAGTTTTGATTAAAATCTCGTTAATTTGTTAAGATATTAATAATATCATTTTTGACAAAACTTTCATTCTTATTATTAACTCTTTTAAGACTATTTAGACATGTTAAATTCCATGGAAAATGTGAGTTTTAATTAATAGTGAATTTATGTTTCAATAGAAATGTATCAAAGAAATATCTTTCTATGATATATCAATATAAATTGCTTTTCCAATATACAAAATGGTTTTCATACTAATATGAAACATTCATGTTAAAATAAATATGCATAATTTATGATTTTTTTCTTCTTGCTTTGATTGTAATAAGCTAATTTTTTTTTCAAAAGTCATTCATATCCTGTATTTCTATAAATTACTTTCTATTTATAATTTTGAATGAATTAAAAAATTACTTTATTAAAGTGAGCAAGAAAGTCGTTATTGTTTTGAGAAATAAGATCATTTACTTTAAATAGAGCTTCAAAGACTTCTTTTTTCTAACCAAAGAAATAAATTTAAAAAGCCAATATGCTAAAAGAAACCTCTCAAGCTTGATTCCCTATTATATTTTTTTGAGAATAATTCTAAATATAGGTAGATTAAAAATATATCTATTTTTTACATTAAAATATTTTTTTTTCCGATTAAATGTTTTCTGTTTTCTTTAAAATACGAATTCGTTACCTTTTTTCCATATTTCTGTTTCCAAGAAGGAAAAATTAATAGATGAGTTCATTAACATGAAATGTTTATGGCGATAGAAATAAAAATACGTCAATATATAATCTATAGAGATCTATAACTAGTAGAAACATTGGCAATTTTTAGCATTGAGTAATTCTAATCTAATTTAGATATAAAAAATCAAAAATAAGTCATGAGTATCCTACAAGTAATGCTATTCGAAGCAGTTTTCCATGAATATATTAATCTATATCATTACTGAATAGCAATCCATATGGATAGAAGATCATTTAAACGTAAGATCGGAAATTTCAATTATGACATATACGCTAGCAGTAACAAAATGGATTATTCAATGTAATGGTTTTTCGATATTAATTTGATTTACCGATGGAAGAAAATGCGGTGTGCAGAAAATCGAATGCGCAATGAATAATAATGAGTTTGTATCTAATACTTAATTTAAGCAGTTATTTTTTATCATGTAAAATGATTATTATTAGGAATAGAGACTTCAATTATTATCAATCACGGAAGTGAATAAATGAAGTCCAAGCATTATTTATAGAAATTGGAAACAAAAGTTATAGCAGTGTTTCTCAAACTTTTAACATTCGCCATCCAATTTTCAATCATAATTTTCATTCCTCCCATACAATAACAATGTACTGAATGCAATAATAATGTACTTTGACGCTAAAGCTATAATCCAACCTTAATTATAGCCCCTACAAAATATCAAAATAAGTATTAAACTTTGCATATGTTAGTTTTAAGTAATAGATATTTCATTTAAGTAATAAGATAAGTATTATGTTACTTCTCCTTTCTATTTTTTAATCTGGAACATAATACAAAATAATTTTTAATTTAATTAAATATTTATTCTCTCAATCATTTATTTCTAAAGTCTGATCATCCATTAACGCCATCCTAACTTTGTGAAACTGGACATTTTGCCGTGGTTAATTTGAAGACAAAATAAAGGTCTCAGCTAAATATGAAAAAATATCTTAAAGTATCAATATCTAATGTTAAACTTTCCCTTTTGAAAAACGGCTCTACAAGACAAGCCAATGGGAGTCACTTGTTATTATTAAACTTGTTCTTAATTAAGAATGGAAAAATTAATTATCAAATAGATTTTGCAGTACTGATATATACATATCAGCGTAAATGTATATCTTGCTTTTTGTAATGTCAGAATTTATTCTGTTTTGCTTCCTTGCAGTAAATTAATATATTTTAAAAATCTTTTATTTTCAACTTTTCGATATGCTTTCCCCCCTCCCCCTCACGTAGAGTTATCAAGTCCTACAGTTTGAGAAACGCTGAGTTATAGGTAAGTTTGGTGAATTAAAAATAATAAGTATTTTTTCTTAGAAAATTGTCTTTTTGAAAAAAAGCTAATTTTGTTTCAATCAGGCAATTACTTTCTCTGTTAAAGTTAATGCAAAATACCAGAATGTTGAACTGTAATTGCAACAAATTATCTGAAAGCTGTTATTCGTTAATTTCCGGCGAAGCAATCGGCTACAAAATTGCGGAAATAGCCAATGAAGCAATATTGTCTCAGAATCAACATCTTTTCATTGTCCGTCCTTCTACACAAAGTCAATTAGCCCTAAACACGCTAAAGGTAAATCTCGATCAAATAGTGGACAATGAATATATTTACACACGAAACACAAGTTTTCTCTCTTGAAGACATCCAAATACTGCTTAGCTCACGTCTAGTGGTGCAGACTTGAATGTAAAATAGCACGTGAGTGTCGATTTTTAAAACAATGATTTGTGGTTTTCTATTAATGATAATTGTACCGACTTCACTATTTTGTAAAAGGGAGTAACAAAATTTTTATAGAAGCTTAGAATATTAAGTTAGAGTTTAGAAATGATTTTTTTTGGACCAATTATGGTGTTTTTCTTAAAAATTTCATACAAACAAAAACATCCAAAATTACAAAGAACCTGAAAAGAAAAATCATTTTTTAAAAACGAAAATAAACAAAATTGCGCACTTTTGCTAGAGGGTGAAGTTTTTAAACCGTGGACACCAATTGTGGTTTGAATGATCATCAGAATTATTAAAAATAGAGAAATATATGTAAAATATAATACTAAATTTATAACTATATGCTAAGTGCATACATATTAAATATTACAGCTGAAACATATAAATGTAAATACGCATATCTAAATAGTTAAATTGTGGGGTTTTTACCATTTTTGTTACACCGTTTTTCGAATGAATAGTGCCTTTTATATGTATTCTTTATTGAATTTTATATGATTTTTTTGTTAAAGGGAAACACATCCCCTTGGCTATTGAAAAAAAAAGCATATTGTCTTTGCATGGTGTTTCAAGACTTAGAAAAGCCATGTACAACTAACGTATCTCTATCTCTGTCTATACAGCAACCTATTTATATATCGATCGATCTATAAGACTTTTTTAGGCTGTAAAGCAAATATGTCTATCATCAAAAACTAAATGAATCACTGTAGCTGTGATTAAAGTATAATAACTTAAGTAAAATTAGTAAATGTGAAAATGTTAAATTTCTTTTGGTTTTCGTACTGATTATCTGCATGGACTTTGCTTTAATCGAACATTTAAAATACTCGTGGTACATTTTAAAATGTTTTCTAAACACACATGGGCCACATTAGAAAGTTTCATTAATTAATGCAAGTTATTTTTCTTGGAAAGTTTTCAGTGAAGCTTTAACAAATAATTTCATCACATTTGTTATGCTTTTTTAGTCAATAGTTTCAAGGATTATTTTCCTAGCATCTTGATTGCTCGTTTTATAGGAATCTTAAAATTCTTGTTCTGCAGTTTGTACACTTTGGTAGAGTCTTGTTCTGCAGTTTGTACACTTAAGTAGAGTCTTAAAAAATAGACAAAAAAAAACATTTCGAGAAATTTTATTATTAAACAAATACCAGATAATTCACCATTGGGTCATTAGAGACAAAATGATTTCTCCAATATTTATTAATGCGTTCCAAGTCATTTTAGGTGAATCACTCATCCCAATGAGCAGCAACAACCCTCACCTATCCCGAATGATAAAAAAACAGAGCAGTAGAATTAGTCAAATTAAAGCAAAAAAAAAAAAATCCGGTCAAAAATCTAAATGCGGTCACAGGAACAGCACATTGTGAATCCGGGAAAAAAAGAGATCCACAAAGCACTCTCCAGGACTTAGTAAGTTCTGTTAAAAGTGTGTATTAAATATATTTTCAAAAAAATTAAATTTATTTAAGTATCGTATTTAATCGAATCTAAGCCGCACTACTTTTCCATATAGTTAATGCTACTGAAAATCAAATGCGGTTTAGAATTAAAGGCAAAACACTTGTTGGGTGGAGGGAATTAAGTTCCCCTTCCCCCCTTTCTAAAGGAAAAGTGAAACCCCGTTCATTTTGACCTATTTTAAACAACATTGTCTACTCGAATTTAGGAAATCTTTTTGTACACGTTTTCTTTTAATCGCTTAGGCATCAAAGATATCTGTAATAGCATCAACACGAGTTCACTATGACGAATGAAAAGACAGCAAATTTTATATGCAGTAAAAAAAGGAAACACAGCAGCGGCCACTGAAAACTTAACAAGGATGAAACAAATATATGTTGATGGCGTATACAAATTGATATCGTTTTCGCTTATAAATGTTCAACAGTTTTTAATGATTCTTCAACATTCTTTTAAAAAATGTTCCATAAAAAATGCTTTGGATGGGACAGAAGAAAACACCGAGTGCGAAAATGGCGATGCGGCACCAATTCCGAAGTCAATTGTGAAATTGGTTGTGGCGATATGTTATCGAAACAAGATACTGACTTTTAGAGTTAATATAAGTTCAATAAAATTTTTTAAATTTTTAATACTGGAAAATAAATTAATTATTAACTTTCTATTCTTTCTCATTATTTTTTAAAAATTTCTTATTTAACGGATATTAATGAATCTTATATAGATTTTTTAAATATTTTCTTCTGAAAAACACGTGGAGAATTGGAAATGAGGTTTAGAATAGATAGCAACATTTTTTCACAAAAACATTTTAAGAATTTGAGGTGCGGCTTAGAATCGATGGTGGCTTATATTTGAGTAAATATATAATTTTTTATACTCATGATATGTATTACGAATAAATATTGTCGTAAGAAAATCGTGTAACCTTGATATAAACTATTTAATTTAAACGCATCGATGGCACTTTCAAAATATCGAATTTTATTGCACTTTTTTAAAACCATTTTAGACATCAAATCTTTACAAATAGAAAAAAGTACAAATAACATATATGCAATTTTTGTTTTTTAGCTATAATCCAATATTTTCTTTCCAAATAAAAAAAGCAAGATAAAATTTATTATAAGCATATGTAGAATAGAAAGATAAAATTAAAGCTGTCATTGAAAATGATAAAGAAAAAAAGGCAAGCTTTAGAAGAAATGAATTAACGGTATTCGAACAGGTGATAAAAACATTAGCCAAAGGCACATTTATAGAAACAATTTCCATCTTAGAAAAGACAAAAAGTAAAATTCGATCACATATTTTATACCATGTTTGTTTTCCCATCACACAAAAGAGAATATAGCTTCTTTTTTTATTCGACAAAAACTTTTCCCCAACTTACAGACTGGGTTTTTCCTTCCTACACACTCTAAAAATAATATTTTTTTTCTTCCAGTCATTTGAAAAAAAAGTTTTTTGTTTTGTTGATATGAAACTCAATTATTAAAAACAAATATTTGCTTACTGCGTTTGGAGGAACTTGTCTCAACTGTTTCGGAAAATAAAATGTTCAGGCGGCGCAGTAAAAACAAGAGAATGGTAAACATATATTTAAGAGTAGTGCGGTACCGAACAGAAAGTTTCGATTATTGTATTGTAATGGTAAAAAAGATTTTATAAGATATAAAAAGTAAATTTCTTTATGGGAACTTTTTTTGATTTATTTACATTTTTACATTATTATTTGGAGATTGGGAAGGAAATTAAAAGTCAACGCTTGGATTGATAATAATCCTTACAGCCACAATTTATCGTCCGCTTCACAACGGTTGGTAACTCTAATCTATATTCCCTCACTAGGTGCGGTTCCTTTTAACTAAATGTTATAACTATTAAATAAAAATGAATTAATATTTCAATACTGTAGATCAGGGGTGTCAAAAAACTCAAAAGCTAACTTGGACCAAAAAATAAAGTTTAACTTAAGGCGGGCCACAAAAATAATAATAACAATAATATTCATAGAAACGTAGGTTTGTTTCGAATAATACATAGACATTTCTCAATGAACAAGAAAAAAATAATCTTTTTGTCCTGTCTGTGTTGGCAGATTTCTTTTCTACTGCTATCTTTCCAATTTCGGGTGATTTTTTAAAAATTTTATTATATAGTATTGTGCGCCGATATATTGGCCGGGCCACAAAAAAGTTCGTTGTGGGCCACGAGTTTGACATGCATTTCCTCTGTGGGGCGGCAAGGTGACAAACATGCGATTTATAAAAGAAAGAGGTTGTATATCTATTATTCTTCCCTTATACTGACTATTTTGTTTTTGGGATTGAATTGAACTTCAGAATATTTAAGAATGTATAGGAAGTGAAAATCGTTTAAAACGAAACTGAGATATTTTTTCATGTTATAAGAATTTCGTACTAAAGGATATTGCAAACTAAATAAATAGAACATAATATTAAACAAAACTAACTTTATTAGAGTAAATTTTACTTTCATAGAAATGTATTTTTTTCATAAAAATCAATAAAAATAAGAATAGAAACAAGAACTTAGTGAAATTTAATACAAAATTTTCAAGTGTTTTGAAAAGCAAAACATTTATTGAGACTGAAATATATTTGCTGTCATGGTTAATAAAAATTGATTAGCATCACCATGAACTTTTTTTATGTGCTATACCATTTCTTTTCTTGAAACTTTCCAACTATCTTGTATTAGTAGAAAATGTAATACCCATTTTCAGCAAGTTCATTGTTTCTTTCTAGCATTTAAGGTCGTGATATTGGAGCAATCTGAGACAAAGCTTTGTTTGAATCAAACAAGTAAAGCCGTCTCTAAATCCTCGTGCTTGGCCCTTCTCATCCATTTTCACTCTGGCTCAAATTTATTCCATTCAAACATCTCCGTAACTTGATTTTTTTTTTTTAAAAATTATTGTTGATTATGTATAGTTAATAAAACCACAATTTTTTCAGAATTCTGTTTTCTTCTTCTATTTTTTATCAATAGTTTTAAGTACCTCCATCTTCGTTTTAAATGAAATAGCAGTGTACTTTCCCCCTGAACTCTTTGCCTTTGTGCTCACAAAAAAATTCTTCTAAAATAGAAGAAAAAAACTTGGGTGAAAAACTCAGTGATTTTTCATATTGCGACGTACTCGTCACCGAATTCCAAAGCCAACTGGTGAGAGATATGTTTTTGTGTGGCTTTTGACCGAATAGAGGGTACTAGCAGCTTAGATAAACAAAATTGGCTCGTGTAACAAGCTTTTCCGATGGTATTTCAAAGCCAAATTAGCCTCCTTTCTTTGAAATATATATATATATATATATATATAATAGTCTTGTGTGCTAACTTATATTTACACCATTATGAATCAGGTCGAAGAAATGATCCATCATGCCTTTTGTTGAGATATATAGATGATTTAATTGTTATTGGTCGAGACAGGGAATTTAAACCTAACATTGATTTTTATCCGGATTATTTAAAATTGATACAGACAAATTTTAACTCGAACAAAGGTGAATTCTTAGATTTAGATTTATATATCATTGACAACAAACTATATAGCAATATTTATGATAAAAGGGATGCATTTAACTTTAATGTTATAAAGATCCCAAACTTCAATAGTTGCATACACATATCAATATTTAGAAACATAATTTTAAATTTCTTGATGAGAAATAATAATTTAACTACACATAATATCGATAAGTTCAAGAACATTCAGAAATTTTTATTTAATTGCATACAGAGTGATTATCCCATCAACTTCTTGAAATCATACATAGATGAAAAACATTTCTGAAAAATATTTTTAAACTCATAAAAATTGGCAACTTGCGACAGATTCCACGATAGGTTTTGCGAAATGCACAGATCCACCACACAACATTACGTCCACAAAGTCAGCTTGTTAGTGGTCCAGCTGTGAAGAATATGTTCATTCCACACACAGGTTACATTTTGATACACACACATACCAACGTTTACACGACTATACTTTAAAATTATTAGTGACCAACCAAAATTTCTATGACCAATCAAAAAACTTTTTGAATGCAATCTGGCTTTCATCTAATATTACATATTTAAACTCGAAAGTAAGAATATTGATCTTTTGGGTTATAGAGTGGCATTAGTGGGAGTGATGAATAATGTAGGAGTTGTGATTGATGTAGGAGAAATGAAAAATTGTTGAGAAATTGGAATACCGTTCATCGATTTCATTTATTAATAGGATGATTTGGGGTGAGTTTTTTATTTTTTTTATGATTTATGTAATCTGTTTTGATGTTGTTAAGTATTTAATTTTTGAATATACTACACTCTTGTTTTGAATTTTCAAACTTTTAAGGTTTTTTCATTCTATACAACCATTTCAAGGATCGGTGCATATTCTTTGATTTTTTTATGGTTGTTTTATTATGCACTAATGTGTTTTTTGCATTTTAACATTTTCATGTTATATCTTTCATAATGCAATGGCGAATAGTTTAATTGTTTTAGGTATTGAAAAGAGAAATATTTTTTTAATTTTAAATTTTTAAAAGAAACGTTTTTTTTAAATTTAAATTTTTAAATTTTAAATTCTTGTGAATTTGGATATTTCCAGATTAATTTACCAAGTTGCAATAGGGGGAAGGTTGGCGCCATCAAACTAGTTTAACCCCACTTATCGGTCCTAAGTCCAAGGTTGCACTTGGATATTTTATAATTTTTATCTTATACAATTTTAATTTCGCTTGAAAACGTTGATCTTCATTATTTTTATTCGCCATTGAAATTTTGAAATGTGATGTTGTACTCTAGGTTTGGTGTGATTTGAATGTTTGCTTGGTTGTGTTTGTGTGAGGTGTTTTAAATATATTATATATATATATATATATATAACCACTTGTTTTTCATATCACACTCTTCTTTAAAATCTCGCATGCCCGGCCGGTGTTTTCCGTAATTTTTTCATTCCCAGAAAAGAATCGTTTCGTGTTATACGATTTCCGTTTCGTGTTAAGAGTAAAAATGCATGGAAATGTGTAGTAACTTGTCGGAACCTTAGTATTACTTCGTCTTAACAGTTATTTCGTCCTCAGTGTTTTCACATTAAATGCATTTCAATTTCATATTTTTTTTATCAAAAGATCAACCGTACCCAATAAGAAGACTCAATATAAGGCAATGGATTCATCGTCACTCACTACATCTACACCCATAAACTATCCCTCTAATTCTTTTATTTATTAGATATATTAGTATTGACTATGCGGATGGAAGTTGAAGGAGATATACTTTAATCTTCATCAATCAGTGCTAATAAACTTCTGACTTCTAAGCTGAATTAATTAATCATAGTCAGTGAACATACACTCACGTAAATAGACAGCTGAAAGATAACCAAACTGGAAGACAGACTTCATATAATAAATCATGCTTATCTCATAAGTTTTGTAACATAGAGACATGATTAGACGTAAAACAGAGCTCCACATTGAAGCAACAATACAGTCGTAATTAGGATTTTTACACTCTCCTTGGTATTTCTCACTTTTTATAAACTTGCTTCTCACTCACACACTTACCTATTTGAATAATTTTTATTCATTTTTAAAACTATTTTTATGATAGAATGACAAAAACACAAGCCTCTTGATTGATTCCTGTTAATTTTTTTTTTTTAAATCTGACGCTCTTTAGGGATTGTAATACTTATTACTTTTATCTATTTTCACACAAAAAATCAATATGTAACTAGTCGATAGTTATAAAAAAAAGGATATGATATAAATTTAAAAAAAATTTTTTAAGTATATGTGGATATATTTGTATTGAATGTTATCAAAACGAAAAGTTCAGATGATCTGGATTATGAAATAGAAATTATATAACAATATTATACATATATAATACCGTCCGTGACTCTGAAAATATGACACCAAAAAAAACGCGTGTGTAGCAAATAATGAAAATCGGCAAACAGAGAGAAACATGTCATTGAATAACTAAAGATGTTTATTTTAACCCGATACATCATTACACTAACGTAAGGGAAAAAACCCCAGGTAGTTTGTAGGCTATAGGTCTCTCGCTAGTGGGTATAAAGACAGATGTAAAACAAAATCATTGAGCATGTGAATTGTGACTAGAGAAGTTCTCAACAGTTCTTTTTAAGAGAGCAGAGGTGGTATATATACCATATAAGTGATGATCCCATTCATAATCCACATGGACTTAATGGTTGAAAGATTAGGAGAAAATTCAAATACCTAATAAGGCTAGTTGGTTCTACGATAGTGTTTTAATTATAAACGCCTGTGGAAACTACCCTAATAAAAGATTATATTACTGAAAAATATTAACTTAGTCTGAATAAACTTCATTCAAGAAAGGTGTTAAAGCAAGACAAATTTTTTTAGCAGGGACAAAACGAGAATGAACATACAAGTACATGAAGTAAAATAGTTTAAAAAATTTTACAGCGCCATCTGTTGTCATTTACACAAGTTAAACAACACAATGTTTAACTATTACCGACGCAGCATATCATTCACATATCGAAGATTCGTCACAATGTCAATAATACGAGTAGACAGTGGAGATATTATCATAGATTCTAGTACCAATGACTATGATTGTGCATTAACTTATTGTGTGGTGTTTCTTAATTACGATAGGATTTGAATTTTTGCCAAAGAGTACAAATACGTACAAGCAAGAAATAAATTATTCAACGTCTTTTAACGGTAGGATTGCTTGCATATTATATCTCTGAAACTCCCTTGTGGTATAAAGTGCAGCTCCAGGCCAGTTTAGAATGGACCGTTTTGGAACATGATGCTATGAACAAATATCCGCATTTAAAGCAATGAATGTTATTCTTCCTTGTACAATGTCCTATGCTATAGGCTATTGATTGCTGATTTGTAATGACAGCGAAGCTATGTTAAATGTAGATTCCTAATTAAAGTATTGAGATGGTACTTTAGTTTCTGATCGCCATGCATGCTATTGTATTGATTTTCCAGTTTGAAATATCTGGATAACACATACGTTCTGTCGTTGATGATTATAGATTTTCTTTTCAGATGTCGTTTGTGACTATCAATTTACGCACTCTACTATATATTATCCAGTGCAAGTGTATCTTCGGCTAGTTTTTCAAAAAGCCAGCTTCCATCATGCCGTAAACCGCTAAATAATGTGCGCATGTGTTTAAGAAGCCCCAAGAGGATTTCAGTGCCCTGAACCTCTATTAAAAGTTCCCATAAATATATTAAAAATAGTATGTAGAACGCTTATTGACAAAATGAATATTCCTTCAGTGTTCATTTATAGATGAATATTGTGCATAGTTTATAAATTCCAAAATTGTATGAATTTAACCCTAAAACGGGTAATTTATTTCTATTAATGATAATTTACTTTTTGAATTTAAATTCATTTAGCTTTTTAGATAAAATTAATGTGATTTTCAACAACAGTTTATATATATTTGGTACTAAGAATATTTTCTACAACCAAAAGAGGACTATTTTAAAAGACTAAACTTAATGCTTTTTGTTTCTTTTTTTAGCTTAAAATTTATAAAATATACTTTGAAAAAACATAGATTGTAAAAAGAATTATTTATTAGAGCATTTTTTTATTCGTTGATGACAATTTACAGTATTATTTTCCATGAAATTTTGGAAAACACGGAGATATACACACAGCGGAACATCGCAAATTGCGCACACATGTCATGTTCTCTTTTGATGTTCTTTAGTAGAGTACAAACTACAGCACTTGTAAGTATTCACAAAAAATCGAATATGGTTACCAACTTTTTTTCAATTTTTTTTCCATCTGGAACCATTTTTATTGCCCAAAAAGCTTATGTGTTTTCTTTTTCATTTCCGACTCGACACTTTTGAAATAAATTGGAGTACTAGTTTAAAACGAAAACTTAGTTGATCATGTGAATGACCGTATCTCTTCTACATACATATGTGTAAAAAAACTTAAGCAACAGGTGTTTTTTCTTTGCCAATACTCTACAAGAAATCCTTTGAGATACATGGTATTCAGAAAAGAAAGAAAGCATTTTTATGGAATCACACAACAAAAATGGTTTGTTGAACTCATTATATCTTAATACATGATTGTCTGTCCAGGTCGAAGAACAACAAGTAGGCATTCCTTAGAATGGGATGTAACTTCTCCTTTGTGCAATAGTTTATTCGCATCGTCTCTCAATATTTAGCACCAGACTATACAGCAGTTCTTGGGCAAAGAGTGCCCATTCCTCAATCAGCATCTGTTTTAGTTGTTGGGTGTTCCTTGGAGGATGTAATCGTTGTGCAAGGCATCTCCCCAACGTATCCTCTACATGTTACATGGGACTTAAATCAGAGTAGAACTCTGGCTAATAAATTTGAATGATATCTTTACTTTCCTGCTGTTGTTGAACACAAGCAGTCCGGTGTGTCCATGCGTTGTCTTCCATAAAAACGAAATCTGGTCCAATAGCACCTTGGCCATGAGGAAGAAACACCTTTTTACAATAGCGAACTCCGTTTACGAAGCCTTTGAAAAAAAACGTGAAACTCAGTCCGGCCGTTGAGCATAATGCCTCCCCAGGACCACCGAAATGGTCCTTTTCATGATAATACTGGGATGAAACCGGGTCCCGACCTCCCTCTAAATCAACTATCATTGAGAATTGTTCCTGGCACTGAAGAGACTCTAATCTGTAAAGAGAACCCGACTCCATCAAAGTAATTTCCAGTTTTAATACTCCTTACACAACTCTTAACGGTACTGCCGATAGCCAACTTTCAAAGGGATACAGCTTTCATTTTAAATTGTGTGTGTATACAGTATTACATTATTTTCATTTAAATTGTGTATACGGTATACAGCTGTATTTACATCTGTGCACAGTAAAACACGTTTAACGTGAAAGCTCTTAAGACGAAACATCATTTTACACGAAAAAATACTTCGATTCTGATAAATTACTATGTATCATCATGCATTTTTCTCTTAAAACGAAACTCAAATCGCTTAACACGAAAAGATTTCCTTTCCGGGAATGAACAAAATACGGAGAAAACCAGCCGGATTGGACTGTCCTATTGTAATATCAGAAGAATCCATTGAAATAGATCATGATAATGTGTGTACAACCCCAATAATGGCAGACAAAGACATTTTGGAGCTCAAAAAGCGTATTGATGCAGATTCCGACAATGAAAATGAAATAAATAATGCAGCTCCTGTTCCCACATCATCCGAAAGGAGGAACGTCATGAAATGTATGCGCAGTTATTCAGACGCATATTCCAATTGTGAAATGAACGAGAAAATGGACAATATCGAGAATTTGTCGACAATATGGCGCTAAAAACAATGCAAAGAAAAACATCAGATTATTTTCCAGAAACTCAATAAATGTTTTTCTTTTAAATTGAATGTTTTGTATTAAATTTATTTAATATCTTGTAAATGCTTTTGTTTCATTGTTTTTTTATTAATTATATTCATGCGTACTTATCTCTATAAATAAAATAAACTCTAATAAACTTAAATTTGTCAATGTAGAGTTGTTTTTTTGCAATATCCTATACTATATACGTGCGAAATTCTTTTAACACGAAAAAGTATTTCAGTTTCATGTCAAGCGATTTTCATTGTACTTACGCATGGCATTACGGTTTATTGGAAGATTCAGATTTGTCATATAGATACTCAGGATTCGAAAATAAGAAATTTTTAAGGGGGGGAAATCAAAATGTGTGCATTTACATACACTTTACGGGCTTTAATATATATCAATCCAACAGCCATTTTGTAGGAAAAATTCAAATGAGATGAAACCGAAAGCCTTTCTATCAGCAAGTAAACAATTTTAAATATTCATTTTAAATAGTAAAATTCATGATGAGATAAATATATATTTTCAAAAAATGTATGTTCAGGAAAAAATGACGTACAGACGGATTAGTTTCATTTATAAATCTTATTAATTTCGCCACACATAATTGTGATCGAAAGAGTAATAAATGTGACACTCCATTAAGTTTTTGTAATGTGTATACAACAATAAAGAAGAATAAATTACTTAATTTTATCCTTTAAAATAGAATAAAAGAAATATTTATTATTTTCCATTACTTAAATTATAGACAAAAGAGAAATTGTATATCATATGTATATTGTTACGATTTTGGCATTTAAAATGTGTTTATAATGTTAAATTATGTCAAAATTACTATTCTGCTTGAAAAATAGTGCAGGATTAATGTTTATTGCATGTAAACATGTGAATTAGATCAATTGCTATCGGACCTTGTAAATAACATGGGGCTCTATGGGTATCTCGCCAAATTGGCGAGATATCGTTTAGTTGGCGACAGTTTTGGCAACTTATTTTGTCGCCAAATTTGTTGCCAAGTGTCGCCAAATTTGGCGATATTGGCGATATTTGACGACTTCCGGTTCCGGTTCTATTTTCTGGAATGTTCTACCACTTTCGCCGTGTATATATAAGGCATACTGAAATGCAAGATGAGTTGTTTGGCGCCCAGTGATTACTTATGCAGCCCCTGTTTGGGAGCTGCAGCCCCCACCCACATGAAAAAAATTCAAATTGTTCAAAATAAAATACTTCGCGTCATGACTAACGCACCTTGGTACGTTAGAAACGACGTGATACACTACGATTTACACATGGAGCCGATATCTAGTTTCATCGCTAAGTTATCCAGGAATGTTTTTAGAACCATTGAAAATCATGATAACCCCATAATAAAAGCACAAACATTATTTACGTATCCACATCCTAAATTAAAGTATGCTTATGCCACTACAAAGTGGGCCTTGCCTCTTAAACCTCCATAGATACTACAAAAAACACTAATTTTATACATCTACAACACCAAATGCTCTAATGCGCCGAAACGGACTCTTAGTGAACTGTCACTGCCCGCCCGCTCATATTGGTTGCCTCCTCTTTTTTTGTTAGGTGATCGTTTTCCTTCTTGCGCTTCCTCCGATTTCTCCCCGTTCGTCCGCCCTGCGCGGCCACCTCGGAGCCAGTTCCTCTGCCCCCCACGCCGGGGGTTACTTGATTTTTTATTTTTCTTTCATGGATTTGCTATTCTTTCACACTGGGTAAAAGCGCTACGCGCTGTAGACCCGCAAATTCTAATTTTAGTTAGTTTA